>CM044006.1:41401319-41786319 GCA_024085815.1 Flaveria linearis
GGGTGTTAGATCCACTGTGTGTGGGTTAGCTACCCTGGAAGGATACACACCGGGGTTTAATCCTTGTGATTGACCATACGTATGGGATCTTTGCCGCTTACCCCGGTACTGTGGTCAGGCCACCGGGTATAATGTATGTGAGTCTAATTATAGAGTTCGACTCAGTACCCACTTTAAGCATGAGGTGGGGTATAGCACATGGCATTGGTCCAAATGAAGTTACCCCAATACTGTGGTCAGGCCACCGGGCACAATGTATGGGAGTCTAATTATAGACTTCTGCCCAGTACCCACTTTATGCATGACGGTGGGGTATAGCCCGTGGCATTAGCCCAGAATGTGAGGTAGATAAAGGTGAATGCACGTAAATTATGGTAAGGAAGATAACAAATGATAACGATGACGTACGATGATGAATGAACGAAAGTTAATGAACGATGATGAAGATAATAATAAGATTATCTATTTGTACGTAAGATATATGAGCACATATGAAAGTAAGGAATGGTTATGAATGATAAGTGAAATATTTTATTTATAAAACTAGAACTCACTCAGCAACGCTGACTTTTATGTATTTTCCAGTTGGCAGGTGATTGTTGCTGAGGATGACACGGGACAGCTACTTGGCATTTTTGGGATGGCTTCCATTTGTATAACAATGATGTTTTTGTGATGTAATGCATATTATGATATTTTGTAACAGTTAACTAAATTGTATTATTTTGCAAAAGCATTCATTAATATATGAAATGGTTTTAATTAATTTCTGTTGCGATGTTTTAAATAAAAGTTTGGTTTATGTGCAACGAATGACCAACTGTGAGGTGCCCGGGAACGAGGCCTTACAAATGGATATCAGAGCCAAAGTTTAAGTGAAATGGGTAAATATTTTCAAAAGAAACCTAAACTTAAACTGAGAATGGGACAAAGAGAAGGGATGCTAGTCCAAGTAGATGTGTCATCAGGTATTTTCTTAAATGTTAACCGGTATTATGTACGCATGATATTTGATCTGTTTGCCCTTAGTAGATTTAGATACTGATGTAGTCAGGATAGGAAATACTTGGGGTATGTAGAGTAAAGTAAGTGGCTAATCACAACTGGCCACTGTAATTAGGGACTTACTATACTTAACATAAAATGAGCTATTACCTTGAATGACTGTGTTAGTGTTTGAATCTTATAGCATTTAGGAAATAGTTGGATGAAAATCTTTCAAGTCTTCTAGAGGCAGATGTCGTGGTGGACGTGGTACTGGGCCACGTGTGACCAGGGGTAGTGCTAAGGCTCCTGAGACGGCTCACAAGAACCCTGAGATTCATGGTCGAAATGAGGAGAATGAGAATGCTAGTTTGAATGCCTCAGCTAGGAAGGTGATTACTGATGAGGTTCACTAGGTCATGTTGACAATATTACCGTCTGTGGTGACCGAAGAAATTAAAGCTATAAGGGAAGGAGAAAGGAAGGAGAGGAGTAGGTCCTTGGGAAGGGGAGAGCAACGGGAGACTGAGACGGTTTTCCCTACTGACGAGGAGGAGGAAGAAGAGCCTATGCCTGAGGTAGCACGAGGCTGTAATTATGGTGCATTTAGAAGATGCAAGCCCCCTACCTTTGATGGTAATGACACTGTTGTTGCTGCTCACCGATGGGTGAGGGAGATGGAGGTTGTCCTTGAAATCAGCAAGTGCCGGGAAGATCAGAAGGTAAAGTTTGCCACTCATTCGTTTTTGGACTCAGCTCTATGTTAGTGGGACAACATCATCCAAGCCGAGGGTAGTAGAGCGATTAGTAGAATGAGGTGGAGTGAGCTGAAAAAGTTGGCCATTGAGGAGTTCTGTCCTCATCGGCAGTTGGACAAGGTGGAGAGAGAGTTCCTGCAGCTGGAGGCAGGAACAATGACACATCAAAAGTACACCACCAAGTTTAATGAGATGGCACGGCTACTGCCAGATCAGGTGACGCCCTTATCATGAAAGATTAAAAGATACATTCAGGGCTTGCTGGTGGATATCTGCAGGCACATGATCGCCACCCGACTGAGTACATTTAGGTCGGTCATTGATTTGGCTGGAAGATTGTATGATGAGAGGGAGGTGATGGTGGCTGAGGGGAAAAAGACAGGTGGTGATTAGCGAAATGTGAATAGGAAACGGTTTGGGCGTGGCGGCTTTACCCCAAAAAATAAGAAAGCGAGGGTGGATGATCGACGTGTGGTCACACCCGGTGCAGGGTCGAAGAGGTGTGGAAAATATGGAAAGGAGCTTACCGGAGAATATAGGTGGGGATTGAATGTATGCTGTAAGTGTGGGAGGATGGGACATATGGCAAAGGACTGTCGTGTGGCTAGATGTTTTAGTTATGGCGGAGAGGGTCACATGAGCAGGGAATGCAAAAAGCCAAGGGATGAGAGTTCCAGAGTGAAGAAGACTACCGGGACTGAAGGGCAGAAGGTGAGCCCCAGAGCTTTGACCATGACCAGGGAGGAGGCCAGGACGAACCCCGATGTTGTGTCAGGTACGTTTGTAGTAAACCAAACTCTTGCCTCTATGTTATTTGATTCAGATGCTTGTAGAAGTTTTAATTCTACTGCTTTCTGTGCTAATTTTCCTGTTATTAGTAGATGTATTGATGAGCCCGTTGATGTAGAAACTACCATAGGTAAGTCTACAAGGATTTATGACTTAATTGAGGATTGTGACATAGAACTAGAAGGTCATAAGTTTCCAGCTATACTGTTTGTGATGACCTTAGGCGGGTTTGATGTAGTCCTAGGAATGGATTAGTTAGCGGACTGTGAGGCGAACATTGTCTACACAATAAGATGATTAGATTAACAGCGCCTGACAGGAGTTTGGTGACGATATACGGTGATCGAGTTATGACGATTCTGAAGGTGATTTCGATGGCGGTGGCGGGAAAATGCCCGAGATGGGGATGTAGTGCCTATCTAGCCTACATAAAAGATTTGGACACATCAACACCATAATTTTCCGATTTACCGGTGGTGTGTGACTTTCCTGATGTGTTCCTAGAGGACTTATCAGGCATGCTACCGGATCATGAAATCGAATTTCAAATTGACTTGATACCCGGTGCTCAGCCTGTCGCTAAGGCACCGTATCATTTGGCTCCTTCGGAGATGAAAGAATTGATGGAGCCAATACAGGAGTTGATCGATAAGGGGTTCATTAGACTGAGTATCTCTCCTTAGGGTGCTCCGGTCTTATTCGTGAAGAAGAAGGATGGTAGTATGAGGATATGTATTGACTACCGTGAATTGAACAAGTTAACGGTGAAGAATCGATATCCATTACCGAGGATTGATGACTTGTTTGATCAGCTCCAAGGTGCCAGTTGGTTCTCGATGATAGATCTTCGATCTGGCTACCATCAGTTGAAGGTGAAGGAGCAAGATATTCCTAAAATAGCTTTTTGCACGCGTTATGGACACTACGAGTTTCTCGTTATGTCTTTTGGTTTAACCAACGCGCCAGCTGGTTTTATGGACTTGATAAATCGAGTGTGTCGGCCAATGTTAGAAAAATCAGTGATTGTATTTATCGATGATATCCTGATTTATTCAAGGAGCAAAGAAGAGTATGCTGGTCACATTCGAGAAGTGCTGGAGACATTGAGAAAGGATAAGTTGTATGCTAAGTTCTCCAAGTGCGCTGACTGGTTACGTGAAGTTCAGTTCTTGGGTCACGTGGTAAATCCTGAGGGGATTATGGTAGACCCGGCAAAGGTGGGGTTGGCGGGATATTATCAAAGATTCATCTAAGACGCCATCCGAGATCCGTAGTTTCTTAGGGTTGGCGGGATATTATCAAAGATTCATCCAAGACTTCTCTAAGAGAGCTTCTCCGTTGACTAAGCTGACCCGTAAGGATGTGAAGTTTGTACGGGGTCAAGATCAAAAGAAGGCTTTTGAAGAGTTACAGATGAGGTTAACACAAGCTCCTGTTTTATCCTTACCCAAAGGAAACGAGGACTTGGTAGTCTATTCGGATGCTTCTTACTCGGGGTTGGGTTGCGTGTTGATGCAACGAGGGAAGGTTATAGCCTACGCATCCCGATAGTTGAAAGTTTATGAGGTTAATTATCCTACTCATGACTTGGAGCTGGCAGGTGTGGTCTTTGCATTGAAGATTTGCCAATATGAGGTAGAGGCGATGGTTAGAGCTCATAAAGGATTACGATTGCGAGATCCATTATCATTCGGGCAAGGCCAACGTGGTGGCAGATGCCCTTAGCCGAAAGGAGAGACCCGATCCGATTTGGGTGAAGTCTTATCAGTTGATTATGACCTCTAACATGATGATGCAGGTCAAGGAATTTCAAGACGAGGCTTTGAAAGAAGATCGTCTTAACTCTAAAAGGATGAAAGGTCTAGTCGCAGAATTGGGTGAGAACACTCTTGGTGTTAGAGGACGAATATGGATTCCTCGTTATGGGGACTTACATGGAAATATCATGGATGAGGGTCATAAGGCTCGATACTCCATTCATCCCGGTGCTACCAAGATGTACCACGATATGAAGAAGGATTATTGGTGGCTGGGTATGAAGCGTGACGTAGCAGAGTATGTGAGTAAGGGCCTTACTTGTTTACAAGTGAACTCAGAGCATCAGAAGTCTTACGGGAAAATCCAACCTTTGGATATACCCGAGTGGAAGTGGGAGCATATCACCATAGACTTTACTACGATGTTACTGCGTACCCCGAGAAGGTATGATGCTATACGGTTGATAGTTGATCGTTTGTAGAATAGTGCACACTTCCTACCGATTCGAGAGACGTATTCCTCTGAAAGATTAGCGGATGTATTTATCAAGGAGATTGTAGCTCTTCATGGCGTACCGGTGTCTATTGTATCTGATCGTGACACTCGGTTTACATCCAAGTTTTGGAAGAGATTCCATGATGTGATGGGGACGAGACTACACATTAGCACGACTTATAATCCTCAGACGGACGGTCAGTCTGAGAGGACTATCTAGACACTCGAGGACATGCTTCGAGCATACGTGATCTATTTTGGAGGAGGTTGGGATGGCCATTTGCCGTTAGCAGAATTCTCGTACAACAACAGTTATCATGCCAGCATTGGCATGCCACTATACGAGATGCTATATGGTAGGAGATGTAGGACACTCGTTTGTTGGGGTGATATTGGTCAGAAGGAGTTAGGAAGTATTGAGGTGATTGAAGCTACGACTTAGAAACTAGAAAAGATCAAAGCCTTCATGAAGGCGGTGAAAGATAGACAAAAGTCGTATACTGATAAACGACGTAGACCGATTGAGTTAAAGGTGGGATATAGAGTCATGTTAAAGGTCTCACCTTGGAAGGGTATCATTCGGTTTAAAAAGCGGGGCAAGTTGAGCCCGAGGTATATAGGGCCTTTCCGCACCATTACGCAAGTAGGAGAGGTGGCCTATAGGTTAGAACTACCCGATGAGTTAAGTGGAATTCACCTGACATTCCATGTATCTCATCTGCAGAAGTGTTTGGCAGACGAGGATATGGTTCTACCACTGGAACATATTGAAGTAGATGAACGGCTCAACTGTATGGAGCAACCAGCGGCGATCATCGATCGTAAAGAGAAAAGGTTAAGGAATAAAGTGGTTCACCTTGTGCGTGTGCAGTGGAAGCACAGGAAGGGATCCAAATCTACGTGGGAGACTGAAGAGGAGATGAGACAGCATTACCCACATCTGTTTAAGGAATAACAGATTTCGGGGATGAAACCTATATAAGGGGGTGGACTTGTAATACCCAGATATTTTTAATAGAAAAGGAAGAAAGAATAAACGTGAATAAAAGGAGAAAATACAATTTCACCTAAGTTGAGGGGTTAAAAGTGTTAAAAGGACAAAAAGAATAAAAGTTGGCGTATAAAGGTGGTATGGCCGCCCATATTCACCTGCACATTTTATTTCATTCAATTTTAGAAAGTGAAAGAGCAGAGAATTCAGGTTTTTGGAGAAGAACAAGAAGAAGATCAAATTCAACGTATGTTTTAGGTGATTTGTAACACCTGGAAATTTTCGTTGAAGCCGACAAAAGAAGAAAAAGAAATAAAGTCCAAAGTCGGGGGACCAAACTTGCCAAAACGCGAGAAAGTTCAGAAGAGAAGGGGAATAAGAGGGGAGGGTAGCCCACACCCTCCCCACATCTCCAAAATTCAACAAGAAGAGAGGAAGAAGAGAGAAAAGGAAGAAAGAGAGAAAAGAGTTGGTTCGGGTGGATTCAAGAGAGCAAAATCATCGTGTAGCGGGTCTAGACAAAGCTCTTATTCTTCTTGTAGTTTGTGTGAGTTCTAGGACCCCTATTTTATTCGTTTTCAACTGATTTAGAGCTGGAACACAAAGTAAACCCGTTTTTGAATGTGTGTGTGTGTTTGACCCATTTGGGTTTGTTTGTGCGTGATGCGTTTGGAGTACGTTTCCGGGCTTGTGTGTGCTTGAATGGTGTTGTAGTATGCATTCCTAAGGTATAGGATGGTTGATTTGGGCTTAAAATGGGTTTGGATGAGCTTGGAGGTCAAAAATGGTAGATTGGGTTTGGGATGAACTGCATTCTACATCAGTTAGGGCTAGGCGACCGACTGGAGGCCATACGACCGACTGGAGGGCGATTTAGGTTCAGTCACACGATTGAGGTTCAGTCGCATGGCAAGAGGTTCATTCGTATGGGGAGTCATGCGACTGAGAGCCCAGTCGCATAGGTACTCATCCGCATTAAGTCCATCCGCATAAGGTCCATTCGCATGGTGTTCACTCTCACGATTGAGGGTCCATTCGCACGATTGGGTGTTCATCGGCATAGGTCCAATCGCATGATGTCCAGTCGCATGAAGGTCGTGCGACTGAAGGGTGCCCATACGCCCAAATAGGGCTGTTGTACCCGAAGAGAAGCATAGCTTAAATACTGACTTTCGGGGGAAAGTGCAGATGTAAGTTGTGACGTGAAAGTCCCCGTAAGTACATGTAAGATGACCAATGTTTATTAAAGTTAATGAAATTATGTGTTTTAAGAGCGATGAATGGCCAGCTGTAACGTCCGGGAATGGGGCCTTACAAGTTGGTATCAGAGCCAAAGTTTTAGTGAAGCGGGTAAATTTTCAAAATAAACCTTAACTTAAACTGTAAATGGGACGAAAAGGGAAGGGATGCCTGTCTGATTAGCTACGTGCCATCAGGTATTTTCTTAATGTTAACCGGTATTATGTGCGCATGTTATGTGGTTTATGTGTTGCTGGTAAATTTAGATACTGATGTGGTCAGGACAGGTAATGCTCGGGGTATGAAGAGTAAAGTAAGTGGCTAATCACGACTGGCCACTGCAATTAGGGACTTACTATACTTGACATAAACTGAGCTATTTCCTTGAATAACCGTGTTGGTGTTTGAATCTTTCAGTGTGTGATAGAGGATGGCCGATGGTAGATCATCCAAAGCCTCGCGTGGTGAACTTGGTGCTGCATCGCGGCCCAAAAGAGGCAGGCCTAGAGTTGAGAAGGTGGTCCCTGAAAGACCCGAGACCCCCCATCCGGAGGGTGGTGATGAGAGTGCAAATTTGAGGGCCTCGGTGAAAGAGGCAGTGGTTGAAAAAGTGCATCAGGTCATGCAGACAATTTTACCGTCTGTGGTGACCGAAGTGATTAAGTCAGTACGGGAAGGGGAAAGGCAAGAGAGGAACGGTCTTCGGGAGGTCGGGAGCAACCGGAGACCGAGACGATCTCCTCCGATGATGAGGAGGAGGAAGAAGAGCCTGTGCGGGACCCGACACAAGGCTGTAACTACGGGGCATTTCAACGATGCAAGCCCCTACTTTTGATGGTAACGGCACCGTTGCTGCTCACCGATGGGTGATAGAAATGGAAGCTGTTCTGAATATCAGCGAGTGCTAGGAGGATCAAAAGGTGAAGTTTGCTGCCAATTCTTTTGTGGACTCGGCTCTATGCTGGTGGGACAATATAGTCCAGGTAGAGGGTAGCAGGGCTATTGGAAGGATGAGATGGTTGGAGCTGAAGAAGTTGGTTATCGAGGAGTTTTGCCCTCATAGAGAAATGGATAAAGTTGAGAGAGAGTTCCTGCAGCTAGAGGCGGGAAAGATGACACACCAGCAGTACACCAAGAAGTTCAACGAGACGGCACGTCTGGTGCCGGATCAGGTGACACCCCTGTCACGGAAGATTAAGAGGTACATTCGGGGTTTGCCAACGGATATTCTCCGGCACATGATCGCTGCCTGACCGAGCACATTTAGGTCGGCTGTGGATTTGGCGGGGAGACTATATGATAAGAGGGCTGTAGTGCTGGTGGCTGAAGGTAGTAGGAAGGGTGGTGGTGATCGAAGATGGAGTGGGAAGAGGTTTGATCGGGGTGATGCCTAGACGGGTAACAAGAAGGCACGGGTGAATGACCATCGTGTGGTCATATCGGGTGCGGGTATGAAGAAGTGCGGTAAGTGTGGGAGAGAGCATACTGGGGAATGTAGACTGGGGTTGAATGTGTGCTCTAAATGTGGGAAGCTGGGGCATATAGCAAGGGACTGTCGTACGGTCTGATGCTTTAACTGTGGTGTGGAGGGCCACGTAACTAAGGATTGTAAGAAGCCTAGGGTTGAAGGTTCCGGGGTGAAGAGGACGGGAAGCGAAGGACCGAGGGCGAGCGCCAGGGCATTTACTATGACACAGGAGGAAGCTAGGACGGACCCTGATGTCATGTTCGGTACATTTTTGGTGAACCAAACTTTAGCTTCTGTGTTATTTGATTTGGGTGCCAGTAAAAGTTTTGTTTCTGTTGCCTTCTGTGCTAAACTGCCTGTTAGTAGTAGACGTGTTGACGCGCCCTTTGATGTAGAAACTGCTATAGGAAAGTCTACCAGGATTTCTGAGATGATAGAAAACTGTGATGTGGAATTAGATGGTCATAAGTTTCCTGTTCGACCGTTTATGATGATCCTAGGCGGTTTTGATTTGGTTCTTGGGATGGATTGGTTGGCGGACTTCGAGGCGAACATAGTGTGTCGAAAGAAGATGATTCATTTGATAGCGCCTGACGGGAGTTCGGTAACTTTTTATGGGGATCGAGTCACGATGATCCCGAAAGTAATCTCAATGGAGGTGGCGGGAAAGTGTATGAGGCGTGGATGTAGCTCCTACTTGTGTTATGTAAAGGATGTGGAAACGCCAACACCATAACTATCCGATGTTCCGGTTGTGTGTGACTTTCCAGACGTGTTCCCAGAAGACTTATCAGGAGTGCCATCTGACCGAGAGATCGAGTTTCAGATCGACCTGATACCAGGTGCCCAACCTGTGGCCAAGGCATCGTATCGGTTGGCTCCGATAGAGATGAAAGAGTTGATGGAGCAGTTGCAAGAGCTGCTTGATAAAGGGTTCATTAGATTGAGTATCTCTCCTTGGGGTGCTCCGGTGTTATTCGTAAAGAAGAAGGACGGTAGTATGAGGATGTGTATAGACTACCGGGAGCTGAACAAGTTAACAGTGAAGAATCGGTACCCGTTACCGAGGATAGATGATTTGTTTGATCAGCTTCAGGGTGCCAGTTGGTTTTGAAGGATAGACCTTCGATCTGGCTATCATCAGTTGAAGGTGAAGGAGGAGGATAATCCTAAAATAGTTTTTCGCATGCGCTATGGTCACTATGAGTTTCTTGTCATGTCTTTTGGTTTGACCAATGCGCCAGCTGCTTTTATGGACTTGATGAATCGAGTGTGTCGGCCGATGTTGGACAAATCAGTGATTGTGTTTATTGATGATATCCTGATTTATTCAAAGAGCGAGATAGAGCATGTCGGTCACATTTGAGAGGTGATGGACATGTTGAGAAGGGAGAAGTTGTATGCCAAGTTCTCAAAGTCGTGTTCTGGTTCCGCGAAGTTCAGTTCTTGGGTCACGTGGTGAATCTGGAGGGGCATTATGGTGGATCTGTCCAAGGTGGAAGTGGTGATGCAATGGAAGTCTCCAAAGACGTCATCCGAGATCCGTAGTTTCTTGGGTTTGGCGGGCTACTAACGAAGGTTTATTTAAGACTTCTCTAAGATCACTTCTCCACTAACCAAGTTGACCCGGAGAGATGTAAAGTTTGTATGGGTCAAGCTCAAGAGAAGGCGTTCGAAGAATTGAAGACGAGATTGACTCAAGCTCCTGTTATGTCCTTACCCGATGGGAGTGAGGATCTGGTGGTTTATTCTGATGCCTCATACTCGGGATTGGGGTGCGTGTTAATGCATAGAGGAAAGGTTATAGCCTATGCATCCCGACAGTTGAAGGTGCATGAGGTTAACTATCCTACTCATGACTTGGAGCTAGCAGCTGTGGTCTTTTCACTAAATATTTGGAGGCAGTATCTCTACGGGACGAAGTGCACCATTTTCACTGACCACAAGAGCTTGAAGTATTTCTTTAAGCAGAAAGACTTGAACATGAGGCAGAGGAGATGGTTGGAGCTCATAAAGGATTATGATTGTGAGATCCATTATCATCGGGGCAAAGCCAACATGGTGGCGGACGCCCTTAGCCGAAAAGAAAGACCCGAGCCGATTCGGGTGAAAGCATATCAGATGATCATGAACTCGGATGTGATGAAGCAAGTCAAATAGTTTCAAGATGCCTTAAAAGAAGATCATCTTAACACTGAAAGGATGAGAGGTCTGGTTGCGAAATTGGGTGAAAACACACTCGGTGTTAAAACCTGATTCGGGCGAATGTGGATTCCTCGTTTTGGGGATCTACGGGTGAAGATTATTGATGAAGCTCATAAGACTCGATACTCTATTCATCCCGGTGCTACAAAGATGTACCAAGACATGAAGAAAGATTATTGGTGGCCGGGTATGAAGCGTCACGTGGTGGAGTATGTGAGTAAGTGCCTTACTTGCTTGCAAGTGAAGGCCGAGCATCAAAAGCTGTATGGGAAGATCCAACCTTTGGATATACCGGAATGGAAGTGGGAGCACATCACCATGGATTTCACTACGAAGCTGCCGCGTACTCCGAAAGGGTATGATGCTATATGGGTGATTGTTGACCGCTTGACGAAGAGTGCTCACTTCCTACCGATCCGCAAGACATATTCATCTGAGAGGTTAGCCGATCTGTTCATCAAGGAAATTATAGCTCGTCATGGTGTGCCGGTGTCTATTGTGTCTGATCGCGACATCCGGTTTACATCCAAATTCTAGAAGAAATTCCACGACGCCATGGGAACAAGGTTACATATTAGCACGACTTATCATCCCAAGACCGATGGTCAGTCAGAGAGGACCATTCAGACATTGGAGGACATGCTTCGGGCATGTGTGATTGATTTTGCGGGAAGTTGGGATGACCACTTACTGTTAGCTGATATTTCATACAATAACAGCTATCATGCCAGCATTGGTATGCCACCCTATGAGATGCTATATGGTAGGAGATGCAGAACACCCGTTTGTTGGGGTGATATTGGTCATAAAGAGTTAGGGAGCGTCGAGGTGATCGAAGCAACGACTGAAAAGCTTGAAAGGATTAAGGCCTTCATGAAGGCAGCCAAAGACAGACAGAAGTCGTATGCCGATAAACGACGCAGGCCGATTGAGTTCCAGGTGGGTGACCGGGTTATGTTGAAGGTCTCACCTTGGAAGGGTATCATTTGGTTCAGAAAGCGGGGCAAGTTGAGCCCGAGATACATAGGCCCTTTTCGAATCATTGCCCGAGTAGGAGAGGTGGCTTATAGATTGGAGTTACCAGATGAGTTAAGTGGAATTCACCCGACATTCCACGTATCTCATCTAAGGAAGTGTTTGGCAGATGAAGATATGATCGTTCCACTGGAGGATATCGAAGTATACTTCGGCTTAATTATGTGGAGCAACCAGTGGCAATCATTGATCGAAAAGAGAAGAGGCTGAGAAATAGAGTGGTTCGTCTTGTGCGTGTACAGTGGAAGCACAGGAAGGGATCCGAGTCAACGTGGGAGACCAAAGAGGAAATGAGACATCATTACCCACGTTTGTTCGAGGAATGACATGTTTCGGGGACATAACCTATATAAGAGGGGTGGACTTGTAACACCCGGAAATTTTCCTTAAAGCTGACAAAAGAAGAAAAAGAAATAAAGTCCAAAGTCGGGGGACCAAACTTGCCAAAACGCGAGAAAGTTCGGAAGAGAAGGGGAATAAGAGGGGAGGGCAGCCCACACCCTCCCCACATCTCCAAAATTCAGCAAGAAGAGAGGAGGAAGAGAGAAAAGGAAGAAAAGAGAGAAAAGAGTTGGTTCGGGTGGATTCAAGAGAGCAAAATCGTCGTGTAGCGGGTTTAGACGAAGCTCTTATTCTTCTTGTAGTTTGTGTGAGTTCTAGGACCCCTATTTTACTCTTTTTCAACTGATTTGGGGCTGGAACACATAGTAAAACCGTTTTTGAGTATGTGTGTTTGACCCATTTGGGTGTGTTTGTGTGTGATGCGTTTGGAGTATGTTTTCAGGCTTGTGTGTGCTTGAATGGTGTTGTAGTATGCATTCCTAAGGTTTAGGATGGTTGATTTGGGCTTAGAATGGGTTTGGATGAGCTTAGAGGTCGAAAATGGCAGATTGGTTTCGGGATGAACTGCATTCTACATCAGTTAGGGCTAGGCGACTGACTGGAGGCTATACGGCCGACGGAGGGCGATTGAGGTTTAGTCGTACGATTGAGGTTCAGTCGTACGACTTGAGGGTCAGTCGCATGGGGAGTCATGCGACTGAGAGCCCAGTCGCATAGGTACTCATCCGCATTAAGTCCATCCGCATGAGGTCCATTCGCATAGTGTTCACTCGCACGATTGAGGGTCCATTCACTCGATTGGGTGTTCATCCGCATTGGAGTTCATCCGCATTGGTCCAATCGCATGATGTCCAGTCGTATTAAGGTCGTGCAACTGAAGGGTGCCCATACGCCCAAATAGGGCTGTTGTACCCGAAGAGAAACATAGCTTAAATACTGACTTTCGGGGGAAAGTGCAGATGTAAGTTGTGACGTGAAAGTCCCCGTAAGTACATGTAAGATGACCATTGGGATCTTAGAGGGTATTTTGGGCATGATGATGATGTTGCATGTTTATGCATGATGTATGTTATGTATGTATGATGATGCCCTGCATGATGATGATATAGTGTATGTTGATGTTCCTATTTATGACGTATGTTTATCTTTCCGTGGCTTTACGTGTTATGTTAAAGAATGAAACGAAAGTATTATGTAACGTAAAGTGAAAGATAATGAAAGAGGAACGTAATGAAAGAATGCATGCACTAATATAGAATGAGAGTAAGAAAGGCTTGCAAGCAAATATAGGATGTGAGCGACCTTGTTGTTGCAACAGACTCGAAATGGAATCCTTATCTTTCGACCTCAGTAATCGCGGCCGAGTGCCACGAAGAGGGTAAAGCTTGACACCAGGATTGACCATTGTATAGAACCATTGTTGCATATCCTAGGTACTGTGGCCAGGAGGCGCAGCCTACCGTTATAGAAGGTCTATGATAGGCCTAGGTACAGTACCAAGAATTAGAAGGGTATTCTTTACCTTAGGTACTGTGGCCAGGAGGTGCGGCGTACCGTTATAGAAGGTCTATGATAGGCCGAGGTCCAATACCACGATACAGAAGGATATTGCATGCGGCAATGGTACACCTAAACTTTACCTTAGGTATTGTGGCCAGGAGGTGCGATGCACCGTTATAGAAGGTCTACGATAGGCCTAGGTCCAGCACCACGAAATAGAAAGGTAATGTTTATGGGTGATGGGAAGAAAAGATGTAAAGATGAAAGAGTAAGAAAGTTAAAGACATACAAAGAATGAATGAAAGTTAAAGAATGAACGGATGAAAGAAATGAAGGGAAGAAATATAATGACAAAGTAGGAAACCGGATCCTTACCACTCGAGCTCCGTAATCATGGCTGCGTGCCGTGAAGAGGGTAAAGTTTGACAGAATCTATATAAAAGCAAAATATAATGAATGATGAGGATAATAATGATATTATCTATGTGTACGTATGATGTATGTTTGCGTGAAAGTAAAGAGACAGTTTTAATAAAAGTAAAGTATTTTATCTATAAAACTAGAACTCACTCAGCAACGCTGACTTTTTATATGTTTCCTGTTGGAAGGTAGTGTTGCTGAGGATGGCACGGGGCGGCTACTCAGCTCTTTTGGATGGCATTCTTTTGTTTAATATTTTTGCATTGTAATACGATCGAGCGATCATTTGTAATGAACGATATATTATTTTGCAAAATCATTTATATTGAAATGAAAAAGTTATTCCACTGATTCCGCTGCAATGTTTATTAAAGTTAATGAAATTATGTGTTTTCAGAGCGATGAATGGCCAGCTGTAACCGTCCCGGGAACGGGGCCTTAAAGATTTGAAGTGTTCTTGACAGATTTTCAGTCTCGGGTTTGTGCTTATATGTGTTTGTATGTTCGGTTGTGTGTTTTTGGTAGGTTTTTAGGTGTTTGAGCCCATAGCAAACGGGTTTGAAGGAAGTTATACTCGAAGTTGCATAAGCACACATATATATAGATATATATATAATATATAAATGTATATATATACATATAATATCTATATATATGTATATATATATATACACATATATATATGTATTATATATATATATGTGTGTGTGTATATATGTATGTATGTATGTATAATATATATATATACATATATGTATTATATATATATATGTGTGTACATATATATGTATGTAGAATATCAATCTATCTATATATATACATATATATATATGTATTATATATATGTGTCTGTGTGTGTATATATATATACATATATATATATATATTATATATGTATATACATATATACATGAAAGAGGGATCAAATGAAAAGCATTGTTATAATTAAAAACCATAAAAATCACTACTATCTAAACATATAATTTATAGTTTATTTAAGTTTTTTATTATTAAAGTATATTTGAGTAAACTTCAACCATAATATTTGTGGTCCTTATATATTTTTAGTATAAATTCCAAGCAACATCGATTATGATGAAAGGACTTACATATACGTTACTTGTAGGAGTTATGTGTACATAACTCATAGCTATACACTTGCTCACACATACTTACATATAGATAATTTCTACAAATACATAACTTTTAGTTGTACACTTTATAACACATACTTACATATAATTAACCCTTCGTTTTTATAGTTTTTCATTTATAACATGGTTTTCAAGAGATATCTCCGATACATACATACATACATACATACATACATACATACAGACATACATACACACATACATACATACATACATACATACATACATACATATATGTATACATACATATATATATATATATATATACATATACATATATATATAGTAGATGGTTCATAAAAAAAGCAATAGTTATACGAAAACCATAAAAAAGCAATGAAATCGATCATGTAATATATATATATACATATATATATAGGTATATATATATATACATATACATATATGTATATATATACATATATACATATGTATATATATATATATATGTATATATATAAATATATATATATATATATATATATATATATATATATATGTATATATATACCTATATATATGCATATCTATATATATACATATATACATATATATATATATTGTTATCACTATCTCTTATATATATGTATATACATACATACATATATATATACATATATATATATATATTTGTTTAAATGTATATACATACATATATATATATATATAATTATTTGTTTTGTGTGTGTATACATAGGGGTATGAATCAAATAAAAAGAGTAACATAGTTTTATATATATGCCACACGTAGGTTACGTATACGTAACAATTATTTATTCGACATGCTTAAATTTTTTAGTTCCGTATTTATGTTCAATATATATGTAATACATACGTAAATACCCTTTTTGCAATTAAAATAACAAAAAAAGTTATAAACTATGTCAAGGGTTCCAGTTTTATTTGGTTTTCGCATAACTAATGTGTTTTTATAATCTCTCACATACATACACTCACACACACACTCTCTCTCTTTCTCTATCTCTATATATATATATATGTATACATACATATATATACACATACATATTTATATATATATATATACACATATACATACATACATATATATATACATATACACATATATATATACATACATATATATATACATATATACACACATACATATATATATATATATATACATACACATATATACATACATATATATATACAAATATATACATATATTCATCTATATAGATATACATATATATACATATATACACATATACATATATATACATATATGTATATATACATATATATACATATGCACATATATATATAGGGGAGGGTTCCTAAGAAAACCTCTAATTATAAGAAAACCAAGAAAACCACTTTTAAACCATTGATCAAAATTAGGGCTGTTCATGAGCCGAGCCGAGCCGAGCCAGGATTAGCTCGGACTCGACTCGAATTATAAACCGAGCCAGCTCGGCTCGGCTCGGATTTACAACCGAGCTAAAAAGTAGAGCTCGAACTCGGCTTGGTTTTAAACCGAGCTGGCTCGGCTCGGTTTTGTTTGGCTCGGTTTTAAAAGAAATTTAATACACATCTCTCAAACTTCAATACTCCAAATATCAACGCATAGTTCAAAAAACATATTAAAAATCAATTCAACATCTTAGATTACAAGCCCCAATCTAATTCAACCAACGATACACAAAAATAGGTTAACAATTCAACGTTCATTAGCATATGAATTAACTCGCATAAACATGGATTTAGGGTTTTCAAAGTTCAAATTTCATCTTGTCTTCAACTTTGTATTTTTTAAGGTTTTGATTAGGTTAGTGTTATTATAATATTATATATAAATATTATATCTATATATATATAGATATATTACATATTTAGTCGAGCCAGTAAACGAGCCAACGAGCGAGCCAACGAGCGAGCCAACGAGCGAGCCATCGAGCGAGCCATCGAGCGAGCCAACGAGCGAGCCAACGAGCAAGCCGCCCTTGGCTCGGACTCGGCTTGATTCAAAATTGATCAATGGTTGATATTAATCAATGGCAAATTTGTAAATATTTAATAGATAGTTGCTTTAATTAAATGATTAAAGTGTGTTTTAGGTAGATTACAATTTTTATATTTTTGGAAATAACTAAAATCCCTTAAATCTCTCTCTTTCTCTCTCTCTCTCTCTTTAAAATCAAACACAATATTAGTTTAATTTATAATCAAATTAATTTATTCTAATATCATTCTAAAATATTTTAGAAGAACACAAGTTTTTTTTTCTGCAGATCTATATTAATTACATACATGCTTACGTATACGTAAACATGTTCACATATTTGTTCATAACATATTTGCTCCTTACAACATGCTTACTTATATGTAAACAAACATAAAACAAACAATAAACATGACAATTGCTATTACATTGAATTGATGAAACTTATGTATATGTATCATTCACTAAAATGGTATACAAAATCAGGAAATTCAAATAAATTCTTGTTAGAATCGATAATCAGCTGAAAATAAAAAAAGAACTATAACTATAACACACAACTAGTATAGAACAATATGTTAAACTTAAAAAAGTGCACATACGTAGACATGGTTCTGTATATGTATTTTGATTACATATACGTAACAATCATCTTCATATTAATCAAAAAATTGTCTTCATCTCTATCATATGTATCCTGCTTACGTATATGTAAACACAACTAGATTAGAAATTAGCAAACAGAGAAAAAACAATAAGCATACTATTATATCAAAACGGTGAAACTTACGTGTATGTAAGCAATCAGAAAACAAATAAAGAATACATGTTGATGAAACTTACGTATATGTAAACACCCTTGCGTGATCAAATCCTCATCCCTAGCAGATATGTATCCTGCTTACGTATATGTATCCTGCTTACGTATATGTATCCTGCTTACGTATATGTAAACACAACCAGTTCTTAAACCCACCCAAACACACAAACCCTAATTCACCATTACCATCATCACCATTTCCCCCCAAAAAACTCATCTTTCACCCTCTTCATGATTCTTGAAGACTCCAAACACCCTAATCTGTTCGGATTCGTCAAACACTCTTCCCCAATTGACGTATACGTAACCCAAGTTATTTATTGCCATTGGAATCATCTTCTTCGTATTTTGTTTCATCTGCAGATCAAATGTTCAAGCTTCAAGACTCATAACAAGAAAAAATGAACCATCCATGGTGGCAAAAATAACCAATCGAACATTTGTCTTTCGTTGTTGTCCTATTCCCTTTTCTTGCTCGATCAAACCCCGATGTTTCGATCTTCTTTCTGACTCATAAATCTTGCTGCTCTAATCATTGTATATTTACATACATGAGCAATCTTAATGTTTGAACCTGATTAATCGTCGCTTATGTCTCTTTTCATGTTCCGTTCTTCTTTCATCCGCTCATTTCGGTTCGTGATTTCTTCATCAACCTAGCTCCTGGTTAATGATCAATCGCAAACCCTAGAACTTGTAGAATTCTTGATGATTGATCATCTGATGAATCTGAAACAATAATTGATAATATTTAAGAAAACTAAATCAATGTCAATTAAAAACTAACAAATGAGATAAAAGTGGGTCAACATCATATAAATACTATAATTAGTTTATATATAAAATTACCAAAACACCCTTTAAAGTTATTAAATAAAAAATAATAAGAAAATTATGTGATTGGTTAAAATTGGTTTTCTTGGTTTTCTCAAAATTTAGTGGTTTTCTTAGGATCCTTCCCCTATATATATATATGTATATGTATATATATATGTATATGTATATATATATATGTATATGTATATGTATATGTATATGTATATATGTATATGTATATATATATGTATATGTATATATATATGTGTGTATATATATATATATATATATTTGTATATGTATATATTTCAATGTGAGATTAGCCAACTTGATATATTTTTCCTCTTGAAAAGAAGGTCTTGGATTCAAACGCAGTTGTAATTTGATGTAAAGTAAGAGTAGAAGTAGAAAAATTATCCGTTCAAAAAAAATATAATATATACCTAAATATCCATTTATTATTTACTAAAAACGAAATAAAATATAAATTGTAGTGGTTTTTTGGTTTATTTAGTTTTCCCATGATTTTCTTATAAACTCCCTCATATATATACACAATTTTATACACAACACATACATGTATTCATGTATAGATAAGAGCATTCACATCCCATTCCTTATATTTATCTATAGAATTACACTAAAAATCACTACTTCTTCTCTCTCCTTTCAATTAAATAATACTTTTTATACCCTTATCATTACTTCTTTCTCTCTCATTCACTCACAACCACTTTAAAAAATATTAAAAAATTTATAAGGATTGTACAGTGATTCTTCAAATATACCAATCCACAATAACATTTTCTCTCTCCTTCACTCACAACCACTCAAAATCATTCCATATAATATACCAAACACACTCACATGATTATAGGGCACGGGTTGTGAATGCTCTAAGCGGAGTAGTGTTAAGTTTTATACTAATTGCATATTAATAATTGAGTCCGTCAATGTTGACCTAATTGAAAGAGCATTTACTTGTCATGCTAGGACATAGGCCCCTAGCTACAACAATGATTATTCTGGTCCCTCAGCTCGCCAATTAAACTTTTGAAACGTTTAATATCTTGGCACGACCTTGACAAAGTCAAGGAAAGGATATTTTTTCTTGCTATTATTACTTGTGCTCCTTCTAACTTTACATGACCCAATATATATATAAGTTACTACTCACTTGTAACTGCATGATGTCACGGTGAAATAATTTATTTATTATATTTTATGCAATATGGTAAAAATATTTCATGCAACCAAACTATAAAATATTTGTTTCGAATAAAAATATTATGTTCAACTAAAAGATAGAAGAGTAACCTCGCAAAAAAAATTAACAAATATTACAATCTGATCACTAAAAAAAATTATATGTAGAAATTTTAAAAATTTAAATGTAAACATGACAATGTTAGGTAAGGTCTTATTTCTATGCTGCCTCACAATTGGATTTTGAACATTAGATACACACAATTCTTAAACTTTAAACATTCACTATCAATTCATAAAACATTGTGTAAATTATATTACATCCATCCATAAAATATGAATCAAACTATCAGAATGCCAGTCATGATTAGAGCCACGTAACTTTACATATGTGCCAAGCTATCTGCATTATTACATCTTTTATTTACCTATCAAGTTAATATGCATACAAAAAGTTAGTGTTGTTGAGTGATTTCTAGTTTTAAAGGCTTTAAAATTCTTTAGCATATTTGTCATTTGAAAACCTATAACTTTAATTAGAACTAAACCATCAATAGTTTATACATAGTATCTTTATCATCTTTCATACTTTACATAGGTTCTCATACTTTAACATTGACTCTTTTACTTACTTTATAGCATCAATAGTTTATACATAGTATTTTTATCATCTTTCATACTTTACATAGGTTCTCATACTTTAACATTGACTCTTTTACTTACTTTATATTATCTTTTCACTTTTAACTTTGAGCTAGTATATGTACTAAGATCCTATCATGGTGAGCATACACAAGGTATAACTTCTGTTAGCTGAGTGTGTAAAAGACATAGCTCCTATTAGACGAGTGCATACAAAATGCAACTCCTATTAGATGAGTGTACACAAGATACAACTCCTATCAGGTGAGAAGTGCACAAGAAAAGGCTCATATCAGGGTGAGAATGCAATGAATGAAAACTCTTATCAATGCTTGCAAAACTTTCTATACATTGGGCCCATTTACTTTCTTTAATTACTATTATCTTTCTTATTTTTTCATTAACATTAAGTATTAATTCATATATTTTCATTCATTCATACTTTATCATAATCATGGTTCAACTTTACAATTCATCATGCATAACACATCATCATCATCAATATCCATAAATAATAAGTATTTATGGTTCTATATAATATGTGTAGGTCATTACCATAAACCTTACTTCATATCATTTTAACATTTTGTAGCATCCTATAACAAGTATAGTGACCTTTGAAATAAGGCGATACTGACTAAGTCAATGGGAATAACAAAGTCAATGCAAATGACAAAGTCAATATGGGTAAAGTCAATATGGGTAACAGTAACACTGGTAATGTGGATATCTAGGCAAATATGGGACTAAGTCCATGCGGGTGAACTATCTTGGGTAATGCAGGCATCGGTACCGGTTAATGCGGGGACTCATCACTAGGGATATCTAAGGGTTAAGTCTATGAGACTAAGAGTAAGGTCAACATGGGTGTATTATATGTTCATCCACGTTCGGGTACTTGCGGAAGGCTGTATTAAATACAAAAACTTTCTATCATAAAATAGTCTGGTCCATGCGGGTGAACTATATGTATATCCGCATTCACTATACTTAGAAACTTTCTGAGGCAATGCGGCTACAATCTTTAATGCGGGAAATAGTACTTATCCGCATTGGGGGTCAATGCAGACAATAATAACTCATCCACATTCATGTACTTAATAAATCAAATGTGGATGATCAATCTGCTAATGTGGGTTTTGATGATTCACCCTCATAAGCCTATATGCTTTAACCATAATCATAAATTTGCATACTTTCATCAACCCTATTTTAGAGTTCATACATATCATTGTTCATCATATCAACTTTTATTAAAACATATAAAATTATTAACTTTCACACTTTAAATCCTTTAAACTTTAATAAATCATACATGGTATGCATACTAGCCCTATAATACATAAAACAAGTAGAAGTGGGGATCTAGAACTCATCTTTTGTCATATAAACCCGATGAAACCCTAACCTTAGAAGGAACAATCAAGATTTACACATATACATGTAACGGTGTTAACTTTGTCTATCAAAATGATGTATAATCACCAAAATAACATAGATCTAGCTTAGATCTATAATATTACACATGAAAGTTGGTAACTTTCCTTGAATCTTCAACTTTCTCTGTTTAGGATGCAGCTCTTTCTATTTATGGGGGTTATAGGGTGTTAGACTTTCATTTATCCATCTTTAGTCCCTACTTTCCTTTAAATGTTTAAAATGATAAATACCGGGTGAACATGTTATGGATTAAATATTAGAGGTGTTTGTATGACTTTCTCTCTACATTTGATTTGAAAACTCAATTAGCCATATAATTAAACTAACAAAAGTTTTATTTTTTTTAATTGGTGTTATAACAAAACTTTGGTATAGATGACTAGACGATATAACAATACATTATGGATATATACCTCATAGTCAGCGATGAGAAACACATGGAGTAATCTGATTGTTAAAATTATTTGGTAACTAAAAATCAATGGTTGTTTTTGTAAAATTGTTTAATCACATGATGCTTCTGAGAATTTCTCCATAATTTACTATTCACGCTGACATTGGTGTTTGTTTACATATTGATTTTATAAACATCGCGCACGACAATGTGTGGCTCCTAGACTTGTCTTTAAAGAAATGGGCACGATTGTATTTGTGGAGTGAAGATATTTACAATACCATATCGGTTTATATATTTTTCCAACCCATGAAAGAAATTGAACTTTAAGTGACAACCCAAAAATTTCAATAAAATTCAAGCCTTAAAAATCTAAATCCGTAATATTAGTCTATCTCCTAACAACATAAACATAAACATTTTATAAGCTACATGTTGATACTTTTATATGAATTTTCTATAATAAAACAAACTAATCTTGTCACACGTCATATTCTTATTCCCATTTTGTCACATTCTACTAGAATAAGAAGACAATTATTTATATCACTTTCAAATTATAAATATATTTTAATAAATTAAAAACATGTTTATTGATAATGCAATCTTTTTAAAACAAAATTTTAAGAAATTTTGATGATTTTTTTACTAAAAATAATTTTTTTAGAAAAAATGACATTGTTTATAAACAATCTTTTCTGAAGAAAAATGGAATTAAATTTTTTTTAACAAAAGAGTTTTATAAAGGCGAAAGTTAAAAAAATATTGTTATTGTTTTATTACTTATGCTAATTATATGTAATTTTAATTATATATTACCTCAAAAATTATTTTTATAATTTAGAGTAAATTACAGAAAAAAACCTTAATCTTTGTAAATAATTTCATTTTTTAATTTTTATCTTTACTAATTACACTAAACAACCTTTATGTATGTCATGTTTTTCATATTTAGTCCTTTAGTTTAATGGTCATTAATTTGAATTGTTAAGTTAGGTCAAATGATTATCATAAAAGGGTATATGTGCAAAAAGAAAATCCAAGCGGCATAATTCAAAAAAAAAGAATCAACGTATTAGGGAAATATGATCAAAAGAACTTCGAGACGAACGAGTAAAACATTAAACAATTTTTATATATTTTAATCTTCACTATTTTAAAGCTAGTTCTATATAAATTTATTGTTTCATGTGATTTAAATATCAATAATAAACTAAATACATAGAAATTAGAATGCAAGGCATATGAAGTTAGTTAAAAAATTATGATTAATAAAATGTTGAGACTAAGTATTAAAACCTCAAACAAACTTTATATGTTTTTGTCATTACTGTTCTTAAAGTTAGTTATATAATAAGTTATTGTATCATATGATTTAAGTATCAATAATAAACTTAATAAGTTAATTTATAGATTTTACAATGCAAGGCACGTAAAATTATTTTAATGCTTTTGTTTAGATTAGAATGATAGTTCTATAAAAATTTATTGTATCATACAATTTCCATAATCATATGATTAAGAAAAGCATCAAAATTAATTCATGTGGCGTGCATTCTAATTTGATATATTAAGTTTATTCTTTTTAAACAACAAATTAAGTTTATTAATGACACATAAATCATATGATAGTCATTTTTTGTTTGAGATGTTAATTGTAACTCAACATTTTACCAATCATATGTTCCTAATACATCGATTCTATTGAGGATTATGTCGCCTATATGTTTTTTACACATATACCGTCGTATAATAACACTATGGCCTAACTTTGGCGCAAATTATTGATTATTAGACTATAGAACCAAAGCAAAAAAGCATATACATAAAGGTTGTTTAATGTAATTTGTTAGACTAAACAAGTGCATTAAAAGGATAATGCTTGCCATAATCAAACTTAACGTGTTCTAACATCTAAACAAACATTAAATAACACATAAGTATCATTAACATTCATAACATACACTAATTATTGTCTAAATTACTTTTTAAGGTTTATAGATAAAAGAAATTTTGCACAAGTATCTGCAGCTGATGAGGAATTATCCACAGCGGATGAACAAGTGTTAGAAGTGGATGAAGAACAACATTCAAGTGTCTACAGCGGATGTTCATCCACGGCGGATGTTCATCCACGGCGGATGTTCATCCACGGCGGATATTCATCCACGACGGATGTTCATCCACGACGGATGTTCATCCACGACGGATGTTCATCCATAACGGATGAACACTCCACAGCGGACAACTAACAAGACAAACATTTAACAAAGTGTTCACAACGAACATCATCCAAGACACAACAGACAACTTATTCAACATCCACAACGGACAAGTTATCATTCACAACGGACATTCTATCATCCACAGCGGACGACTTATAGACTTAGATTATATGTAATTAATATTTACATAAGGGTATTTTTGTACCTGTACATAGCTATTGGTATAGGCTATAAATAGAAGTATACCCTAGTCCTTTGTAAGCTTTTGAACAATCAACACAATCAAGCAGTTATCATTATCATTCAAGCATCCATACACACAATCATACACACACACATTGATATCATTAATCATGGGTTTCCACACCATGATCATTGTGTATTGAATATATAACAATCTGCTGTTATATTGTGAGAGATTGAAAACAATCATTGGGGGAATTCATTTGATTTTGTTCTTGTTCTAAGTTCAAATCCGTGAGTTTCATCAGGTGGTATCAGAGCCTTGGCTCAAATCAAACAACGATATCTATGGTCCATTAGCTTTATAAATTCCTTTTTGAGCTGGAAATCATCACAAAAGCCTATTCTACTCCCAACATTCAGCAAATGCTTAAAACATGATTCATTAATCTATTTTTGTGCATTGTGTAGAAGATTTTGTGTTTTTGACGCTCTAAATAGCATTCAAACACTGTTCTTGTCACACCCTCAAAATTCACGTGCGGGGTTTTAGCACGAGCCGAGTGAAAAAACAAGGATCCAAGTCATTAGTTACTCAGAACGACACTATATACGACATTTAAAACAATTCAGAGTTTAAAACTTTTGTGAAAACTTCATACCCAAAGTATTAAATGTAAACTACGCAAAACACGCGCTTAAACTAATGTACGTGAGTTTGTACTAAGTTAAAAGTAAAACAATGTTTAAACAAAGCATGCTTGACACGTGCGTGCTCCTATGGGTAGCTGCTAGTAATGACTCAAGAAAAGCATACTAAAAGTGTCAACATGCCGGTTAGTGAGTTCAAGAGTTTGTATTCATCATTAACAATAGCATTAGTAAAATATAAACAAGTGTATTGAAATATATAGTTAGTCTAATTTCATTAGTAATAAACATAGTAATTTAGCAATTGAAGCTGACTATGTTAGTCTATTTGCCTTCATTAATGACATACCAAGTCGTGACGCTGTTAGTCGTTTAGGACAATATTTCACCCGCTTGACCTCCTGTTGTACGGGTGGGGCTTGTCAGACCTAGTAGTACTATCTAAGATTTTCTGCTAGATTCCTTAATTAACGATCTGAAAGTGTAAGGGCTTTCTATGGTTTTCACACTATGTCATACTAAACACATGTTATAATTGTAGAGCGTTTTAAAATAAAGTATGTTTTCTCCCCCAAAAAGAGAGTACGTAAAAGTGGGGCATTGAACTCACCTTGTGCGCAAATGAACAATAAGAAGAAGCTAACGGTGAGTGGAAAGATAATCCGTCAAAGATTACCTACAACACGCAAGTACATAAGTACATGTGCACGGAAAATTTAATAACCCTAAGTGTTCAATAAACACGTTGACCCAAGCTTTTGGAAAACAAGACTTGTTTGACCTAGTTAACCCATTTGACATGTTGGTGACATGTAATTGAAATCTTGTTTGATCAAGTATAGCAACTCATTACACATGGTTATCATACAAGTTATTCACATATGTTACATAATCAATCTTTTGCTCTATCAAGATCATCATACCAACATAGACTATCTTACAACTTATGCGAACCTCGAACAATCAACATGCTCAACACCATTATAATTACACCACAACTAATAAATCATACATTGAGTTTAATCAAGCACTACATGCCATGTGAAGCTACTCACGATTTCACACCCTAAACCCTATCAATCCTACTAAGTAGAGGCCTCAGATTCGCACGCGTGTATGACGATCATTATCATATTATTTAATAAGATTCATGCCAACCAACATACACAACAATGATCTATTATAATCCCAAACATGATTTGATAATCTCCTAACATAAACCAACATCTTGCAATATTCCATAAGAACCTAAATTTCCTAAATAATGCATCAAGCATTTATACAACTCAATTAACACATTCTATCTCATTAAACATCATCAACAAGCATTCTAGCATGATCCTAACATTATAAACATGTCCAAATCACAGTATCCAACGATTCACATCAATAAAGTTTCCTTTTCAAGAAAGTAACACCCAAAATCAATCTATCATCTAATTCTCTCACAAATTTATCAACTTTATACCCGATCAAGTTCATAACAATCATCTAAACATGACAACACATCCTCAATTCATCATAATTCCTAAATCTCATGCATAAAAGTTTCTACTTATAGTAAGGTATGAACAACCACTCAATTCCACAAATTTATTCCATAATCTACGTAAACTAACATCAATGCAATACAAATAACATCAAAACATCATCTAACAACATTATTTCTGACTTTATCAATGTTAATTGAACTAGGGTTGTTCTTGAATCAAAAACCATGAAAAACTTGTTAAAACTCACATTATATCATGTAATAGGTCAAGAATCAAACTTGGTACAATGTTGTAATGATCAAAGCCAAGTAAAATCGAATGTTCTTGATGCTAGAAGCTTGAAATCGCAAGGATGGGTGCTTGGGGTGCTCTCGACCGCAAATGGGGTGTGGGAGGGGGATTAGGGTTAATTTTTTGTAATATTAAGTTTAATGGTAATTACAAAATAAACCCTCCTTAATCACCTTTTGTAAAAATTAATTATTTTTAACACTTTTTAAATAAGTTTTAACTAGAAAGCTCATATATTATTATTCAACAATAATATTCATATATTTCAACTAATAACAAAACACATGAATCAAATATAACACCTTAGCACGTTACAAAGTAAAATTCAAAAATAATATTTAAAATTTATGAATCATATAACCACGAATTAATAATCAATATTATTAATTAAATTAGTATCTGTTTATCATAGATAATTATTATTAGGTCACAAACGTTCACGACAACTAGTGTGTGCTCACGACATGTGTATACAAGACCTAACGAAACTAACAGAGCTTGGTAACAGAAAATTACCAGATTCCACAGTTTTCTTAAACAAAATCATTTCAAAACCTCAAAACCTCATTGATTCTAAGGGTTTTTGATAAAACAATCATCGAGTACTGTTTCATTAATTTTTCATCATACAAACATTGTTTTTAAACATTTTTAATCATACTAAGTGTTTAAAATCATCATATTCAAGGGTATACACACTTGAATCAGGTTTGCATTCTTCAATTGACAAACCAATTATTGATTTTTATGAACACCTCAGCCGCAAACAAACCATAGTTTTTGTTCATACACAACCTTCATAATATATGGTGATTGTGTTGGTTTCAACATCAAAAATGAAGAAGAAACATAATTTTATTTTGAATTTTTGAAAAAGTCACTTTTTGATCCAAAAAGTTAACTTTTAAAAACTATTATTTGTTTTTAGGGTTTGACTTTATTTGATTGAGATCATTAAAGGGTTCTGACTAATTGACATTACTTATACAGAATATTCCTTTTATTTAACTGAGAATTAACAATGGCTTCACCTAGGACATTATTTAATTTAGATTAATTAATTCCTTCATTTGGCAAAATTTAAAAGAGGCAAATCAGTAACAAAAAAATTCTAGTGATCTTAAGATAAATTAAATTTAGCACCTAGCTAAATCAATAAACAAAATTTGATTTAAACAATTAAGTTTAATATTTAACAACCATGTCTGATGAAATTTCCAGGTCAAACAGTGGTCTCAAACCACCTAGACTCAAGAACAAAGCATACTTCAAACAATGAAATGTAATGTTTGGAAACTGAATTATTTTTCCAGACCCGGATCTATGGATATCCATAACTGAGGGATCATACATACCTATGATTCTTGGTCTAGACTACAACATACAAAAACCAGTCAACTTAAAAATATAGG
The DNA here is from genome assembly GCA_024085815.1 of Flaveria linearis. Taxonomy (NCBI): domain Eukaryota; kingdom Viridiplantae; phylum Streptophyta; class Magnoliopsida; order Asterales; family Asteraceae; genus Flaveria; species Flaveria linearis. The sequence goes on from CM044006.1 coordinate 41,430,000, forward strand.
TGGTGATGATCTGAAAAAGGTCAAAACAGACATGAAGGCTTACAACGTACTGGCTATGACTCTATCTTTTGAGATCTTAACCAGAGTTGAAAACTTCAAAATAGCCCATAAACTATGGAAGGTACTTTACACATGGTGTGGAGGTAGTGATGAAATTAAGGAAATCAAAAAGGAAAAATTGAGGACCAGTATGAAACCTTTCACCATGTTTGGGGAGATTCAATACAACAACAACTCCACAGATTTGTTTAGCTAGTAAATGAGATGATAGTTTATGGTTTCAAATATCAATAGTGGAGACCAACAAGAAAATGTTGCATACAGTTCCAGAGAGGTAGACCTAACCAGACTCTTTGATGAAAGCAACATTGGATCTTGAAACTTTATCATTAAATGCACTAGTGGCTAAAGTAAAGGCACTAGAGTTAGATGAGAGATCCAGGAATAGTAATACAGTCACACATGTTGAATCTTATAAATTCATGGAAATGGACCAAACAAATAGTGCATTCTTAACTAGCACGGGCGAGGAGGAAGATGAAGACTTTCTGGATTCAAGTGAAACTTCCTTCTTCTCTGCTCTTCAATCACCTCAAAACCAACAAAAGTTCAAAAAGACTAGTGTCCATGCTTGTAATGAAGCTACACCTCAAAGCAAACAACACCTATATGCATCCAGCTCCACCAAATAACATCCAACAAAGACTCAAAACATTCATAAATTTAAGAAACCCATGGATGCACTAACAATCATCTTGCAAAGTGAGGAGCAAAAGGCAGCTTTTACAGCTTTCTCAATAAGCTTTAAAGCTTACTTAGGAGCTAACGTTACACCATCTTAGATCATACAACAAGACTTGGATGAATTGTCTCCTGATATGGTTGAAGAAATAGCTCTTCAATGGTCAATGGCAATGATAGCATACCGATTGAAGAAGTTACTACAAAGGAACAGGGGGTTAAGCATGGATAAGAAAACCAAGATTGGCTTTGATAAACAAAACTGAGATGCTATAATTGCCAACTCTATTGACACTTCTCTAAAGAACGTCAACAACCCAGAGCTAACAGAAACAACCAACAGACATAAACCTCTAGTAGCTATCACTCAAACATATGTATTTCACCACCTATCAGCATTCCTGTTGCCCCAACACCAGCATAGTTCGCATAGTACAACCCCAACTAACACTCAAAATCATCTACGATGATTCTCAAACATGATAGTGAGTGTGATTGGAGTATGTACGATACAGAGATACAATCTGCACATCATGCCCTTATGGAAAACGCAGAGGATAAAATGTCAGAATATTAAAAGAGGTAAGGGAGAATCTTTGTACTCAAGCATGCATTGATGAAGTCATTAGATACAGAGAGCATGCAAATCAACTTTCAAAGAAAGTGATTGAAACAAACATTTTAAATGACAGTTTAAAATTAGAGCAAAACCAATATGAGATTAAAATATTGTCACTTAAAAAAGAGTTAGACAAACTTTTGTTTAAAAAAATAATACTTGCAGCTCAAGTAGAGCAACTCTCTAAATCATTGACTCTGTCAAAAATATTACAGGGCAAAATAAAGTGAATCTTCAGAAATTTCAGGTGAGCAATAAGAAGTTCGAAGAACTTCTTGCTCAACAAAGGGAATTTAAAACTCTCTAGGATTGGGATACAATAAGGTCAACCCACCTTATATTGACAACTATATCCCACTTACTGAATCCATGAAAAACAAATCAGGGAATCACTTGATCTCCATGACGGGACTGATGACTCTAAACCATCATCATCATCAGGTAGATTATCATTAATTTCCAAAACACCTTTTATAAAATTTATTAAGATCCAAGCACCACCACAAATCAAATCAACAGATTTTTATCAAGGAAAAAACAATGAGTTTGATGAACAAACAACAGATGAAGATGATGATGATTTAATCTATGATGAGTTGGATCAACCAATTACTGAAACTAAAAAAGGTATCAAGTGTAGTTGATGCCTTAATAAAACAAACAAAGCAGACACAATATTTTGATATCTGCTCGAGTGGAAGGATGGCTGAATCTTCCACTGCATCTCCTAAAAGAACAAACAAATGGAAAGGAAAAATCCTTGTTTAACTAAAACAACCCACAGTGAAATTTGATATCCCTTTGAATCAAATCTAAAATCAAATTTTTAACAAACAGAGTACTATAAATTTTCCCTGCTATGAGTGGTGTGATCAATACACCCACACTATAGAGAAGTGCAAATATGGCAAGTAGTACAACATGAACAATCACAATACAAAATTATGCCACTTTCATAATTATTGTTCAATCTGTGAAAGAAACAATCACAGTACTGCAAACTACTTTTTTAACAAGAAAAATAAGAAACAAACCAAACAAACTCAAGTCGAGAAATCAACTGTGAAACAGACAGTTGTTCATAACTAGAACAAAGGAGGAGCACCAAGACAAACTCCTCACACAAAAGTTATTTTAAATAATGACAAACATTTTATGAAAACTTTAAACATACAAACAAAAGACATAAGTCTCAAAAAAGATCCACATCAAAGATCAACACTCAAAGGAGAAGAGCTCAGAGCACTTCTCCAAATAGAGTAAAAACATACAAAGGAAATCTATTATACCTACTATTCCTAAACTAGCTGACAATGCCATATTAGAAGAAATCTATGTTATGGGAAAAGATAGAAAACCCAAGACCATCTTGTCTTGGGTTGCACCATGTAACTTATTTCTTTGTTTGTGCAGAAACATCAAAGAAGGCCTGACAACATATAGTATGTTGACAGTGGATGCTCCTGAGACATGACTGGAAATTGTTCCCTCCTTGGGATTTTAAGAGCAAACATGGAGGAAACAAAGCCTTTAGAGGCAATAAGATAGGTGGAAAGATAACTAGTGAAGGAACAATATAATCTGGGTTGATCAGCTTTGAAAATGCCAACTACTTCTCCAACCTTAAATTCAATCTTCTCAGCGTATCCTAAATCCATGATAAGGGATATACCACCTTATTTGACTCAAACAATTACTACATCCTCATGACTTGTTTTCAAATACTTGAAGACTATATCCTTTTGAAAACTTGTAAGGCCCCGTTCCCGGGACGCTTACAGCGGAAACACTTTAAACAAACATTTCATTCCCTTAAATAAACACTTTTTCAAAATAATACAACATTCATTACAAAATATCGTACGTTTGTATCACAATACAAAAAGGTTATACAAAAGAATGTCATCCAAAAACGAGCCGAGTAGCTGCCCCGTGCCATCCTCAGCAACATTACCTGCCAACTGGAAACACATAAAAAGTTAGCGTTACTGAGTGAGTTCTAGTTTTATAAAACATCATATTACCTTTCATTCGTGAAAACATTTTCTTTACTATCGCACGTGATCACACATCATACGTACATCAAGTTAATAGTTGTTATCTTCATCATCGTTCGTTTCGTACATTTCACACATTTCGTACTTATCGCACTTTTCGTACATCATTTATTATTTTTCACTTCTATCTAGATCCTTTCAAGCTTTACCCTCCTCATGGCACGCAGCCACAATTTCTGAGGTCGAATAACAAGGATCCCGTTTCGTACTTTATAATTATATTTTGTTAACGTTCATTTCATGCTTTGTCTCTTCATTCGTTTCACACAAGCTCGGAATCAAAACCCATTCGAATCACACAAAAACACCCACACACGGGTTCAACACACACACTTCAAAAACGGGTTTTGCTATGTGTTCCAGCCCCAGATCAGTTGAAAACATGTAAAAGAGGGGTCCTAGAACTCTCCAAAACAACACCGTCGAGTAGAGCTTCAATATAACCCGCCACACCTCAACTAATGCGCTCGAAACCAAGAAAACCGAAGCTTGAAACCCCTTTTTCTCCCTCTCTTCTCTCTTGGTTGAATTTTGTGAGTGTGGGGGAGGGTGTGGGCTATTCTCCCCTCTTAATCACCCCACTCTTCCAAACGTTCTCCCGTTTTGGCAAGTTTGGTCCCTTGACTTTGGGCTTTATTTCTTTTCTTTCTTTTTCTTTCATTTTCTTTCTTCTTCTTCTTTCTTTGGCTTCAAAAGAAAATAACCGGGTATTACAAAACTCCCCGTCAGAACAACACATACATAGTTGATATGAACACAATTTCAGCATCAACCCCTGAAACATGTTTATTATCAAAAGAAACATAAAATGTTTCCTAATTATGGCATAGAAGATTGGGACACTTAATTTTGATAGAATGAATCAACTGATAAAAGGTGACTTAGTTATAAGTTTACCATAAAAAGAATTCTTCGGTATAGACCACTGCATTGCGTGTCTGAAAGGCAAACGACACCGATTGTCCCATAAGTCAAAATTAGTAAACTTTAACAACACAACACTTAAATTGCTTCACATGGACCTTTTTGGCCCTACAAATATCCTAAGCATAGGAAAGAAGCAATACTGTCTTGTTATATTAGATGACTACTCTAGATTCACCTAGGTTTTCTTTCTATTACACAAGTCAAAAAGTTCAGAAATCATCATATCATTTATCACTAAAAACTAAGAATCAATTGAATCTTAAAATTAAATCTTTAAGAAGCGATACTGAATTTAAGAATAACTTCATTTCTTCTTTTTGTGTAGAGAAAGGAATCAGTCATCAATTAAGTGTAGAAAAGACACCTCAATAAAATGGAGTTGCTGAATGGAGAAATAAAACATTGATAGAAGCAGCCAGATTAAAGCTAGCTGACTCTCTATTGCCCATATCCTTTTGGGCTGAAGCAATCAATACAACTTGATACATTCAAAAAACATTAATAATTAAAGAACATAACAAAACTAAGAAAGTCATTGGATTAGACTGTTTATTTGATATTGGCTCACTAACAAAATCATTGACACATCTTACTTTGATGTTTCAGGTACAAAGGAAGACATTGAATATCCAATGGTTCCTCCACCATCAAATGATGTTCCTTCAACTGTGGATCCTCCAAGGAGAAAAAAAATTACTCCTTCCAATACCATAGTTAAACCTTCTTCATATCAAACAAACAATTCTAGAGGAATATCAACAAGCACACCATCATCCTCAAATCTAGTGACCACTAAACCGCAAGCTTCAGTTGACCCTCAACCAAGCAAACAAACAAGGTCACATCATCCAGACATAGTTGAAGAAGATGTTGACTACCATTCACTACCAGACAAACATGATGATGATGAAATATTAGATTTCTTTCATGATTCACCTTAAACATTCCATGAATCTGCACAACCAGATAATCCTACAACATCAAATACCCTTGCCCATCCATCAACACCTGACCAAACAATCACAAATCTTGATTCAACTATCCCTATTCATCAGATCGAAACCATAAGAGCTCACAAATATCATCCTTTGGAGAGTATCATTGGTGACCTCAATATCAAATTGACACGTAGTCAATCTGATACAGCAAACATGTGCCTGTTTTCCTACTTTCTATCTCTGACTATACCTAAAAATGTAATAGAAGCTCTGAAAAACAATAGTTGGATAGAAGCAATGCAAAAGGAACCACAACAATTCAGGAAGCAAGAGGGAAGGCAGTTAGTTGACCTCCTAGAAAGTCAATATGCCTTTGGCACAAGATGGCTATTTAAAAACAAAGTAGATGACAACAGGATTTTCATTAGCAACAAAGTAAGGCTTATTGCCCAAAGATACAGTAAAGAGGAAGTCATTGATTATGATGATGTCTTTGCCCTTGTAGCTAGGTAGAGGTCATCCAAGTGGCCTTGCATATGCCTCATCCAAGAACTTCACTGTCTTCCAAATGGATGTCAAATGTGTATTCCTCTATCAAAAGATAGATGAAGAGGTATATGTTGCTCAACCACCTAGGTTTAAAGACCCAAATTTTTATCATAAAGTATACAAGTTAGATAAAACTCTATATGATCTTTATCAAGCACCTAGGAAGTGGTATGAAACTTTATCTAAGTTTCTACTACTAGCATAGGTACACCAGAAAAAAGATAGATCAGACATTGTTCTTAAAAAGTAAAGAACAAGACTTTCTTGCTGTACAAGTCTACGTGGATGATGTCATATTTGGCTCCACCAACATACAACTTCGCAGAGAGTTTTAGGCTCTTATGCAATCAAAATTACAAATGAGGTCAATGTGATAACTCATATTCTTCCTTAGCCTACAAGTTCAACAATCTTCTGAAGGAACTTTTATCAATCAGAGCAAGCATGTGAATCAGATCTTGAAGAAATACAACATGACTGATTGTACATCAGCAAAACACCATTTGTAACTGGATTGAAGTTTGGCCATGATCCAAAAGGCACATCAGTTGATCAGAAGCTCTACGGATCCATGATAGGCTCTTTGATGCACCTAACTGTAAGTAGACTAGACATCATGTATGTAGTATGCATGTGTGCAAGATACCAAGCAGATCCATTGCAGTAAAGCGAATTTTCAGATAAAACAAACAAACAAACAAACAAACCCAGTATATCCCACTCAAGAGTAGGGTCTGGGGAGGGTAGGTGGTGGCAAGTCTTTCCTCTATCCAGATTGGTAGAGAGACCGCTTCCAAAGAGACCCCCGGCTCGATAACAAAAGCAATAAAGCTAGGAAATCAACATATAATCAAACATATGATATAAGCTATATGATATATGATACCGTACCCATCCTACAGCAAACATTAGAATATCACCAAAAGAAATATAAAATGAACAAGCCTGCATCAGGGAAGCACCAAATTTTCCCTAAAAAGGTCGCAGTGTACTACGTACACATCAGGCCCCGTAAGAAGTAATGAAAGTCCCTTCGTATCTACGAATTTTTAGATACTTAAAAGGAAAACCAGCCATTGGCTTATGGTATCCTAAATATGGAGATTTCTCTTTATTTGCATACACTAACGGTGATTATGGTGGATACAAAAACAATTGAAAATTCACAACACGAGGATGTCCATTTCTTGGATAAAGATTGATCTACTGGCAGTACAAGAAACAAACAAATGTGTTGTGTCAACAGCTGAGGCAGAATATATAGCTTCTTCTGCATGTTGTTCTCAAGTGCTTAGTATTCAAAACCAAATGCTTGACTATGGCTATAACTTTCTTAAAACACCCATACACATAACAATTTTCCTACCAAATTTTTCACTGATAATCCTATTCAACATCCAAAAACCAAACATATAGATATCAGATATCACTTTCTGAGTGATTTCTCAGAAAAGGGTCTGATAAAGTTGATCAAGGTTCGCACAGACAATCAATTGGCTGACCTTTTTACCAAACCATTTGATTCTACAAGATTTGAATTTCTGGTTCAGCCACTTGGTATGATCAACTATGAACCAAGCAAGTAATGTTTTTTAAATATTAATATTATAACAGCTTGATTTTGTTAAAGTCCAAGTTTATCTTCAAACATTCAACTTTTCAAAATCAAGATATGAAACAACAATTCAAGTTTTCCAATTAACAAACATCAGTGAATCACACATGAACATTCGTGAGAAATGATAGTACACTCGCTTACTTCTTCACCTGAGTCATTTACCACTAAAAATTGACAATACCTTATTTGATGTGTGGATAGGGTCAACATGGGACACATAACATCACATACAACAGTGAAGAACTAAAATCTTATGCTTGTTTGGTAAGCAACACCCATCTTGGTTTATGGTGAGTATTGGTCTATCCAACATAGATTGCTTGTAAAGTAACTACTATACACCTAGTGAAATAGTTTATAAACAACTTAATCATACAAGTGCCTCTTTGTTATGATTATCATTGACATGGAGTACACTTAGGCATTCTTTGTTGTGCTAAGCACAGACATGAATGACCTACATCATGATCCAAAAGATTCCTAAAGAGGAACACATCTATCTTGGATGCATAATCAATAAATTCTTTTAGACTACATTCCCTGTGAATGAATCAAAAGAATCCTAAAAGGGATCACCTTCCAAAGTGAAATGAAAAAGAATCCCACTGTGGATCAAACAATATGGATCAAATTAAGTATTTATACTCCTAAGTAGCTAGGATATAAGTATTAAAAGTGCTATTTGGTATATCTTGAGGAGGGTTGATCTTAACATATAGTTAGGTGTGGGGTATATACAAGTCATATTAATACACCCAAAACATGACAAATAACTTACTATTTCAATCAATCATTAATACCATGCGTGAGTTTAAGTAGAAAACAGTATCTATAATCAACATTGTATTAGTCTCTTTCTATTCTCAAAATCATCAAATCAACTCAAAGAGGATTTCAGACCAGTATGATCTCATGCCATGTGCAAATGATTCATGTTCAAGCATGAAAAACATTTATTCTTAGTTAGACAAAGTTTTATCTTTCTAACCAATGTTATCATACAAACAATCACTTTGGACTTTAATAATTTCCATAATTTTTATAAATATGTAAAAATTTAGGGGGAGAAAAATAAACATGGAAATATATAAGCAGCAGAATATGTGCATAATTATACAATATAAAATTTGAAATATTAAAAATTTGAGTTTTAAATAAAGCCATGTCAAGCTAGCACCCAAACAAAGTAGTTTGACATATTTACATAATATTTCTAGTGAGTGATATTTTATCATCCATCTAATAATTATGTTAAAATTATAAAATTTTAACAAACATACAAATTTTGAAACATTTTAAAATAATTTTTAAGCAAAACAGAAAATTAAGTTTTTACAGTATATTTATCAAGTTACATACTTGATGAGCAAAATTTTCAAACAAATAAAATTTTTGAAAATTTGGCAACTGTTCCCAAAGCAGACATTCAAACAAACATCCGTTGTAGCTACAATGAACCAATAAACTTGCTAAATACACCAAGTGTTTATAGTGGATAACAAACATGCATCTACTATGCATCATTAAGCATTCAAGTGTTCACAGCGCATGATGTTTGTAAGGCATTTGCTATGAATACAGCAACATTCCATAGCGCATGACTAACTTTAGTCATCCGTTGTTAAAATAGTGTAAGTATATACAGCGTATGCACACGGGTAATCATATGCTATACACAATCACATAAACGTTTCACAATGCATGACAATAAGTCACCCGGTGTGAATGTCTTGAAAACAATCAATGTGTACATAACACATGACAAATGTTCATCCACTATGAACAACCAAACAATCAGTCTTAACTATCCACAGCACATGAACAAATGGTCATTCTCTATGGAAACTATGGTCAAACACAGCATATGACTTCTTAGTCATCAGTTGTGAATTTTTAAAATTTAATCAAGTGTGCACAACACATGACCAAATGGCCATCCTCTGTGAACAAAGTACAACAGTGAAGGGTCCACAACATCAACTTTAAAAGTGTACAACCAATGGATTGTTCACACAACGCATGTGTATTTCACAGCGCTTGACTTAAAATTAAATTTTAAGTTTAAACAGTTCATACAGGGCGCACACACACACACACTATATACAGTGGACATTTGTTTTGTCTGTTGTATATATATCTATCAACACTTGTCGATTTTTCATTCATCACGAGTCAGAGAGAGAAAATTAAATTTCTAAAACGTTACATAGTACACTAAACCCTTAAACCCCTGATCATCCAAAATCCAACATATGTTTGATTTCACATCTAATTTTCAATCAAATAGGTAAAACAAAATGATTCTACTCTTCAAGCAATAATCAAGACATATGGTTCTTTGATTTTTATTCGAACATTTTCAAACCTAAGTCGAACAATGAGTCGTGACCAAACATGAATAACTTGTTTTTGTTAATGGAATTAAACATTGAATATGTGTTAGATGATCATAGTCAAATGTATTAGAATTATTGATTTGAATAAATTTGACCAAGTGTTCATCAGGTAAAAAGTTTCAAAAGTCATGATGTTCTTGCCAAAATCAGTCAAAATTAGATTTTTGATGTTTGAAAAAGTTTAATATGACTTGAAATATGTTATAACTTGGTAAAAAGTTTCAAAAGTCAATTGTAAACATGTTAAATCAGTTAATTTGACATAACATTGATCATAACAACATTAAATGCATATATATTCAATGTGCATTAAATGGTAGTCTTTGACATTAAAAGTCAAAACTAAAATTCACAAGTTTGAGTTTTTATGAAATAGAATCAGTTCATGATATGAAACGAACAACTCATTATGATGAAATAAACATGATACAAAACAATTTGATCAAAATAACTTGAAATTAACAAGATTTACAAGGTTAAATTGATCAAAATTGGGTTGTTAAAAGTCAAATTGATCCAATGGGTGACAAACATACACTTTAACAAACTCATCATGTTCAACCTACATGGTTTTATCAATTCATAACAATTACAACAATCCAGGGATGCTTGATCAACATTTCTTCATACTAAACATCACACACCATCTTTAAACAAGTTACTAACATCAATCTTCTTCATTACAGATATAGCAAACCTAGTGTTTGTCAGAGATCATAATATCTATGCATTTCTTAATGTAGATTCACCTAAGGCTGAGAAATACAGAGATATCATTCAAGCCATTAGATAGACAAGGCTAGTTCATGCCATGATAGCAAGACTAGAGATATATGAAGATCATATTGTCTAGTTTTCGAGTCATGCTTATCTGGAACAGATGAATGATCAACAAGTAGTAGTATCTACTGTGCATGATCATCATATCATCATTTTTTATGAGAATTATGTCTTGCATGTATTTAGGCAAATTGGTTATACTAGTACAATTGAGATAAAACTGATCAAGAAGTCATACATGTATGCACAATTCTGATTTCTAATGCATACATACCAGTAAACAATGACAAACACGAAGACTTGCTGGGATGCCATTTCTTTGAGGAGCTCTTTAGCTATAGCAAGCATCATTGTTAGAAGGCCCTTCAACTTTGCAACACACATATTAAATGGGATGATTTAAACTTGATAGAAGTGAAGAATAAATTCTAGATGTATCTAATATTACTTAAAATGATTATTACTGATCTACTGCTAAACATCCCAAGACTAGGTGTCATATTTCATCCTGTTCATTTTAATGAACATGTATACAACAGAATCAAGTCTAGCTTGTATCAAAGAGATGAAGTACCTATTCCCCCTCATATGATTGATCATGATGTACCTATCCCTAATGTGTTCATGAGGATTCTAGGTCAGGGAGAACCAAACATGATGTTTCAAAACATTATTCATCAAGCACCTATCATTCAACCTGCACCAATCATTCAAGAAGAAGCTGCACCTAAAGTCCCATACCAGAGCCAATCGTTCATGAAGAACAAGCACAGAAGATGTTCAAGAACAAGAACAGATTCATTTTGAACACTTATCAGATCAACAAACACTATCATGTTCTTTAAGAGACATTGATGCTTTAGTAGTAGAACATGCAAGTCAATAAGAACAATTTGGCACCTCATCATCACATGAGCCTAATCAAGAAGAACAGAGCACTCCTGCTGAACATGTTAAAGGTGAAGAACAAGGCCGTGACATTCCCACTAAGAAAGAAAAATTGAGTACAACAAGTTGATAGAGAAGTCTAATAACAGAGCAATAAAGGTAAACGGTTGATTATTCAGTTTCTTGAACAACAACTTGAACATTCAAAGGAAGAGTTAAAAGGTGAAAAATGAAGATCAATAGTGCAAGACTTGATATTGCCAACTTGACAGAGCAAATAGATTCCAAAGATGCTAAAATTGATGAACTTAAAAGGATTATTTCTGCCGAAAATGAAGAAATCAAGAGGTTGAAAAGAGAAATAGAGTACACAGACACTCACCTGAATAAGGAAGAACACTCGAAATGTCAAGAACAAGACTTGAGTGATGATTTTATGGATCAAATCATATCTCAAGCCGAAGAAAGCAACACATGGGAAACTAAAAGGCCATTATTATCCCTGAGGAGTCTGTTTCAATGGATCAACTATTTGGAGAAGTTAATCCATTTGAAAAAAGTACACTACTCACCTATTCTTAGAGAACATTTTCACACTCCTGACACTCAAACATCATAATCAAGCATTGTTCCTATCAACCCACTATCAGAGAAACAAAAGGAGTTAATTAGACAATTTGCACAATCCTTTAAGGTGGAAACTAAATCATCAAAAGGTCAAGCATTGTAACGCCCGGAATAAAGTTGAAACGAGCCAATTAATAATAATGGGCTTAGCCGGGATTATTTAAAGAAAATACGCGGGAAATGGAGTATGGACTGGGTAGACCTCGCGGTTATATGTTCGGAGGGTTTAAGGTCCCGGGAACACCCGATATATATAAACGAATCAGCCAAAGCAACTTTCATTTGCAACTCAACACCAACTTTTAGAGAGAGAGTGTAGGGAGACAAAGTAGAGAGGAGGTGAAGATTCAAGGCTCGGTTGATCAAGAGATTGAAGATAGGTGTTTGTAGGCATCCAAACAACAAGGAAAGACCAAGAATCCATGTAAGAAACATCATTTAATCGTTTCTTTAGCTTAAACCCGGATTCTAGGTTTTGGGGTTTTTGAAAGTCGCAAAGAATCGTCCAAAACTCACATTTTTGTGTAAGAAAACATGTAAAAAGCCTAGATATAGCTTCATGGATGATAAACCAAGGTTTTGGGTGTAAAAGATTGAAGTTTTGGGTTGAAAATGGGCTGGTTCGTAATTTCATCCAATTCTACGAAATTACGAGTTCGTCCAGCGAAATTATGTAATCATCCAGCGAAACTATGGATCTTCCTATGAAACTATAATTTCGTAGGTAGATTCGCAGACTTAAATTTCCAATGAAAGTTGGGCGAAACTATCAGCGAAACTGCTGGCGAAACTAGTAGCGAAACTGCTGGCGAAACTAGCAGCAAAACTGCTCGCAAAACTAGCAGCGAAACCACTGATCTGGTAGCGAAATTAGGCAGAAATTAACTCCTTTGAGTGTTAACTTATCTGCAGGTTGTGTAGTGTGACCCTTGCTTAGAAAGCTTGATAGAGAAGCTACTCACTGAGTCTAGGTGAGTTCTAGGTCCCCTATTTAAAGGTTTTAAACTGGTTTAGGGCTAGAAATGCATACTAAATATATGATTTTAATGACCAAGATTTTCAGAGGTTTTAACAGTAAGATCAATTTTTTATAACAAAATGTACTATACGAATGTGTGAAAATAAAAAAATTTCACGCTGACCTGGCAGCACGGCCCCATCCAGGGACGTTGACCCTTGGACCCCATTAGGGGCTGCTGACCGTAGGACCCCGCTGTCAGGGGATGTAGCCCCCGAACCCTCGCTAGCCCATGGAGGGTCAGTTATGGTCTATGATGACTTGTTATGTATGTGTATGTGTATGGGAATGGATGATGCATGAGTTTATGATGAAGTGTGATGATGTATGTGATGGTATGTGATGCTATGTATGTTTATGTTATGTTTCCATATGTTCCTATTACGTAATATTCCATGACTTACTTGTTATGAGTATGAAATAAATGAAAAGTATTATGTAAGCGGAAGTTAATGATAATGATAAGTGGAAAGTAAAGAAAGAATGAATGCACGCATTAACGAACGAACGGATGTAATAAAAGTCTTGCAAGCAATGTATGGAGGTTCACATCCAATTAAGGGTGTTAGCTCAACTGTGTGTGGGTTAGCTAACTCGGAAGGATGCACACTAGGGTCTAATCCGTGTGATTCACCATACGTATAGGATCCTTGCCGCTTACCCCAGTACTGTGGTCAGGCCACCGAGCATAATGTATGGGAGTCTATTTATAAACTTTGGCCCGGTACCCGCTTTATACATGACGGTGGGGTATAGCTCGTGGCATCGATCCGAATGAATTTACCCCGGTACTGCGGTCAGGCCACCGGGCACAATGTATGGGAGTATATTTATAGATTTCGGCCAGTACCCGCTTTATGCATGACGGTAGGGTATAGCCCGTGGCTTTGGCCCGGGATGTGAGGAAGATAAAGGTGTACGTAAGATACGGTAAGGAAGATAATGAATGATAACGATGACTTACGATGATGAATGAACGAAAGTTAATGAACGATGATGAAGATTATAATAATATTATCTATTTGTACGTATGATGTATGAACATATATAAAAGCAACACAACGGTTTTAAATGGAAGGTGAAGTATTTTAATTATAAAACTAGAACTCACTCAGCAATACTGACTTTTTTGTATTTTTCAGTTGGTAGGTGAGTGTTGCTGAGAATGGCACGGGGCAGCTACTTGGTATTTTTGGGATGGCATCCATTTGTATAACAATGATGTTTTTGTGATGTAATGCAAATTATGATATTTTGTAACAGTTAACTACATTGTATTATTTTATAAAAGCTGTCATTAATATATGAAATGGTTTTCAAATTATTCCGCTGTGGTGTTTTAGTAAACTTAAATGAATATTTTATGTGTTATGTGCAATGATTGTCCAACTGTGAGCGTCCCAGGAACGGGGCCTTACAAGTTGGTATCAGAGCCAAAGTTTAAGAGAATTTGGTTAAATATTTTCTAACACCTAAACTTAAACTGGGAATGGGAAAAAATGGGAAGGGATGCCACTCCGAGTAGCTACCTACCATCAAGATCTATTTGCCTTTAGTAGATTTAGATACTGATGTAGTCAGGATAGGAAATGCTTAGGGTATGAAGAGTAAAGTAAGTGCCTAATCATAACTAGCCACTGTAATTAGGGACTTACTATACTTGACTTAAACCGAGCTACTATCTTGAATGACCGTGTTGGTGTCTGAATCTTATAGTGTGTTAGAGGATGGCTGGAGGAAGTTCTTCTAAGGCTTTGTAAGGCGGAGGCCATGGCGGACGTGGTGGTGGACCACGAGTCATAAGAGGAAGGCCCAGGGCTGAATAGGTGGCCCATGAGGAGCCCGAGACCCCTCATCTGGAAGGTGGTGATGAGAGTCCTAACCTAAGGGACTCGGTGAAAGAAGTTGTGGTAGAAGAGGTTCATCAGGTCATGCAGACGATCCTGCCGTCTGTGATGACCGAAGTGATTAAAGTTGTTAGGGAAGGAGAGAGGAAGGAAAGGAGAAGGCCCATAGGGGGAAGGGAACAACCGGAGACTGAGACGGTTGTCGCAAGTGAGGAGGAGGAGGAGGAGCCGGTGCAGGAAACCGCATAAGGCTATAACTATGAGGCGTTCTAAATATGCAAGCCCTCGAATTTTGATGGAAATGGTACTACTGTTGCTGCCCATCGATGGGTAAGAGAGATGGAGGCTATGCTCGATATCAGCGAGTTCAGGGAGTATCAAAAGGTGAAGTTTTCCACTCATTCGTTCATTGACTCGACTTTATATTAGTGGGACAACATTTTCCAAGCCGAGGGTAGTAGGGCGATTGGTAGGATGAGGTGGAGTGCGATGAAGAAGTTAGTGATTGAAGAGTTCTGTCCTCACCGTGAGTTGGACAAGGTGGAGGGAGAGATCCTGCAGCTGGAAGCAGGAATAATGACACATCAACAATACACCACTAAGTTTAACGAGATGGCACGGTTGGTGCTAGATCAGGTGATGCCTATGTCACGAAAGATCAAGAGATACATTCAAGGTTTGCTGGCGGACATCCGCAGGCATATGATCGTTGCCCGACCGAGCACTTTCAGGTCAGTGGTTGATTTGGCAGGAAGACTGTATGATGAAAGGGAGGTAGTGGTGGCTGAGGTGAGCAAGAAAGGTGGTGGTGACCGGAACTGGAAAGGGAAGCGATTTGGACGGGGTAGTGCTCCGGCAAGCAACAAGAGTGCACGGGTGGATGACCGACGTGTGGTAACACCCGGTGTGGGGTCGAAGAGGTGTGGCAAATGTGGAAAGGAGCATATAGGAAAAATAGGTGGGGATCGAATGTAAGCTTCAAGTATGGGAGGACGGGGCATATAGCAAAGGATTGTCATGTGGCCAGATGTTTTAACTACGGTGGAGATGATCATATGAGTCGAGAATGCAAGAGGCCGAAAACCGAGAGCTCTGGGACAAAGAAGACGACGGGGAGTGAAGGGCAGATAGAGAGCGCAAGAGCTTTCATGATGACCCAGGAGGAGGCTAGTGTCAGAAAGTAAAACAATAAGATAGTGTAAGGGCCAAAAATGTAAACTGGTGTGGATATATAAACACCTTTATGATGTAACCCTAAACAATCGTTTTTGTGAATACAATTCATGATTCCAATCCTCTACCTTCTCTCTATACCAGACAACATGGTATCAGAGCTGAGTTCATGATCCTTGAAAACAATCGTTTGTCAATCTCAAACAATCAATCCAAACCTAGTGGCCAACAACTCAACACTATCCCCTTCCTTCATCACGTAACTCATCAAGTAGTTCCACAGCGGAGAAAAGGTGAATTGAAGAGGTTCACAGCGGACAAAATCAGACCCACGGCGGATGACCATTTGAAGTCAACCGACCTTCGGTCACCTTCTACCGAGCGACCGCAACAACCGATTCCAAAACACCACCAAAACCCACCAGCGACCGACACCAATCGACCACAACCCAAATCATCTGCGAACCATCTTCGACCACAACCATCATCAACTGCCTCCATTTCCATCTCCATTTCTAACTGCATAATTTGACTGTGCAAGCAACTGCTTGTGCCCAAAATTTCAATCTAGCTTTCACATCCTCAGGATCATCACCGGGGCTAGAAATCTTCCAATTAGCTTTCCCACCGGAAGCCACCGGCGACGGCGACGACGAAGACGACTCACTCACCGCCGGCGAACACTCCGGCGACTTCTGCTGCTCATCAACAAACCTCCGGCCCATCGAATAACACAATTCCAACGCCGGCAGCGTGTTGCAGAGCTCCGGAATCTCATCGCAACTGAACCCAAACCCTAAATCCAAACACCCTTTGAGTTCTTCAAGATCATCATCAACTGCAACCACCATCAGTCATCAGCCCTAATCTCCAAATCGAAACTCAAATCGCAACCATCTACAGAAGAATTGATCGAACCAACACCACCGATTGGAACCAACTGTCGACAAAACACCCAAATCAACCATCGACAGTAACCATTCAACCGACCTCGACCTCTCCCGACCACCATCATCTTCCAACCGACACCAGCGCGTTGTCTAACAGCTTTATTGATTTGGTGACAGCTGTGGGATATTGGTCGATTGCTTAGTAGGTGATGAGTAACCATTATTGATTTGGTGACAGCTGTGACAGTAACCATTATTGATTTGGTGATAGCCGGTTTATATTCTCGATTGCTTAGTAGGTCTGATATTGGTCGCGGCTACAGGAGTAGTGCAGCTTGACTGATTCGAATCCTATTAACCTCTCATAGAATTATATCTCGGTCTATTATCCCTTTAAAATGACAGCCAACCATTCAACAGACGACTCTTGGATATTTGATTCTGGTGCCACTGACACCATGACATTTGAATCATCAGACATCCAGACAAAATCACAACCTCGGAAAACTCAAATCCATACTGCCAACAATGGAATAATGGCAGTGAGAGGAGGAGGAACAATAGAAATTTCACCAACAATGAAACTACCGAATTGTCTCTATGTTCCATCATTATCAAACAAACTGCTCTCGGTGAGTCACATTACAAAAGAGCTGAATTGTACAGTTTTGATGCACCCTACTTTCTGTATCCTACAGGATATCCGGACAGGTGCAATCATTGGACGCGGTACTGAGCGCCAAGGACTGTACTATGTGGATGAAGTGACTCACCAGGGCAAAGTGATGCTAGCACATGGAACCAATGATCGAGAAGCTTGGTTATGGCATCGACGGTTAGGGCATCCATCTCATGGGTATTTGCATCTTTTATTTCCAAAACTTTTTTCCTCTAAAGGGAAAATAGACTGTGAAACCTGTCTGTGTGCCAAAAGCCATCGACAACCAGTTAAACCTAGCAATACGAAAGTAGCTTCTCCTTTTTCACTTATCCATTCAGATGTATGGGGTCCTGCTCCGGTGATAGGAGGACAGGGTTTTCGGTACTTCTTATTATTCATAGATGATTGCACTCGAATGACATGGGTGTATTTTTTAAAAAACAAATCCGAAGTGTACGACAAATTCGTTGCATTTCATGATATGGTTCAGACCCAATTCCGAACTCAAATTCAAATCCTTCGATCCGACAATGGAGGAGAATTTGTTAATACAAACATGAAACAGTTCTTTCAGACCAAAGGACTGGTCCATCAAACATCTTGTGCTTACACCCCCCAACAAAACGGTGTGTCTGAACGGAAAAACCGTATTATTCTCGAAATGACTCGAGCCATGTTGATTGAATCCAGGGTTCCAAAATCTTTCTGGCCGGAGGCAGTTGCTACCTCCGTGTATCTCCTGAATCGACTTCCCACAAAAGCTCTTACTTTTAAAACCCCCTTGGATCGTTTGTCTAAGTCTGTAAGTATTCCACATCCTCTTACACTTGAACCTCGAATCTTCGGGTGTACTGCATTTGTTCATATTCCAAAAGTCAACCGGGATGACAAGCTCGGCCCATGTGCTGAGAGATGTGTATTTGTCGGATATGGGGCTGACCAATTCGGCTACCGGTGTTATAATCCGAAAACTCATCAAATGTTTACTACAGTGAATGTTGACTTTCTGGAAACAAAATACTTCTATGACATCCAACTCAGTGGTCAGGGGGAGAATGAAGGTATAGACACTCTGAGTTGGCTATCCTCACCTGAAGAGAGTCCACCCAACGTAGAACAAAGTACTACTGAAGAGAGTCCACCCAACGTGACACCTGAGAGTTCACCCAACGGCACACCTGAGGAAACAATGACATCCAACCCACATGTTGAACAGGTAACAACAGAACCTACTACACAGGTTGAACCGGAAGTAGAAGACGTTGAACCAGTTATTGTTCATAAGGAACCTGTTGTAGAAGAAACAACCACCGAAAGATATTCTCTTCCTCCCAGGGCCAATAGAGGAGTTCCTCCCAAACGATACTCCCCAGAGAGGGAAACCAGAAATTCAAGGTACCCTGTAGCGAATATGGTAAACGGGAACTTATCAAACAGTGCTAAAACATTTGTTCAATCACTGTATTCTCAAGAAATACCTAATTCTGTGAAGGAAGCTCAAGGTAAGAAGAACTGGGAAGAAGCCATGGAAATGGAGATGCGTGCTCTCATGAAAAACAACACATGGGAAAAGTGCGTTCTTCCTAAGGGGAAGAAAACAGTGGGATGCCGTTGGGTGTATACAATAAAATATAAACCAGATGGTTCCATTGGGAGATACAAAGCCCGACTTGTAGCCAAGGGTTACACTCAGACATATGGAATTGATTACTCTGAGACTTTTTCCCCAGTTGCAAAAATGGATACTATCAGGGTTCTCTTCTCCGTAGCAGCTAACAAGGAATGGCCTCTTCATCAGTTTGATGTTACAAACGCCTTTCTCCATGGAGACCTAACAGAAGAAGTCTACATGGAAGCACCTCTTGGTTTTTCAGGGGATTTTAAAGAAGGGGAAGTTTGTCGGTTGAAAAAATCCCTGTATGGGCTGAAGCAGTCTCCCCGGGCGTGGTTTGGAAAGTTCACTATGGCCATGAAAGAGGTTGGATATCACCAAAGTAATGCTAATCACACTTTGTTTATCAAGAGAAGAAATGGCCTAGTTACTTGCTTGATCATATATGTAGATGACATGATCATTACCGGGGATGATGTAGAAGAAATAGCCCGGCTAAAAAGGAATTTGTTTTCAAAGTTTGAAATGAAAGACCTTGGAAACCTCAAGTATTTTCTCGGGATAGAAGTTCTCAGGTCTAAACGGGGAATTTTTATCTGCCAAAAGAAGTATGTTCTTGATCTCCTGGCAGAAACCGGATTGATTGAATGCAAACCAGCAGATACTCCAATGGTGGTGAATCATAGTCTTCACATGGAACCCGATGGAAAACTGGCAGACAAAGAAAGGTACCAACGGATAGTGGGCAAATTAATTTATCTCTCTCACACTCGTCCTGATATAGCTTATGCTGTTGGAGTTGTGAGTCAGTTCATGCATCAACCACAAGTTACTCACATGGAGGCTGCTCAGAGAATTTTAAGATACCTCAAGGGAACCACAGGTCATGGAGTGTTGTTCAAAACCAATGGACATTTAACTGTGGAGTTGTACACTGATGCAGATTGGGCAGGAGATAAGGGAAACCGAAGGTCAACATCAGGATATTTCTCCTTAGTGGGTGGAAATCTTGTCACTTGGAGAAGTAAGAAATAGAGGGTGGTTGCTTTGTCGAGTGCAGAAGCCGAATTTAGAGGTATAGCTCGAGGATTAAGTGAAGTTCTTTGGATCAGGAAGTTGCTAGAAGATATTGGTTTTTCCCAGAAGATTCCTAGCAAAATTCTGTGTGACAATAAAGCTGCAATACAAATCTCAGAAAACCCAGTTCAACATGACCGAACAAAACATGTGGAGGTAGATCGGCATTTCATCAAAGAAAAGCTAGAAGAAAGAATCATAGAACTTCCTTATGTTCCGTCAAAAGATCAACTCGCAGACATACTTACAAAGGCTGTTAACGGAAATGCATTTAGTAACTGTCTGAGCAAGTTAAGTATTGGTGACCCCACTACTCAACTTGAGGGGGAGTGTCAGAAAGTAAAACAATAAGATAGTGTAAGGGCCAAAATGTAAACTGGTGTGGATATATAAACACCTTTATGATGTAACCCTAAACAATCGTTTTTGTGAATACAATTCATGATTCCAATCCTCTGCCTTCTCTCTATACCAGACAACAGCTAGGACGGACCCTGATGTGGTGTCAGGTGCACTTGTAGTAAATCGAACTCTTGCCTTCGTGTTACACTACTAGAAAACTGTTAATAGATGAAGCGCAAAAGATGACGTGCGAAAAACGATGACGTACATTTACGGGTATCATAAAATATATGTCGGATTTTAAAATATTTTTAAAAAAGATGACGCAAATTTTTACGTGTCATCTTCGTTTGTCATTTTTTAAAATTTTCTATAACCTAACTCCCCCCTTTTATTCCCTCCTATTCTAACCTTACAACCGACCCCAATCGACCCCCAAATCCCCAAATCGACCCCCAAATCACCCAAATAGACCCCCAAATACCCAATCAACTCTCACATTGCAGCCGCACCACATTGCAGGCCGGCCCTCCTCCTTACAACCACCACTGATTGACCGACCGCCCACCACCACCGCTCAATCGATCGACCGCCACTACCACCGCTCAAAAGAATGGTGACAGCCCGAGCGAGTCTGTAGAGATAACAGTCTATGACTACTACGCCAAACATCATCGTATAGAAGTTAACCAATCTTATGATTACCCATGCCTAGACGTTGGCAAACCAAGGTGACCCGTTTACATCCCACTTGATGTCATTTTTTAAGATTTTGTTAAAACTGATCTTAAAGTCACATTCTAATTCTGTTTCGCTTTCTTTTTATGTTTTTTATAGTTGTGTGAGTTGTTACCCTTACAACGTTATAGCAAGGCGTTATCAAATTTACAAAGAGCATCACTTGTTGAGAAATCCAGACAAAAGCCAAAAGATCGGATGAATGCTTTAATGGGTGTAAGTTTTTCATATAACATTGATATAATACTGCAAATCAAGAATATTAAATTGTAAATAACTTTCTTCATTTAACTATGCAGGCATTGAGGCAAAGTAACTACAGTGCTGATCCTCTTATTAACTCAACTGGCATAACAATTAGCACTACCTTCACCCAAGTTGAGGGTCAGGTTTTTGATCCACCAAAGGTGCATATTAGTTTATAAATTTCCATTTTTTGTATTTTTAGACTCTTATAGTATTCTTGTATTCATTACAGTTAAAGTTTAGAAATAGAGGAGACTTGCTTCCTCATGGAGGTTGTTGGAATTTTAACAAAAAGGCAACATGTTATTCATTTTTAATATTTAGAAATTTTAAACAATAAATTTTCAATTGTTGATTCTAGCAGTTAATATTTAGCTGCAGACATTTGTTGAGCCGACAAAGATTAGATGTTGGGCAATTGTGAACTTTTCAGCACGTTGTGACATAAATAGCCTAAGCAGAGATTTACTGAGGTGTTCTAAAGCAAAAGGAATGGTAATTATCAAATCTTTATAGCACATGCCATTCTATTTGTGAAAAATCCACAAGGTACAACAAGATAAAGATCAACCTTTTGAGTGATTCTTGCTGGAGAAATAATCGAAGAGAATCCTCACTTTAAGCACGCTCCTGGACATGTACGTGTAGACAAGATGGAAGAAATTATGTGGAAAACACTTCCAGGCCCACCATACTTTATCCTATGCATCCTTCCTGAACGAAAGAATTCAGATATCTACGGTTTATTCCAACTATAGTTACCTGTAAAAACTCTTTTTTTATTTATAATTATTTTTGGTTCTTAGTGTTGTCTGATGACAGGTACATGGAAGCAAAAATGCCTTGTAGACTTTGGGTCTGCGACACAATGCATTGCCCTAACTAAGATCAATGATCAGTATCTTACAAACTTGCTTTTAAAGATTAATGCTAATGTCTTCATTTCAAAGTTTTAGTATCTCACAAAGTTTTAGTTTCTTGTTTTTTTAGAACCCGGTTTGGTCTAATGTTGTCTTATTTCAGATCGGTGGTATAAACTCTCTTCTTTCTATCGAGCATTTGCATTCTATACCATTGGTGTCAAACACTCCCACCATAATCTTTGGAATGGATGTGTCCCATGGTGCTCTTGGCCGTTCTGATGTTCCTTCTATTGTTGTTGTATGTTCTGTAATAATCTCGATGCTTCCTTTCATTACAATAATGAGAATACAATCATGTTATGTCTTTTTTTGTTCAGTTCTAGGTTGTAAGCTCGAGGCAATGGCCCTTTATCTCTCGCTATAAGGCTTCTGTTCGTTCACAGTCTTCAAGAGTCGAGATGATTGATGGCCTTTTTAAACATGTTGCACCCAATGAAGATAAAGAGATGATCAGGTTTATATTACATAACATTTTTATGAAATTTTATAAACATTTAGTTTGTAATGTTTTTGTGATGTCAGTTAACTAGGGTTATAAGTAGAATTTTGGTTTATTGTGGAATATAATAATTTTTAGGGACGGGGTAAGCGAGTCACAGTTTAATAAGGTGCTTAACATCGCTTGAGCATATCATCTTGGCCTACAAGTTCTTAGATGATTCATGGGAACCCAAGTTTACGGTGATTGTGGCTCAGAAAACTCATCACACCAAGTTTTTTCAAACCAAATCTAATTACAATGTTTCATCAGGTTTCTACTACTATTTTTTGTGTAAAAAGTTTTGATTTTGAATAACAAAACAAGCAAAACTGAAAATTTATGCTTTTCTTTCGAGTTGCAGGAACGATTGTTGACAATAAAGTTTGCCATCCTAAATACAATGACTTCTACTTCTGTGATCAGAATGGAATGATTGTGAGTGTTATATATCAAACCAATAAGTAGATTTTTGGTTGATTGTTGATGTGTTGTAAATTAGGGTTATAAGTAGAATTTTGGTTTATTGTGGATGTGTTGTAAATTAAGGTTATAAGTAGAATTTCTTGGTGCTACTATATTGTTGTTTTATATATATATACATATATATATATATACATACATATATATATATATACATATATATACATATATATATATATATATATTTTTAGTACAATAATTTTTGAGGATTTTGTTTTGTGTTTGTTTTTTTTAGGTTTTTGAAGGTTTATTGATCATCTTGTTTAGGTTGTGTACAACTTTATGTGTCTTGTTTAGGTTGTGTAGAAACTAATGACATCTTGTTTAGGTTGTTTAGAACTTTTTGTGTCTTTCTTTAGGTTGTGTAGAACTTTGTGTGTCTTTGTTTAGGTTGTGTTGAAACAAATGAAATCTTGTTTAGGTTATTGTAGAACTTTCTGTGTCGTGTTTAGGTTATTGTAGAACTTTGTGTGTCTTATTTAGGTTGTGTAAAAAACTAAATTACATCAAGTGTTTGAGATTGTTTATCTTAAACAGGTCAGGTTGGTGGAAGCGGTTTTGGTTGTTATTGGCAAGTTTTATTTGGTGAATTGGTTTTGTCTTAGGTTGGAGGAGGTAAAGATGGATACACTGATGGTGATTTGGATGAAGTTCGTGAAGATTGTCCGTGCTACGTATCGAATTTCATTTATATGTAGGCTTGCAATGAAATATTTGGTCTTGTATTTGTATTTGTATTGCAATGAATTTGGACTTGTATTTGCTTTGTAGTTGATATTATTTAATAACTTTTATCAATTTTTTGGTATTGAAATGGATTTTGCTTTTAGTGTTGTTCTACAATTCGTTTTATAAAGTAGCAGGTAAATTTATTAAAAATAAAAAAAATATTTAAAAAAGCAGGTAAATTTATGACGTGTATTACGTATCATCTTTAGCACGTCATAAAAATTACATAGATGAAACACGCCCGCGCATTGCACGTCATCTATTGATCGTCATAAACTGCGTGTCATCTTTCACGTGTCATAAGAAGATGATGGGCGGATGCGTGTCATCGTTCATTTATGACTACCCCTTCTTTGATGCCCATTTGCATGTCATCTGACCCTAAAGGTGACGCACATTACGCGTCATCTATGGCAGTTTCTCTAGTAGTGTTATTTGATTCTGGTGCTAGTAGGAGTTTTATTTCTGCTGCCTTTTGTGCTAAGCTGCCCGCTAGGACTAAATGTATTGATGAGCCCTTCTATGTAGAAACTGCCATAGATAAGTCTACCAGGATTTCTGAGATGATAGAAGGCTGTGGCATAGAATTAGAAGGTCATCAGTTTCCTGTTAGACAATTCGTGATGCCTTAGGTGGTTTTGATGTAGTCCTAGGAATGGATTGGTTGGCAGACTACGAGGCGAACATCATGTGTCGCAAGAAAATGATTAGACTAACAACACCTGATGGGAATTCGATGACGGTTTATGGGGATGAGGTCACTATGATTCCAAAAGTGATCTCGATGGAAGTGGCAGGAAAATGCATGAGATGTGGATGGAGTGCCTATTTGGCCTACGTGAAGGATGTGAACATGCCAATACCATAATTCTTTAATGTACCAGTTGTGGGTAACTATCCTGATGTGTTTCTAGAGGATTTACCAGGGGTGCCACCGGACCGTGAAATCGAGTTCCAGATTGACTTGATACACGGTGCCCAACCTGTTGCTAAGGCGCCGTATCGTTTAACTCCCTCCGAGATGAAGGAATTAATGAAGCAACTGCAGGAGTTGCTCGATAAGGGGTTCATTAGACCGAGTATCTCTCCTTGGGGTGCTCCGGTCTTGTTCATGAAGAAGAAGGACGGTAGTATAAGGATGTGCATCGACTACCGTGAGTTGAAAAAGTTGACGGTGAAGAATCGGTATCCATTACCGAGGATTGATGACTTGTTTGATCAACTTCAAGGTGCTAGTTGGTTTTCAAGGATAGACCTTCGATCTGGCTACCATCAGTTGAAGGTGAAAGAGTAGGATATTCCTAAAACAGCTTTTTGCACGCGTTATGGACACTACGAGTTTCTCGTTATGTCTTTTGGTTTAACCAACGAGCCAGCTGCGTTTATGGACTCGATGAATCGTGTGTGTCAGCCGATGTTAAATAAATCAGTGATTGTATTTATCAATGATATCCTGATTTACTCGAGGAGCGAAGAAGAGCATGCCAGTCACATTCAGGAGGTGTTGGAGACATTGAGAATGGAGAAGCTGTATGCTAAGTTCTCCAAGTGCGTGTTCTGGTTGCGCAAAGTTCAATTCTTGGGTCACATGGTAAATCCTGAGGGGATTATAGTAGACCCGGCAAAGGTGGAGGCGATGATGAAATGGAAGTCTCCAAAGTCTCTATCCGAGATCCGTAGCTTCTTGGGGTTGGCGGGATATTATCAAAGATTCATCCAAGACTTCTCCAAGATAGCTTCTCCGTTGACTAAGCTGACCCGTAAGGATGTGAAGTTTGTATGCGGTTAAGATTAGGAGAAGGCTTTTGAAGAGTTAAAGTTGAGATTAACTTAAGCTCCTGTTTTATCATTACCCAAAGGAAGCGACGACTTGGTAGTCTATTCGGATGCTTCTTACTCGGGGTTGGGTTGCGTGTTGATGTAATGAGGGAAGGTTATAGCCTACGCATCCCAACAGCTGAAGATTCATGAGGTTAATTATCCTACTAATGACTTGGAGCTAGTAGCTGTGGTCTTTGCATTAAAGATTTGGAGGCACTACCTATACGGGATGAAGTACACCATCTTCACTATCCACAAAAGCTTGAAGTACTTCTTTGAGGATGGTTGGAGCTCATAAAGGATTATGATTGCGAGATCCATTACCATCCGGGCAAGGCCAACGTGGTGGCAGATGCCCTTAGCCGAAAGGAGAGACCCGACCCGATTTGGGTGAAGGCCTATTAGTTGATTATGACATTTGATGTGATGACATAGGTCAAGGAGTTTCAAGATGAGGCGTTGAAAGAAGATCATCTTAACTCTGAAAGGATGAGAGGTCTAGTCATAGAGTTAGGTGAAAACACTCTCGGTGCTAGAACCTGATATGGGCGGATGTGGATTCCTCGTTATGGGGATTTACATGGAAAGATCATGGATGAAGCTCACAAGACTCGATACTCTATTCATCCCGGTGCTACTAAAATGTATCAAGACATGAAGAAGTATTATTAGTGGTCGGGTACGAAGCATGATGTAGCGGAGTATGTGAGTAATTGACTTACTTGCTTGAAAGTGAAGGTGGAGCATCAGAAGCCATACGGGAAAATTCAACCTTTAGATATACCCAAGTGGAAGTGGGAACATATCACCATGGACTTTATCACGAAGTTACCGCGTACCGAGAGAGGGTATGATGTCATATCGGTGATATTTGATCGTTTGACGAAGAGTGCTCACTTCCTACCGATTTGAGAGACGTATTCCTCTGAGTGACTCATGGATCTATTCATCAAGGAGATTGTGAGTCATCATGGTGTATCGGTGTCTATTGTGTCGGATCGCGACACCCGGTTTACATCCAAGTTTTGGAAGAGATTTCATGATGCGATGCGGACGAGGTTGCATACCAACACAGGTTATCATCCCCAAACAGACGGTCAATCGGAAAGGACTATTTAGACACTTGAGAATATGCTTCGTGCATGCGTCATTGATTTTGGAGGAAGTTGGGATGACCACTTACAGTTAGCTAAATTCTCGTACAACAATAATTACCATGCTATTATTGGTATACCCGCTTATGAGATGCTATACGGTAGAAGATGTAGAACACACGTTTGTTTGGGTGATATTGGTCAGAAGGAGTTGGAAAGTTTCGAGGTGATTGACGCTATGACTGAGAAACTGGAAAAGATCAAAGTCTTTATGAAGGCATCTAAGGATAGGCAAAAGTCGTACGCCGGCAAGAGACCTAGACCGATTGAGTTCAAGGTGGGTGATAGAGTTACACTGAAAATCTCACCTTGGAAGGGCATCATTCAGTTTAGGAAGCGGGGCAAGTTGAGCCCGAGGTATATAGGGCCTTTCTGAATCATGGCTCGAGTAGGAGAGGTGGCCTATAGGTTGGATTTGCCTAGTGAGTTAAGTAGAATTCACCCGACATCCCATGTATCTCACTTGAGAAAGTTCTTAGCCATCAAAGATATGATCGTGCCACTGGAAGAAATTGAAGTGGATGAAAGGCGCAATTATGTGGAGCAACCAGTGGCGATCTTCGATCGCAGGGAGAAGAGGCTAAGGAATAAAGTGGTTCCACTTGTGCGAGTACAGTGAAAGCACAGAAAGGGATCGGAGTCTACGTGGGAGAATGAAGAAGAGAAGAGAGCATTACCCACATCTATTTGAGGGATAACAGGTTTCGAGCATGAAACCTAAATAAGAGGGGTGGACTTGTAACGCCCGGAATAAAGTCGAAACGAGCCAATTAATAATAATGGGCTTAGCCGGGATTATTTAAAGAAAATACGCGGGAAATGGAGTATGGACCGGGTTGACCTCACGGGTTATGTGTTCGGCGAGTTTAAGTTCCCGGGAACACCCGATATATATAAACGAATCGGTCAAAGCAACTCTCATTTGCAACTCAACACCAACTTCTAGAAAGAGAGTGTAGAGAGAGAAAGTAAAGGAGAGGTGAAGATTCAAGGATCGATCGATCAACAAATTGAAGATCGGTGTTTGTGGGCGTCCAAACAACAAGGAAA
Source organism: Flaveria linearis (assembly GCA_024085815.1). Taxonomy (NCBI): domain Eukaryota; kingdom Viridiplantae; phylum Streptophyta; class Magnoliopsida; order Asterales; family Asteraceae; genus Flaveria; species Flaveria linearis. Next base: position 41,458,382 of record CM044006.1, read on the forward strand.
GACCAAGAATTCAGGTAAGAAACATCATTTAATCGTTTCTTTAGCTTAAACCCGAATTCCAGGTTTTGGGGTTTTTGAAAGTGGCAAAGAATCATCCAAAACTCACGTTTTTGTGTAAGAAAACATGTAAAAAGTTTAGATAGCTTCGTGTATGATAAACCATGGTTTTGGGTGTAAAAGATTGAAGTTTTGGGTTAAAAATGGGCTGGTTCGTAATTTCAGCCCGTTCTGCAAAATTACGAGTTTGTCCAGCGAAATTATGTAATCATGCAGCGAAACTATGAATCTTCCTGTGAAACAATAGCTTCGCAGGTAGATTCACAGACTCGAATTTCCAACGTAAGTTGGGCGAAACTGTCAGCGAAACTGTTGGCACAACTAGCAGCGAAACTGCTGGCGAAACTAGCAGCAAAACTGCTGATCTTGCCACGAAATTAGTAGCGGATTTAGGCAAAAATTAACTCCTTTGAGGGTTAACTTATCTGCAGGCTGTGTAGTGCGACCCTTGCTTAGAAAGCTTGATTGAGAAGCTACTCACTGAGTCCAAGTGAGTTCTAGGTCCCCTATTTAAAGGTTTTAAACTTGTTTGGTGCTGGAAATGCATACTAAATATACGAATTAAATGACCAAATTTATTCCAAGTGATTATGATAAAGAAAATAAAGAAATGGATGAAGATGAGATACAAAACATACAAGACTTGTTCCCTTATGATCCTGAAACACTCATGGGAATTGAGTTAGCTTGAAGAGGCTTTCCCTATGACACTTTTATGCAACTTAACCTGTCTGAGGTTAAAGACTTGCTTAAAGACTTCCAAGAGGTTATAAAAAATGAGTCTGAGCCAACATATAGGAGATATAAAGAGATCAAGGATCAGCAAGAATCTGAAAAGAACCTGCCCAAAGATCTATAAATTGAGAAAATGACCCACACGCAGGTGAAAAGCTTGTTGAGTCACACATAGATGCCCTGCAGGTCATATGCAGGAAGATCTCTATCTCAGAAGAAGGATCTTGCTAGAGAAATCTACAATAATATGTTGGCTAGTGCATTGAAGCCACACGTCTCAAGGCCTCATCCAGCATCATCATTGTCTACTTATCATCAAGCTCGAAATAAGCTACACCCCATTGAGGAACCAAGAGAATTCATGGATCATAAGCTATGGCCTGAAGGTAATGAGGTAAGAGAGATGATAAATGAGAACACCAACTTTGTGAAGTTGTATGACAGGATCACACTAACAGTATTTGTAGATGAAAGAAAGATTGTTGCATGGAAATATGATGAAATCTAGGATGCAGTGCTTATTAAGAGACTATCTGGCCTTGTCCAATACTTATCATACATAGCTCAACTAGGAAAACTAAGCTATGAAGACAGATTAGACCTGATGCAATTAAGGATGGTCAATCACACTAATATTCCCAAGGGAGCTTATTTTTATCATATAATGAGGTCATACATGAACAGACAACATCATGAGATGAGATTGAAAGCAGACAGAGAAGATAAACTTCGCTTGGCCAAATTAAGAAGAGAACAACAGTTTGCAAGCAAGCAGAAAAAGCCAAATAGAGGGACCTCAACTCATATTGATATTGAAATCTTGGGAAGGGTTGGATATCCCATGAGGGTATCTGATTTAAAGCTGATTATGAAGATAGATGGTAAGGTAAGGCCTTGATCCCATGAAGCCTCATAGTTAGTCATTTACAACATATCAAAGGTTTAAAGCATTTATTCAAGTAAACATTGCAGCTCAGATTACTTTAAATTCAAACTTGTCATGACATAACTCAAAGAATACATTGTGTTAAATACATCAAACAAGTCTTAAAAGAGTGTTTAACAATCTTCTAAGGTTTAGGATGCCAATCTTCAGTTTCCAAGAAGCTTTAGATCTATGCCACCATCCTTCAAAGCCCAACAGCTCACTTGTCAAACTAATATGCATACAAAAGTCAGCTTTGCTGACTGAATTCTACGTTTACTTTATCATAAAATCTTTTAGTGATATATGTTAGCTTTATCATTCCAAAGTAGCCATCACAAGAATAAACTTTTACTATACATAGATTATCACTTTATTAATACTTTATCATTAAGACTTTTGCTCGCTTATTATCTATTACTCTTCCTTATCCGTCAATTCCTAGTTACTATGTCTCGAGATGTTCCCAAGGGCTAGACCCCCTTTTGTGATGGACACAAGACTTTAATCTAGCCATGCTTTATGATGAACAAAAGTATTTACTTTATTTGTGAGAGCACAACAAATGCAACTCTCATTTATCCTTTGCTTGCAAGACTTTAATTTAGCAATGGTACATTATTATGAGCTCAATAACATTTCTTTAGGTTTCACTTTTATCTTTAATTATACATATATTTATACGTGCTAAAAACAACAAATAGTTCATATATTCACGTTCTTCAATAAAAGATCAAAAACAACAAAACCGAACCTCCGCGGGAGAGCGGGGGTTCAGGGGTGGTGGCTCCTGATAGCGGGGTTCTATGGGCAACAACTCGTAGTGGAGTCCATGGGGCAACGCCCCTGGCTAGGGTCCGGCCGAACAAAATTTTTATTTGAAGACTTTATATAGCATAATTTGTTATAGAAAATTCTATTTTCTTGTTAAAATCTCGTGAAATCTTTACCATAAAAATCATATATTTATTATGCATATCGCCCCCAAAACATTGAAAATGTGTAAATAAGGGGGATCTAGATCTCACCTGGTCAGTAAGCAACTTCACGTCTAAATTTCCTAAGCTAGGATCATGGCACACGGTCTGGATATAAGTTCACGCACAAATAGCTCATTTTCTACATAGTTTCGACAGCAGTTTCGCACGCATTTTCGCAGCCAGTTTCGCATGGCAGTTTCGCAGCCAGATTCGCATGACAGTTTCATTGCCAAAATCACACAACTTTTGTTGCAAATTTCTAGATTCGCAAAATCTACTCGTCTACCTATGCAATTGTGAAATTACTTGCGAAACTATAGTTTCACTGTAAGGAGATTATGTTAGTTTCACAGGAAGAACTGACAGTTTTGCTGGACATATAAAAATGACGAACCAGCTCATTTTTAACCCAAAATCTCAACTTTTTACGTCAAATCCCTTAGCTTTTCATCCATGAAACTATATCTCAGTTTTTTCAAGATTTCATACGTAAAAATGTGACCTTTATGTTATTCTTTGCAACTGTTCAAAACCCAAAACCCTAGAATCCAGATCTGTTCTAAAAAGTTGTTTGGATGGTGACTCTTACCTAGATTTCATGCTCTTTCTTTGATGTTTGATGCCCCAATATTCAGATTTTCATCCTTGAGCCAATAAAAATTCAAATCTTTGATTTTTGTCAACTTTCTCTCTCTACAAACTCTCTCTAGAATGTTGGTGGCTTGGGTTGCAAGTAGGAAGAATGTGGCTGATTATGGGTGCTTAATGGGTGGTTAGGCCCTTAAACACATCAAATCCTAAGCCCATAAGTTAATTTGGCCCATAATCTTATATATATATATATATATATATATATATATATATATATATATATATATATATATATATATATGTATATACATAACCCGAACTCAACCCAATTATTACTAAGTTGCTCGCTTCGACAATTCCAGGGCATTACAGGTAATCAATACAACCATCATATCACTAGATGGTATGCACGATCGGTATTGGTCTATATCAACATAATATTTTCTCTCAAATTCACTAAGTTTCACTCTTGATGAATGAATAATCTCAAACTAAGTTGATAATAATATATTAAGTTAATGAACACAATAGATAGTTTTTCAAGATACTTGTATATATTATTTCTTAACTCAGTGTTTACAAGACTCGTATAAAAGAATGCATAATGAGTTACAATGAGAGACTATATATATTGCTATCTACAACCGGTTATACTTTGAAAACCAGCTGGAACTTACATCTAAACAAATACTACATTGCTAGACATAAGGTTTTTAAGATAAAATATTATCCTAGATTAAGTAGTCATGACAGACCCATGACTTACCTTTTGTTACCTACTAAAGTTGGTAACTGTACTAACTAATAAACAATAAACAATGAATAAGGTATGGTCAACTACATGGGCCTGGGAAAACGCCGTGCAATATATCAGAGGTTGCAGTGGATTGTCAGAAGGACCATACTAATATCCACTAGTTCATAGTAGATTCTTCCGAAGCCAAACTAGCTTCGGACGAACAAGTTCCTCTGAAGCCACTTATACTTAGGAAGAGTCTACTTCTTCCGAGGCTTATGCTGGTCTTTAAGAATTATTACTTTGGATGTTTTTTTTCCTTGAAGTATTCCAAGTGTTTGTCTTTAGAAGATGGCTTCACTTAATCCTTGGAAGACAGAGTTCCTTCTTCAGAAGTTCTTCTTCATTAATCTTAGGAAGTGTAGCTTTTCCTTTGGAAGTCTTTGGCAGTTGTACAAAAAATGTTCTAAGTGTTGCTTTGGTTGCACCAGCCTTACTTGATCCAACATGGTACTATGATCAAACCCACTTTGATGTGGCATTGGAGAGAAAACATGAAGGGAAAGAAGCAGCAGATACCAGACTCTTTGATCTTATGGAGATAAAGCTGCTACATCCATCCTATGTTTCATTTTTAATGACCAAAACATTCCCTGCTATAGAATATGTTATATGCAAGGGTGATTGCTACCATTTCATTCACATGCTGAGAATTTAGGGTATATTGTATGTGAATGTTGCATTAAAGAAAAGAGTAGAAACAAATCAGCAATCATTAACACACATAGAAGGAATCATTGGCTTGAGGATCTTAGAGAATAACAACCTTCAAGTTCTTAAGTGTTGGATCATGATAAGGCTGGTGCAACCAAAACTATTTCATATAGTCATTTTTGGTACTACATTCAAAGGCTTCCGAAGCTGAGCAAGAGATCTTCCGAAAGTCTGAAGAACAACAGCTGAAGATATCTACTGAAGGCAAAAGCTGAAGTCAACTACTGAAGACAACAGCTGAAGCCAACAGCTAAAGATATCTACTGAAGGCAAAAGCTGAAGTCAACTGCTAAAGACAACAGCTGAAGCCAACAGCTGAAGATATCTACTGAAGGCAAAAGCTGAAGTCAACTGCTGAAGACAACAGCTGAAGCCAACAGCTGAAGACTATCTTCCGAAGACAAAGTCTGATGAAAGAGCAGAAGACAAAGTCTGAAAGCTTCCGAAGACAAAGTCTGATGAAAGAGCTGAAGAGAAAGTCTGAAAGCTTCCGAAGACAAAGTCTGATGAAAGAGCTGAAGACAAAGTCTGCTTCCGAAGACAAAGAAGACTCCAAGCCTCGGAAGAAGCAGTCTTCTGAAGAATAAGTGCCTTCGGAAGAAGTTATTCTTCCGAAGCACTTTATCCTTCGGAAGACATTGCTATGACTAGCAGATAAAAGTATGGTCCCTGACAGTCCGCTGCAGACCTCTGATACAGCATGGCATCTTCCTAAAGAGCCATGTTGTTAACCATACTTTATTCTACAGTTCACCTTTTTATGATAGTACATGTTACCAACTTTAGTTGGTGACAAAAGGTAAGTCAGGGACATGTCCTGACTACCAACTCTCAGGCAAAATGTCTGAAAGACCTCACCTAGAGTCTTGTAGTATAGATGTAAGGTTAGAGGTGTCCAGCTGGTATCAAAGTATATCCGGCTGTAGGTAGTATTATATATATCTTCTCCCTGTAACTCTTTAGATAAGCGATTTGAGTCCAAGAGTCTTGTAATCCTTTGAGTTGAGAAGCAATATATAAAAGTACCTTGAAAATTTACTTCCTGTGTTAATTTTCTAACTGCTTGTTACTTGTTATATTGTGATCAACTCTTCGTAGACTACTTGCTGAGTGTTGTTCACTGTGAGTTGAGAGAAAAACCACCCATATTCGATCCTGCAATTGGTATCAGAGCTCCAGGCTCTTGATTGTGAGATCTTACCATCCAAATCAACCTGTTTTTCACTCCTCACTACAAACCACTCACTCAAATGGTTGCTCTCTCCAAGGCTGATATGGAAACCGGTACCATGACCAAGTCCCCACTGATCACCCCTGAAGACTTTGACACATGGTTTATCAGAATGGAAGGCTTCATCAAGTGTCAAGATTCAAGGATGTGGGACTCCATTGTCAATGGTCCTTTCATACCAAGCACCACTTCTGCCACTGGTAATCGCATCATTCCAAAAGATGTTGATGATTACTCAGAAGAAGACAGGAAGAGAATAGAGCTGGATCAAAGGGCTATGACGTCTCTCCAAACTGCTCTCCCCCAACTCCATCTACAGACGCTTCAAGAAGTGCAAAACCGCCAAAGATTTATAGGAAGCACTGAAGCTGATGTATGAAGGATCCAAGGAAACCCAAGAGAACAAGAAGGATCTCTTGAAGCAGCAGTTTGAGAACTTTACTTTCAAGGCTGGTGAGACCTTGACTCAACAATACTTCAGGTATGTTGAGCTAGTAGATACTCTGGAGGATATTGGAGTAACTCTTGAGAATAGAGACATAGCTAGGAAGTTCTTGTCTTCCCTTCCTAAACTATGGATACATTACTGTGTTGTAATCAAGAGAACTTCGGACCTTAAGACTCTTACTCTGACAGAGTTGTATGGTATCCTAAGTTCATTCCAGATGGAGATGAACATGCAGAAATCCTCTGGTCACTCCAATAACCAACTTCCGCCCTTCATGTGGTTGAAAGGGAAAACACGGAACCACAACATCAGTTGCTGTGTTACCCTGACAACTCACACAGCGGACCTTACATTACTCTACCTGAGACTCCAAAGTCTCAAAAGGTTCAACACAACTCCTCTCAGGATGGTTGTGCCTTTGTCTCTGGAAGTGGACACTCTGGTGATTTTCAATATTGCTTTGATGATCTTGAGTGCTTCAGTCCAGATGATGTGGAGTATATGGATATTGTCCAGCAGATGGTTCTTTTAACTTACAGAGCGAAGAAGTTCTTCAAGAGAACTGGAAGGCAATTCCCTCAAAACCCAGTCAACAACAGGTTTGGGTTTGATAAGAGCAAAGCAAAGTGTTACAACTGCAACCAACTTGGTCATTTTGCTAGGGAATGCAAGGCTCCCAAGAACAACCCGGGAACCCCACAGGCCTCCACACATCCCACTGCTTCAAAGCATGAAGAGAAGTCAACTGAAACAACTGCTGTGGCTCAAGAAGTTGACTGGAGGTTCATGGTACAGGATGTGACTCCTGCTCAAGCACTCATGGCCGGAACAGATGATGATCAGGTATATGAACATCTTTGTACTGCTGCCTGTATTGCTAAAGTTAAACTTTATAAGGATTACATTTCGGAAATCAGATCTGAGGTTGAGTCTTTAAATGTGCTAAAATCTGATTTTAAGAGAGCTGAATCTGACTATCAAAAGAAAATTGAGGAGTTAGAGAAAACTGTGTCTCTTTTAAAACATGAAAAGACTAATTATAAGACTCAAATTAAAGATCTGATATCCAAACTATCTGAGGTTCAAGCCCAGTTGGTCACAGCTGAGGCTCAGGCCAGGAAGCAAGCTATTGCTAAGCAAAGCTTCCAAACTATTCTTGCATCAACCTCTTATTCCAAAATATTTTATCAAAACAAAGAAGGGTTGGGAACCAATGAAATAGCTCCACCACACTCTTATGAGTCTATTAGACTACCTAGATGTGGTACTGAAGAGCAAGAGGTTCCAACTGCTGACCCTTCTCCATTGGAACTAAAGGATGAGGCAAAAATAGTGGCCACCACAGGGGAGAAACAGGAGGATACACTCATCTCCACCTGTGAAGACCAAATCCTAACCACCAAGGCAAGAAGAAGCAGAGCTAAAGCTGCTAGAAGGACTGCCAAGAAGGTTGCAGAGTCCAAGCTTAAGATGGACCCAAAGCAAAAGGGTGTCTTCATTTCTGCCGAATTTCAAGTGGTAGGTACTTCTGACTCAGGAAAGGAGTGTAATACCAGCACTCCTGTCCTACCAAAGAATCAGAAGTTGAAAGTGAAAGTTGCTGATGAAGAGAAGAAACCCAAGAAACAGCAACCTGCAAGTTCCCAGAAGACTAACATTGCCTGCATAATGTGTGGTCTGCACAACCACATGGCTAAAGATTGTTACTACAATCCAGCAAGCACACATTATGCAAATAATGTTAGAAAAGAAGGAGTCAGAGAAGGTTTCTTAGTTGGGCCACTTCAAAAGCTTCAAATAATGAAAAAGGGAAAGTCGGTCTCGGAAGCCAAGTTGCTTTCGGAAGAAACCACTTCTTCCGAAGGGAAAATGGCTTCGGAAGCCAAACCTTCTAAGGTTCGGAAGAACAAGAAGGCTCCCTTGAAACCATCTAAGAAGAAGACTACTTCGGAAGAAAAGGTGGTGAAGGCTTCTTCCAAAAGAAAGAAGCTTCGGAAGAAGGCCATGCTGCACAAGCTTCAACAAGCTCATCTTCAAAGATCAACCAAGGGATGGATTGGAAGATCAATGAAGATGCTGCAGCCCAAACCTCTTCTTCAACAATGACCTCTATTGAACCCCAATGCATATCTTTTGGTTCAATTATGTCACTATCGTTGGAAGAGCCCAAGACCAGCAAGGCTTGGGCTTCCAAACAAAACTAACCATCTCATCTTATGTGCAGGGACGTCCATTTGACAAAAACAACAATGTCTGGATTATAGATAGTGGATTCTCCAGGCACATGACAGGGAACAGATCTCTCCTTCAACAATTCCAGAACTTTGATGGAGGGCCTGTCCAATTTGGAGGTGAGGCCGGAGGATATATTTCTGCAGAGGAAGTATATCCAATGACAGAATAAACATTGACAAAGTTCACTTTGTCAAACAGCTTGAACACAATCTGTTAAGTGTTTCCCAATTCTGTGACCAGAAGCATCAGATGCTCTTCACAGAACATGAGTGCATTATCCTCAAACCAGGGATGACAATTCCTCCGGAATTGGTGCTTCTTAGATCTCCCAGGAAAGGGGATATGTACAAGCTGGATATGAACAATGCTTCTCCTATGGGTGAAGTATCATGCTTTCTTTCCAAAGCTAATAGTGATGAGTCAACACTATGGCATAAACGCATGTGTCATGTGAATTTTAAAACAATGAATAAATTGGCTAAAATAACTTGGTACATGGTTTGCCTAAAAAGGAATTTTTCTGCAAAGATAACTGTGTTGCATGCCTGAAAGGGAAACAACACAGATCATCTCATAAATCCAAATGTGCTAACTCTATCACTACTCCATTACACTTATTGCACATGGATCTCTTTGGACCCATGTTGGAGCATATATTGTCATATATAGTGTGTCCGTCGCTTGGCGAATAGTCTAGGCTTAATGTAATACACCTGATATGTTGTGAACACATGAAACTGGGTCGTTCGCAGGAGCATATGCGAATGAGACTCAGTCGTACGACTGAGCCATGCTAATGGGCCAGTCGTGCGACTGAAAGATGCGATTGGGGCATTCGTAAGACTGAACCATAAGAATGGTCCATCGTACGATTGGACCATACGCATGGTCCAATCGCACGAATGGGCCCAGTCGCATCAGATATGGGCCGAGGCCTATATATACCAGTTTCAATGTGTGGAAACCCAAGGGGTTTTGAGAGGGTTTGTGCCCGAAGCCTAGGTGCTGCCGGATGAGAGGGGAGATCATGCTCGATCTCCCCTTGCCAAGAGTCTTTATTCTTAAGTTGTAATGAGCTTAAAATCGTTATGTTTTATCAATGAAATCATTCGATTATTGTTCGTGTTATTGATTGACTTTTGGTTATTGCTGTTATTTATCCTTCCGTCAAGATCGTGCTCGGACGTTTACCGATCCAGTGACTTCACAACCCACAAGTATAATGAGCATTGGAAGGAAATCATACTGCCTTGTGATAGTTGATGATTTTATAAGATTTACATGGGTATTCTTTTTAAGAAGTAAAGATGAAACTGCTGAAACTTTAAAATCTTTTATTCTTAAAATAGAAAATCAAATTGATCACAAGGTTAAGATCATTAGAAGTGATCAAGGGACTGAGTTTAAGAACTTCATTCTTGACTCATTCTGTGACTCAAAAGGGATTGCCAGACAATACAGTGCTCCCAGAACTCCTCAACAAAACTGTGTTGCTGAGAGGAGGAACAGGACACTTATTGAGGCTGCTCGGACCATGTTAGCTGATTCAAAGCTGCCTCTAACATTCTGGGCAGAGGCAGTCAGCACTGCATGCTATATGCAGAACAGGGTTCTTGTAGTTAAGCCCCATGGAAAAACCCCTTATGAGTTATGGAACAAGAGGCCACCGTTCATTGGCTTTCTAAGGTCCTTTGGCTGCAGGTGTACCATACTTAACACAAAGGACAACTTAGCAAAGTTTGCTGAGAAGTCGGATGATGCTATCTTTATTGGATACTCTTCTAGCTCTAAAGCTTATAGAGTATACAATATCAAGAATCAACAATTTGAGGAATCATCCAATATAGTTGTTAATGAGCACACTCCTTGTGTTAGGGGGAATGGACCTGAATATATCTTTGATTTAGAATTGTTTCCAAACTATTCTAATCCATCTTGTGAGAATGTTTCAGCTGGAACAGGTGCTCAAGAGAATGTTGATGCTGATGCTGATGCAAGTCAACTGTTTGAGCTTCCCAGACCTCTTCCAAATTCTCCAAGAGCTGAAAGGCAACAAGCTTCAACCATTCACAGATCTGATAGTATAACTATCTCCAGGAATAATGAAGCTTCAATAAGTGAATCACTTGATCAACCTCAAAGTTCTTCAGGTGATCCATTACAACACCAGGTTAAGAGAAGTAGTATTCTGAAGGAACAGGCAACTGTTAATCCTACTTCAAAACCAACCATTGATGATGTTTCTCAATCATTCAATCAGTCCTCATTGAATGACTTTGAAACAGCAGTTGGACAGAGTGATCTAGTTCCTGATCAGAATATGTCTAACCTAGACTTATCTCTGCAACTGGAAGTGATTCCTCGTCTTAGGATTCACAACACTCATCCAACTGAGAACATCATAGGAATGTCTCTGAGGGTGTGAGAACAAGAGGACAAACTCATCATGGGAATGTCTGCTTGTACTCATGCTTCTTGTCTCAGATGGAACCAAAGAAGGTAGAAGATGCCTTAAAGGATAGTAGTTGGGTTGAATCGATGCATGAGGAGCTGCTTCAATTCAGAAGACAAAAGGTCTGGAATCTATGCCCACTACCATCTGGTCAAGTACCCATAGGCACTAAATGGGTGTTCAGGAGCAAGAAAGATGATAGAGGCTTGATTATCAAGAATAAGGCAAGACTAGTAGTTCAAGGATACACTCAGGAGGAAGGAATCGATTATACTGATGTCTTTGCACCTGTTGCAAGACTTGAGGCAGTTAGGATCTTTCTTGCTTATGCTGCATCCAAGAACTTCACAGTCTACCAACTTGATGTCAAGTGTGCTTTTCTATATGGGGATATAGATAGGGAAATCTATGTATGTCAACCTCCAGGATTTGAAGACCCACAGCACCCCAACTATGTGTGCAAACTGGATAAAGCTCTATATGGGCCGCACCAAGCACCTAGGCTGTGGTATGAGACCTTGTCTCAGTTTCTCCTGAAGAATGGATACACTAGAGGTACCATTGACAAGACTCTTTTCATCAGAAAGAGTGGAGAAGACATTTTGCTTGTACAAGTCTACGTCGATGACATCATATTTGGTTCTTCAAACGACCAAATGTGCAAGGACTTTGAAAGCATTATGAAGCAGAAGTTTGAGATGAGTTCCATGGGAAAAATGGACTTTTTCCTTGGAATTCAGGTGAAACAGATGAAGGAAGGGTTCTTCATAAGTCAATCTAAGTATGTCTCAGACATCTTAGATAGATTTGAAATGAAGGATTGTAAACCAGCCAAGACACCCATACCCAGAAACCATAATCTTTGCCCTGACCTTGAGGGGGAGGATACTGATCAACATCAGTATAGAGCAATCATTGGTTCTCTGATGTATCTCACTGCTAGTAGACCAGATATCATGTTTGCCACATGCATTTGTGCAAGATATCACGCTGCTCCAAAGGTGTCTCACCTAGCTGCTGCAAAGAGAATCCTCAGATACCTCAAAGGAGCACCTAAACTAGGTCTCTGGTATCCAAGAAATAGTGATTTCAATCTCTATGGATACTCTGACAGTGACTATGGTGGCTGTAACATTTACAAGAAATCAACATCAGGAGGATGTCAATTTCTTGGTGGAAGGATTATTTCATGGCAATGCAAGAAACAATCCTGTGTCTCTACATCAACTGCTGAAGGTGAATACATTGCTGCTGCTAGCTGCTGTGCTCAACTGCTATGGATTCAAAATCAGATGTTAGACTATGGATTCAACTTCATGACTACTCCTATCCATATTGACAACAATAGTGCTATCTCCATTACTGAGAATCCGGTGAAGCACTCCAAGACAAAGCACATCGATATCAGGTATCATTTCATTAGAGATATTCATGAGAAACATCTGATCAAGTTAATCAAAGTTGACACAAATGAACAATATGCTGATTTGTTCACAAAGGCATTTGATGAACAAAGATTTAAGTATCTCATATCAGCTATTGGGATGATCAATATTGATTAACTACCTCTTTTGAAAAGGCTTTTTAAATGTGTAATGTCTTGTGTCAATACAATTTAAGCCCTGTTACAAAAGATCTTTAAATTATTCTAAGTGTAAATTCCTTCCGAAGAGGAACTAACTCTCGGAAGATATTCTTGAATATCTTCCGAAGCAAAAATTCCTCAATGAAAATTGTCTTCTCGGAAGAGTTTTTGGTCTCGGAAGAAGCGATTGATTTTAGATCAGATCTACTTCCGAAGCTTATAAAACTCTCCATTCGGAAAGATAACTTTACCTTCGGAAGCAATACTTTGCTTCGGAAGAGAAAGTACCTTCAAAAGACCATTTTACCTTCGGAAGCAATGCCTTGCTTCGGAAGAGAAATTGACTTCGGAAGACAATTACCTTCGGAAATGTTTTACATTCGGAAGAAAAGGTTTTTATATGTATCGGATATCTTTTGGGCCCCACTCTGTAAAAAGTAAAGATTTTGTTCATGATGGTAAGATTATTTAAAATTATCCTTGCCGCCATTATCATTTCTCCGCCGTAAACCACCATACCACCCACAGTAACCCCAAACAGTTACCCTATTACCGCCACTACCACAATTCACCCGCTTTTAAATAATCTTAACTGATCAATTTATCTTCTTTTACCATTTTACAGCCCTAACTATTCCCTTCACTGTCAAACCTGCAATTTCACCCAAATTTCAAGCTTACCATTTCTTCAATGGCGCTAAACCCTCAGCACAACCAAGTCGCATTACTTGATTCGTCAAGTGATGTCGACTTCACCCAAATCATCACCTTTCTTACCGAATCCACATACCTCACTGCACTAACTGTTAACCCAACCGTATACTCCAACCTTATGTCCGAATTCTGGAGCAACGGTCAAACTGCAGTTCTGAATGGGGTTCGAGTCCTGAGAACCCGCATTTGTGGCCAAGAGTTGGTCATCACTGAACAGCTCATCAGGGAGCATCTCGAGCTCCATGATGATGAGGCTCCTACTGAGTTCCCCAAAGAAGACTTGGAAGGCACCTATATCCTCATGGGATATGGAGGAGATGTCAGCAGATCAACCGTGTACAAGTTTAATTTCTCTTACCATTGGAAGTTCCTGCTGCATATTATCCTGCAGTGCCTCTCCAACAAATCAGGGGGTTGGGATCAAATCCCATATGAACTAGGATGCCTAGTTCATGGGTTGGTGAGAGGTCTTCGCTTCAACTACTCACGATTTGTGTTGACCAACCTTATCGGGAATCTGAGCAGGGATACATTCTTCATGTATCCCCGATTTATTCAACACATAATCAACTGTGAGATGGAACCGAGCAAGCTTGTCTGCGCAGCTGCTCTTACTGTTCCACAAGTGAGACCTACCATCTTCAAGATACTGAAGAAGATGTCCGCCAACTTCACTGGAAGGTACACTCCACTACCTCCAGAGATGACTGAGCGCATAGCTCCTGGTGACATCCTTGTTATCCCCACAGGTGATGAACCCACACCAGCAACATCCACCACAATGCCAAAACCTTCTTTACCCATCAAAGCCACATACCAGAGACGTCCAAAACGAACCCTTGTTCAATCTACTCTGATTGAACAAGCTCCTCTTGTTCACACCCAAAGGGCTAGAGTGGAATCATGGGCTCCCACTCAGTCTGAGGTCACACCATCCTTCACAATTGACCTCAATATGGGTTTTGAGCCTCCTCAGTCTCAAACCCCTGAGCCCGAACCCCAAGCCTTAAGCCCACAGGGTGAGTCTCTACACTCCCCTGTGCAGCCTTCTAGGGACAGCACTGCATAGGCTCAATGCCTGTAGACATTGATCAAGGTCCCGGGTCAGTAGGACTAACCACCCTCTCTTTCACTGACCTTTTACTCCGCACTGATGAAGAGATTACATCTCTCCATGGCCATGAAGTTGATCTACAACACCCTCTAAAAGATCAGCAGAGCCAAGAGGGATCCCTTGTCTCTAGCCCCCATCAGAAGCCAGTTACTGAGGTGAGTCCCACTGATGTGGAAGGGACTCATGTAGACTCAGCTGCCACTACTCAGAGTCTCTCATTGAGCTCTCAGGACAGTGGTAACATAATTAGGACTGAGTCTACGGCAACTTTGCCCATAGACATCTCTGAAAGAGATGACTCTGCGCAAAGGAAACCAGGGTGCCAAGAAGCCACATCTGGTGGTAAGACTGAGCATACTAGGTATGTTATCTCATCTCCTCGTGATTCTTCTCATGAAGATAAGGGAAGTATGCAACTAACACTTCAGTACTTGCTTTCTAAGGTCTCCAACCTGGAATCACAGGTGAGGATCTTAGAATCAAGGACTGCCACTCAGCAACTTGAGATTAACACTCTCAAGGCCAAACTAGCTGAGAAACAGACGGAGAGGTCTGTTAGGCATGTACCAATTCAGGTCTCACTGACTTCTTCCTCTAGCTCATCTAGCTCTCAAGATGATGCTACCAAAAAGGGGAGAAAGTTCAGAGACAAACACTTAAGGAACCACAGACCAAATCCATTACTTCCCAACTCATCACACTACCCGAGTCATCTCAATCCTTTCTAGAGATTGACTCAAAGATGCTTCAAGATCTCTACAGACTTTTCACAAAGTTTGTATTGAGATCATCCCTAGAACAGCCCAGCCCCGACATCACACTTATATACTTTGGGCTGAGGAGCTTCAAAGACTGACTGCACCTTCTACCACTGTGGAAGAAGTTGGTCAACCTAAGGTCCACATGGAACCTGAGATTAGCTTCGAAGGGGAAATGGGGACTGATGGCCCAGCAACTGAAACAGATGGGATAGAACTTGCAACAGTCTCCTCTTCCGAAGCTCAAGCTGAAGCTTCCGAAGCTTACATGGAAGCCCCGGAAGAACAAGAAAAGTCTTCCGAGGCCGAAATAGAAGTTGCGGAAGGCTTATTTCAGATGTCCGAAGAACTGACCATCACAGATGTTATTGCTGAAATAGCATCTGAGGTGAGCAGGGAGGACATTTCTGACATTCCTCCAACCCAAACACCAGCTGAACTTCTCTCTCAATCACAACCCTTCATCCAAGAACCACCACAGTCAAGCACCGCCAAAGACAAAGGAAAAAGAAAATTGACTGCGGAAGAGCTTCAGGAGGAGCAGAGGATTGAGAAGCTTCAAAGAAAGGTAGGTTTCCTACTGAAAAGCTGCTAGCTGCTAGTTCTAAGGCAGCTGCAGCCAATCAGGAAGAAATCAACCAAAGGAGAAGAACAACACTCATTGACCAGCTCATCAGTCTAGGAGCTGCCAATGAGGAGATACTCCTGCTACCACTAGAGGAGTTGTTGACTTTGGAGAGGTCAACCAGGCTAAAACAAGAAGAAGAAGCCAGGTTGGCCTTGGAGAGAGAAGAAGAAGAGCGAAGGGAGGCAGCCCTGAAGCTGAGAGAGGATAGGATCAAGTTCCTACTCTCAAGAGGCTTCAGTCTTCCTGAACTGTCTCCACGTGACGATGACATGATCCTGCTACTCCACAATAAAGAGCAGGATCAAATGGAGAAGGAAAGGAAGAAGGCTGCTAGGGAGAAGTTGAGGGAAAAGAAGAGGAAGGAGGAAGAGAAGAGGGTCACTGCCACCAAGAAGTCCAATGACAAAGCCTGGATGAAAGACTATCTCCGGGCTCATGGCTTCTCTGGTAGGCAGGTGGGACCTATGTCCGAAAGGACACTCCAACGGATAGTCAGTGAAATCAAAGCTGACATCCATCTGGGGAAGAGAAGGGAGATGTACAGGAGGGTACAGGGAACGGTCTCAACCCAAGCCACTCAACCACAGCCACAACCCACACCAGAACCAACCCCTTTTCCCATCAAAACCGAACCCACTGATGAAACCTTCACCCCTCAACCCACAACTCTACCCAAACCTACCACATCACCTCAACCACCCACACTACCCATCCTAAAACCCAAGACACAACCCAAAACCACTAAACCTAAGCCTACCCAACAAAAACCAAGACCATCCCCTCAGCCTCCTCAACATCTCTCCTTTGAGGAAATAAAGGAGTTCAAGACGAGGCTCATCAACTGCACCACTTTGAGCAGCATCTCCTGTGAGGGAGAGCTTATCAACATCACCTATGTTGATAACTCTTCAAGCTCCCTCACCCTAGGCCAATTTCTTGAGTTGCCTAGAGACACCTTGGGCCAGGCTGCAAGACTTCTTGGTCTCAACTCCGATACCCTCAATGCTGAGGAGAAGAGACTAAGAAGGAGACTGGTGACTCTGCTGGATACCAGGAAAGAGGACATGATTTCTAGTCAATCTCCTGGACCTAGGAATGCTATAATCCAGTGGAGGTTCGATGAACCTTCTCACAACTTTGTTGTGGAAAGGGAGAATGGTGAAACCAACAGGCTTAATGCCACATCTCTACTGCATCTCAGCAGATTTGATCTTGCTGAGCTTGCTGAGAAGCCATTCTCCAATCCCTCCAACTCTGAGACCGCTGCACACATCAGAATCATATCAGCGGTCTCCACTTGGTTGAACAAAGTAGAAGAGCCAAGATTGCAGAAGAGTTGAAGCTGAAAAGAGTGGAAGACAAGGAAAGACCAACCACCAAAGGCACAGCCTTTCTACAGATGGTGGAAGGTCCTGAATTGGAACCAATAGTTAGATGGGAATATGACTATAGTTCCCATCAACTAACTCTCTTCAGAGGGCCATAACAAAGGGTACATATAATCCAAGGAGACAGAGTGGAGGTTTTGTCTACCAAGGATCTGTACAAGATTCTCAGCACCACATCAGGAAAGAATGAAGACACTGATAAACACCTACTTTCCATAGTGCTAAGAACATTGAGAAGAAGAGGAAAGTAAAGTTTTGGTAGCATCAGCCTAGGGGGAGTTTGTTGGATCATGATAAGGCTGGTGCAACCAAAACTATTTCACATAGTCATTTTTGGTACTACATTCAAGGCTTCCGAAGCTGAGCAAGAGATCTTCCGAAAGTCTGAAGAACAACAGCTGAAGATATCTACTGAAGGAAAAAGCTGAAGTCAACTGCTGAAGACAACAGCTGAAGCCAACAGCTGAAGATATCTACTGAAGGCAAAAGCTGAAGTCAACTGCTGAAGACAACAGCTGAAGCCAACAGCTGAAGATATCTACTGAAGGTAAAAGCTGAAGTCAACTGCTGAAGACAACAGCTGAAGCCAACAGCTGAAGACTATCTTCCGAAGACAAAGTCTGATGAAAGAGCTGAAGACAAAGTCTAAAAGCTTCTGAAGACAAAGTCTGATGAAAGAACTGAAGACAAAGTCTGAAAGCTTCCGAAGACAAACTCTGATGAAAGAGCTGAAGACAAAGTCTGCTTCCTAAGACAAAGAAGACTCCAAGCCTCGGAAGAAGCAATCTTCTGAAGAATAAGTGCCTTCGGAAGAAGTTATTCTTCCGAAGCACTTTATCCTTCGGAAGACATTACTATGACCAGCAGATAAAAGAATGGTCCCTGACAGTCCGCTGCAGACCTCTGATACAGCATGGCATCTTCCTAAAGAGCCATGTTGTTGACCATACTTTATTCTACTGTTTACCTTTTTATGATAGTACATGTTACCAACTTTAGTTGGTGACAAAAGGTAAGTCAGGGACATGTCCTGACTACTAACTCTCAGGCAAAATGTCTGAAAGACCTCACCTAGAGTCTTGTAGTATAGATGTAAGGTTAGAGGTGTCCAGCTGGTATCAAAGTATATCCGGCTGTAGGTAGTATTATATATATATCTTCTCCCTGTAACTCTTTAGATAAGCGATTTGAGTCCAAGAGTCTTGTAATCCTTTGAGTTGAGAAGCAATATATAAAAGTACCTTGAAAATTTACTTCCTGTGTTAATTTTCTTACTGCTTGTTACTTGTTATATTGTGATCAACTCTTCATAGACTACTTGCTGAGTGTTGTTCACTGTGAGTTGAGAGAAAAACCACCCATATTCGATCCTGCATTAAGGGTGATCATGTTATAAGCACCTTGGTTAGTAACATAGATATGCAAAGCTTGGATCAATCTACCCTAGACCAGATGGTTCACCTCTCCATCCAATGCAGGTATGATGATCAGAACAATGCATTACAACATTTGTTGAACACATTGTCAACCGCAAAAATGCATTGAAGATCACTCCTCTGACTGACCAAGTCAAAGAAGCTAAGAAAGATCTGATTATTAAAAAGGATGTTGAGGAGTCTCTGAAGGCCACATTAGAAGTTTAGAAGAGTTCTGATGAGCTGGTCCATCACACACTTAAAGGTTCACTAACAATCAAACAGGAAAAACAAACAATCACACATATCTAACCAAACATAACAGACATATCAAACATATCAGAACATCAATCATTCATTAATACAATGCATATAATCACACATAACAACAATCATGCAAGTAACAAATCATACAAGCAAACATATATAAATCAGAACATACAATGTAATCTGATCACACATATTTAATCCATCAAACAGTTAATTATTCAATCATGCAAAACATTCAATGATGCAATCAATCAATATAAGTCCATCATGCAACCATTGAATCATTCATATCAAACATAATCATACATATTATTACTAACAAACAAAACAACACATGCAAACATTAATGTTGGCAACCATCATCCTTAGGGGAGTATTATTGGACTCAACAAGTGTATTGAAATGATAATTCTTGCCATAATCAAAGATAATGTGTTCTAACATCCAAACAGTCATTAACTAACACATTAGTATTATTAACATTCATAACATACACTAGTTATTGTTTAAATTTCTTTTTCAGGTTTGTAAATAAAAGAAATTTTTCACAAGTGTTTGTAGTGGATGAGGAACTATCCACAGCCTATGAACAAGTGTCAGCAATGGATGAAGAAAACTTCCAAGTGTCTATAGCAGATGACCAATTCACACACAGCGGATGACTAATGCCCATAGCTGATGAACAACCCACAACCGATGTTCATCCATAACAGGTGAACACTCCATAACGGACAATACAAACATTCAACAAAGTGTTCATAGCATACAACATCCAAGACACAGCGGACATCTTATTCAATATCCACAGCGGACAACTTATCATTCACAGCAGATATTCTATCATTCAAGCGGACGACTTATAGACTTAGGATTATATGTAATTAGTATTTACATAAGGGTATTTTTGTAACTGTATATAGCTTTTTGTACATGCTATAAATACTAGTATACCCTAATCATTTATAAGCTTTTGAATAATCAATACAATCAAGCAGTTATTATTATCATTCAAGCATCCAAACACACAATCATACACAAACATATACACACAGATATCATATCATTAATCATGGGTTTCCGCACCATGATCATTGAGTATTGAATATATAAAAATCTGTTATTATATTCTGATAGATTGAAAACGTTTCTTGGGGAAATTCATTTGATTTTTTTCTTGTTCAATGTTCAAATCTGTGAGTTTCATCGTAATTAGTAAAGATAAATGTTGAAATGTGAAATTAGTATATAGATAAAGGTTCTTTTATGTAATTTACTCTATAATTTATTAATATTAATTATTAACCATTAATTTAATTTTTTATTCAACCAGTACATTGGTTTCTAAACTACAAATAGATATAATTTATATACCAATAGTCTTTCACTTTTTCTAGGATCAAGTTTTTTTTTGAGGCAGAGGTTTTTCAAGCCTACATGAATTTCAAGTGAGAAGTATTAAAGATTATTTTTGTTTAAAAAATCATAATTAAAAATCTTGCAATTTAGAGCATGAGTGATTTTTAGTATCGTTAGTGAAACTTGGGGCATTCTCGGCAAAGAACGTCGGAAACCTTGGTCATTTGACATCACTAACGTGGGTAGTTAGGGATTGGTCTTTCAGGTGGTAGAAGCTAAAGTGAATGTTAGAATTTGCATGTTCTCCAATGATCTCTTGATCGTTATTGTACTCTTAAAGAATTAAATTTATTTGAAAACTTTTTTCGTAAGAGGGTTGGATACAAAAATTATACACTAACCATGACAAAACATAACATCAAAATGTTGCCGTGTAGGCGCGGACCCGTGTGTTAAAAGGGCAAAAAACTAATATAGAAATATTAACGCAAACACATATTGAAGGGTGCTAATAAAGTACGTAACTTTATATAATAAAAACGAAAAATCTGTATGTCGGTTATATAAAAGGATGAAAGCGTCACAAAACTGGTTGTGTGGAGCCGTTGATAATATTCAGAAGTTTATATTAAGTATTGGAGCCATTATAAAGTTTACTTCTGAGCGCGTATAAATTACAAGCGCGTAGCAATGAAAAAAACAAATAAGATTTAAATCTTAATTTTGATAAAAAAACAATAAAAATTTATTTTATATCAAAAGTTATCAAAGTTAGGGATACCAACGTGCTGAGCGTTATAGATAGTCTAAGAGGCGGTGAAAAATAAGCTGATGTGACAACTCTCTTTATGTTTTTAAGAATTACTCTAGTTATGTAACCTAAAAACTCTCATCTAATAAGGATTTACCCCCTCCCCCTCCTAATCTCTTACCTAAGTATTCATCACCAAAACTCTCCCACCCCCTCTCTCTTCCATCTTTTCACTCTCTTTCTTTCATTTCATCGGTTTTTTCTTTGAAACAAAAATATTGGACATGGTCTTACTATGTAATACACGGAATACAATAAATTTTCCATGTGAAAGGTTGTTGTAAACATGGCCCCTTAATAATATATTGTACAAAAAGTTGTTACGTCGTAGGACCCCTAAATCTACATAACTTGTAAACAATATTGCATGGTTAACAACTCAAGACTAAAGACAATATTAAAAAAACAAGTTTTATAATTAGGTTTACATGTCATAGTATAATTCTTAAACTAAATATTTTAGTGTACATTAAAGCGCAAATCATTCATATCACTAAGCACTAATCTTTGAATTGAACAAACATTTGTCGATTACCTAATATTAATCATTTTCAACGAAACATAAACATAAAACTGTAACGGATGCTGGTTTTTATTTAGCAGGGTAGACTTCTTTATATGCCTAGAACCCTAAGCTTGATCCATCTATAATTTATCTAACAGGCATACTAATATGTTAGCATTGGTAAAAGAAGTCTAGTTTTCTTTGAAAAATGAATAAACATACATTGGATATCATATTTACATGAGTTGTAAGGGCAATGATCTATAACATTATGTGACATATCGTAACAGTACCATAACGCAACCAGAAAGATCAATACCTAGGCTACATGTTTGTACTAGTACAAGACGCTAGAAACATGTTTGCATGAAGCAAATCAATCCATTGATGTGCTTGCAAAAGGCAAGACTCCCATGACATGCTTGCTCTAGGTAAGCTAGGCAAAGAAAATGATGGTTGGCATAGTGTTAAGAGGTGCTTGAGGTGAATTGCACAGCCTAGGTTTGACGCACTATCCCTTCCTCCCATTCGGATCTTTCCTTTTTGCCATTTTTGTAATGTATTATTAGAAGTTCTTAAAAATTAACATGTTGTCTTTATTTGTATTTTGTATAAGTTTTATCATAGTATAGGGACTAGTTTGTAAATAGTAGTTCATTTGTTTATTGGTAGTATAAATAGCTTAGATGTGTGTAGGCAGTAGTAAACTAGACAACTGTAAGACTCCGTTCCCGAGACGCTTACAGCTGGTCGATCATTGCACAAAACATACATTTTTATTTATCTTATATAAACATTACAGCAGAAACAATCAAAATGACATCTAATTTCATCATAAAAGCTTAAAATAATACATTGTTAATCAATTACAAAATATATATTGTTGTATTATATCACAAAAGCATTGTATAAATGGATGCCACCCAAAAGAGCTTAGTAGCCGCTCCGTGCCATCCTCAGCAACCTTACATGCTAACTGAAAACACATAAAAAGTCAGCGTTGCTGAGTGAGTTCTAGTTTTATAAATAAAATACTTTACTTACATTAAAACCGTTTCTTTACTTTCACGCAATCATACATCATACATACACATAGATAATATCATTATTATCTTCATCATTCATTATCTTTTACCTCTATCTAGATCCTATCAAAACTTTACCCTCTTCATGGCACGCAGCCATGATTACTGAGATCGAGTGACAAGGATCCCGTTTCATACAGTGTTATTATATTTCGTCTGTTCATTACTTTCATTCGTTCATTCTTTAACTTTCGTTCATTTATCGTACTTTCTTGTCATACTTACTCTTTCATCATTACCCCTTTTCTTTCCATCAACCATAAACCTTACCCTTCTGTTTCGTGGTACTGGACCTAGGCCTATCATAGAGCTTCTATAACGGTGCACCACACCTCTTGGCCACAGTACCTAAGGTAAAGTTTAGGTGTAACATTTCCATATGCAATACTCTTCTGTTCCTTGTACTGGGCCTAGGCCACAGTACCTAAGGTATGCAGCAATGGTTCTGTACAATGGTCAATCACAGTGTCAAGCATTACCCTCTTCATGGCACACAACCACGATTACTGAGGTCGAATAACAAGGATCTCATTTCGAGTCTGTTGCGACAACAAGGTCGCTCACCTCATACATTTGCTTGCAAGCCTTTCTTACTCTCATTCATATTTAATGCATGCATTCATTCATCATGTTCCTCTTTCATTATCTTTCACTTTACGTTACATAATACTTTCGTTTCATTCTTTAACATAACACGTAAAGTCACGGGAAAGATAAACATACAGTATAATAAGGAACATCATTATACACAGATAGCATAATCATACAGGGCATCACCATACATACATAACATACATCATGCATGAACATGCAACATAATCATGCCCAATCTACCCTCTAAGACCTCAATGGTCATCTTACATGCACCTACGGGAGCTTCCACGTCAAAACTTACATCTGCACTTTCCCCCGAAAGTCAGAAATTAACTACGCTTTCCTCGGGTACACCAGCCCTATTTGGGCGTATGGGCACCCTTCAGTCGCATGGCCTCCAGGTGACTGAACATCATGCGAACGGACCCATGCGGATGAACATCAATGCGGATGAACACCCAATCGTACGAATGGACCTCATGCAGATGAACACTATGCGAATGAGCACTTATGCGAATGGACCCTCAGTCGCATGAATCCCCATGCGACTGGCCCTCCAGTCGTGCGACTGAGCCTCAATCGTGCGAATGAACTTCAATTGCACTCCATTCGGCCGTATGGCCTCCAGTTGGTCACCTAGCCCTAGCTGATGCAGAACGCAGTTCATCCAGAACCCAATCTGCCATTTCCGACCTCCAAGCTCATCCAAACCCATTCTAAGCCCAAATCAACCATCCTAAACCTTAGAAATGCATACCACCACACCATTGAAGCACACAAGCCCGGAAACAAACTCCAAACACACCACACGCAAACACATACAAATGGGTCAAACACATACATACATAAAATGGGTTTACTATGTGTTCCAGCCCTAATTCAGTTGAAAACAAGTAAAAGAGGGTTCCTAGAACTCACAGAAACTACACCAAGAAGAGGAGTTTTGCTTAGACCCGCTACACGACGATTTCCAAACCCGAACCCACTCGAACCAAGCTTTCTTCTCTCTTTTCTTCCTTTTCTCTCTTCTTTCTCTCTTCTTGGCTGAAATATGGGTGTGGGGAGAGGGTAAGGGCTGCCCTCTCCCTTCAAATATCCCCATTTACATAACTTTCTCGCGTTAGTGAGTTTGGGCCCCCGACTTTGGACTTTATTTCTTTTTCTTCCTTCGTCGGCTTCAAGGAAAATATCAGGGTGTTACATGTCCACCTCCCTTGTATAGGTTTAGTCCCCGAAACCTATTATTCCTCGAACAAACGTGGGTAATGATGTCTCATTTCTTCTTCGGTCTCCCACATTGACTCGGATCCCTTCCTGTGCTTCCACTATACACGCACAAAGGAACCACTTTATTTCTCAGCCTCTTCTCTTTTCAATCGATGATTACCACTGGTTGCTCCGCATAATTGAGCCGTTCGTCCACTTCGATATCCTCTACTAGAACAATTATATCTTCAACTACCAAACACTTCCTTATATAAGATACGTGGAATTTCGGGTAAATTCCACTTAACACATCTGGTAACTCCAATCTATAGCCACCTCTCCTACTTGAGCAATGATTCGGAAAGGGCCTATGTATCTCGGGCTCAACTTTCCCCGCTTTCGGAAGCGAATGATACCCTTCCAAGGTGAGACCTTCAACATAACCCGATCACCCACCTGGAACTCAATCGGCCTACATCGTTAATCAGCATACAACTTCTGTTTATCTTTGGCTGCCTTCATGAAAGCTTTGATCCTTTCAAGCTTTTCAGTCGTAGCCTCGATCACCTCGACGCTCCCTAACTCCTTATGACCAATATCACCCCAACAAACAGGTGTTCGGCATCTCCTACCATATAGCATCTCATACGGTGGCATACCAATGCTGGCATGATAGCTGTTGTTGTATGAGAATTCAGCTAACGGTAAGTGGTCATCCCAACTTCCCCTAAAATCAATCACACATGCCCGAAGCATGTCCTCTAATGTCTGAATGGTCCTTTCTGAATGACCATCTGTCTGAGGATGATAAGCCATGCTAATGTGTAACCTCGTCCCCAAGGCGTCATGGAATTTCTTCCTGAATTTGGATGTAAACCGGGTGTCACGATCAGACACAATAGACACCGACACACCATGATGAGTCATAATCTCCTTAATGAAAAGATTCGTTAACCTCTCCGATGAATATGTCTCACTAATCGGTAGGAAGTGAGCACTATTCGTCAAGCTGTCAACAATCACCCATATAGGATCATACCCTTTCGGAGTACGCGGCAACTTCGTAATGAAATCCATGGTGATGTGCTCCCACTTCCATTCCGGTATATCCAAAGATTGGATGTTCCCATACGGCTTTTGATGCTCGGCCTTCACTTGCAAGCAAGTAAGGCACTTACTCACATACTCCACCACGTCACGCTTCATACCCGACCACCAATAATCTTTCTTCATGTCTTGGTACATCTTTGAAGCACCAGGATGAATAGAGTACCGAGTCTTGTGAGATTCATCCATAATCTTCACCCGTAGATCCCAAAAACGAGGAATCCACATCCGCCCGAATCGGGTTTTAACACCGAGAGTGTTCTCACCCAACTCCGTGACTAGACCTCTTATCCTTTCAGAGTTAAGATGATCTTCTTTTAATGCCTCATCTTGAAACTCTTTGACTTTCTTCATCACATCAGAGGTCATAATCAACTGGTACGCTTTCACCCGAATCGCCTCGGGTCTCTCCTTTCGGCTAAGGGCGTTCGCCACCACGTTGGCTTTGCCCTAATGATAATGGATCTCACAATCATAATCCTTTATGAGCTCCAACCATCTTCGCTGCCTCATGTTCAAGTCATTCTCCTCGAAGAAGTACTTCAAGCTCTTGTGGTCAGTGAAAATGGTGCACTTCGTCCCGTAGAGATAGTGCCTCCAAATCTTTAGTGCAAAGACCACAGCTACTAGCTCCAAGTCATGAGTATGATAGTTAACCTCATGAACCTTCAACTATCAGGATGCATAGGCTATAACGTTCCCCCTCTGCATTAACACGCACCCCAATCCTGATTATGAAGCATCAGAATAAACCACCATATCTTTGCTTCCATCGGGTAATGACAGAACGGGAGCTTGAGTCAATCTCGTTTTCAATTCTTCAAACGCCTTCTCTTGAGCTTGACACCATACAAACTTTACATCCTTACGGGTCAACTTGGTTAGTGGAGAAGCGATCTTAGAGAAGTCTTGAATGAACCTTCTGTAATAGCCCGCCAAACCCAAGAAACTACGGATCTCGGATGGTGACTTTGGAGACTTCCATTGCATCACCACTTCCACCTTTGTCGGATCCACCATAATCCCTTCTGGATACACCACGTGACCCAAGAATTGAACCTCGCGCAACCAAAACGCGCATTTGAAGAACTTGGCATACAACTTCTCCCTTCTCAACATCTCCAAAACTCTCGAATGTGACCGGCATGCTCTATCTCGCTCTTTGAATAAATCAGGATATCATCAATAAACACAATCACTGATTTATCCAACATCGCCCGACACCCTCGGTTAATCAGATCCATAAACGCAGCTGGCGCATTGGTCAAACCAAAAGACATAACGAGGAACTCGTAATGACCGTAACGCGTGCGAAAGCTATTTTAGGAATATCCTGCTCTTTCAACTTTAGCTGATGGTAGCCAGATCAAAGATCTATCCTTAAAAACCAACTTGCGCCTTGAAGCTGATAAAACAAATCATCAATCCTCGGTAACGGGTACCGATTCTTCACTGTCAACTTGTTCAGCTCACGGTAGTCTATACACATCCTCATGCTACCGTCTTTCTTCTTTACGAATAAGACCGGAGCACCCCAAGGAGAGATACTCGGTCTAATAAACCTCTTATCAAGCAGCTCTTACAATTGCTCCATCAACTCTTTCATCTCAGTCGGAGCCAAACCATACGGTGCCTTGGCAACAGGTTGGGCACCTGGTATCAGATCAATCCGAAACTCAATCTCTTGGTCAGGTGGCACTCCTGATAAGTCTTCTGGGAACACGTCTGGAAAGTCACACACAACCAGAATATCGGATAGTTGTGGTGTTGGCGTTTCCACATCCTTTACATAAGACAAGTAGGCGCGACATCCACACCTCATACACTTTCCCGCCACCGCCATTGAGATTACTTTCGGGATCGTCGTGACCCGATCCCTATAAACAGTTACCGAACTCCCGTCAGGCGCTATCAAACAAATCATCTTCTTGCGACACACTATATTCACCTTGAAGTCCGCCAACCAATCCATCCCAAGAACCAATTCGAAACCACCTAGGATCATCACAAACGGTCTAACAGGAACTTATGGCCTTATAATTCCACATAACAGTTCTCTATCATCTCAGAAATCCTGGTAGACTTACCTATGGCAGTTTCTACATCAATGGGCGCGTCAGCACGTCTACTACTAACAGGCAGTTTAGCACAGAAAGTAGCAGAAACAAAATGTTTACTGGCACCCGAATCAAATAACACAGAAGCTAAAGTTTGGTTCACCAGAAAGGTACCAGACACGACATCAGGGTCAATCCTATCTTCCTCCCGTGTCATAGTGAATGCCCTGGCACTCACCCTCGGTCCTTCACTTCCCGTCTTCTTCACCCCGGAACCCTCAGCCCTAGGCTTCTTACAATCCTTAGTTACGTGGCCCTCCATGCCACAGTTAAAGCACCGGACTACATGACAGTCCCTGGCTATATGCCCCGCCTTCCCACATCTGAAGCACACGTTCGACCCCAGCCTACATTCCCCACTATGCTCTCTTTCACACCTACCGTACTTCTTCATACCCGCACCTGATGTGACCACATGATGGTCATCCACCCATGCCTTCTTGTTACCCGTCGAGGCATCACCCCGACCAGACCTCTTCCCACTCCAGTTTCGATCACTACCACCCTTCCTACTACCTTCAGCCACCAGCACTACAGCCCTCTCATCATATAACCTTCCTGCCATGTCCACCGCCGACCTAAACGTGCTCGGTCGGGTAGCGATCATGTGCCTGCGAATATCCGCTCACAAACCCTGAATGTACCTCTTAATCTTCCGTGACAGAGGAGTCACCTGATCCGGCACCAGACGTGCCATCTCGTTGAACTTCGTGGTGCACTGCTAATATGTCACGGTTCCCGCCTCCAGTTGCAGGAACTCCCTCTCAACCTTGTCCATCTCTCGGTGAGGGAAGAATCCTCAATAACCAACTTCTTCAGCTCCGACCATCTCATTCTCCCGATAGCCTGCTACCCTCGGCCTGGACTATATTGTCCCACCAGCACAGAGCCGAGTCCACAAAAGTGTGGGCAGGAAACTTTACTTTCTGATCCTCCTGGCACTTGCTGATATTCAAAACAACTTCCATTTCTCTCACCCACCGGTGAGCAGCAGCAGAAGTGCCGTTACCATCAAAAGTAGGAGGCTTGCATCTTTGAAACACCCCATTGTTATAGCCTCATGCTGTCTCTGGCGCAGGCTCCTCTTCTTCCTCTTCTTCATCATTAGAAATAACCGTTTCAGGCTCCGGTTGCTCCTGTCCTCCCGAGGACCTGTTCCTCTCCTTTCGTTCTCCTTCCCGTACAACCTTAATCACTTTAGTCACCATAGACGGTAAGATCGTCTGCATGACTTGATGAACCTCCTCCATTACAGCCTCCTTTACCGAGGCTCTCAGATTGGCGCTCTCATCTACACCCTCCGGATGAGGGGTCTCGGGTTCTTTAGGAACCACCTTTTCAACTCTAGGCCTGCCTCTTTTGGGCCGCGATGTAGCACCAAGTCCACCCCGCGAGGCCTTAGAGTACCTACCACCGGCCATCCTCTAACACACACTGAAAGATTCAAACACCAACACAGTTATTCAAGGGAACAACTCAGTTTATGTCAAGTATAGTAAGTCTCTAATTACAGTGGCCAGTTGTGATTAGCCACTTACTTTACTCTTCATACCTCAAGCATTACCTGTCCTGACTACATCAGTATTTAAATCTACATACAACACATAACCACATACCATGCGCATATAATACCGGTTATCATTAAGAAAATACCTGATGGCATGCAGATACTCAGATTGGCATCCCTTCCCTTTCCGTCCCATTCTCAGTTTAAGTTAAGGTTTATTTTGAAAATTTACCCATTTCACTTAAACTTTAGCTCTGATACCAACTTGTAAGGCCCCGTTCCTGGGACGCTTACAGCTGGTCAATCATTGCATAAAACATACATTTTTATTTATCTTATATAAACATTGCAGTGGAAACGATCAAAATGACATCTCATTTTATCATAAAATCTTTTGCAAAATAATACATCGTTAATCAATTACAAATATATATTGTTGCATTATATCATAAAAACATTGTATAAATGCATGCCATCCAAAAGAGCGGAGTAGCCGCCCCGTGCCATCCTCAGCAACCTTACCTGCCAACTGGAAACATATTAAAAGTCAGTGTTGCAGAGTGAGTTCTAGTTTTATAAATAAAATACTTTACTTTCATTAAAACCATTTCTTTACTTTCACGCAATCATACATCATACGTACACATAGATAATATCATTATTATCTTCATCATTCATTATCTTTTACCTCTATCTAGATCCTGTCAAACTTTACCCTCTTCATGGCACGCAGCCATGATTACTGAGGTCGAGTGACAAGGATCCCGTTTTGTACAGTGTTATTATATTTCATCTGTTCATTACATTCATTCGTTCATTCTTTAACTTTCGTTCATTCATCGTACTTTCTTGTCATACTTATTCTTTTATCATTACCTCTTTTCTTTCCATCAACCATAACCTTACCCTTCTGTTTCGTGGTACTGGACCTAGGCCTATCACAGACCCTCTATAACGGTGCACCACACCTCTTGGCCACAGTACCTAAGGTAAAGTTTAGGTGTACCATTGCCATATGCAACACACTTCTGTTCCTGGTACTGGGCCTGGGCCTATCATAGACCTTCTATAACGGTGCACTACACCTCTTGCCCACAGTACCTAAGGTATGCAGCAATGGTTCTATACAATGGTCAATCACAGTGTCAAGCTTTACCCTCTTCATGGCACACAACCACGATTACTATGGTCGAATAACAAGGATCTCATTTTGAGTCTGTTGCGACAACAAGGTCGCTCACCTCATATATTTGCTTGCAAGCCTTTCTTACTCTCATTCATTATTAATGCATGCATTCATTCATCATGTTCCTCTTTCATTATCTTTCACTTTACGTTACATAATACTTTCGTTTCATTCTTTTACATAACACGTAAAGTCACGAGAAAGATAAACATACATTATAATAAGGAACATCATTATACACAGATAGCATCATCATACAGGGCATCATCATACCTACATAACATACATCATGCATGAACATGCAACATGATCATGCCCAATCTACCCTCTAAGACCTCAATGGTCATCTTACATGTACCTGCGGGAGCTACCACGTCAAAACTTACATCTGCGCTTTCCTTTGAAAGTCAGAAATTAACTACGCTTTTCCTCGGGTACGCCAACCCTATTTGGGCGTATGGGCACCCTTCATTCGCATGGCCTCCAGGCGACTGCACATCATGCGAATGGACCCATGCGGATGAACATCAATGCGGATGAACACCCAATCGTACGAATGGACCTCATGCGGATGAACACTATGTGAATGAGCACTTATACGAATGGACCCTCAGTAGCATGACTCCCCATGCGACCGGCCTTCCAGTCATGCGACTGAGCCTCAATCGTGCGAATGAACTTCAATGGCACTCCATTCGGTCGTATGGCCTTTAGTTGGTCGCCTAGCCCTAGCTGATGCAGAATGCAGTTCATCCCGAACCCAATCTGCCATTTCCAACCTCCAAGCTCATCCAAACCCATTCTAAGCCCAAATCAACCATCCTAAACCTTAGGAATGCATACCACCACACCATTCAAGCACACACAAGCCCGGAAACAAACTCCAAACGCACCACACGCAAACACATACAAATGGGTCAAACACACACACACACATAAAACGGTTTACTATGTGTTCCAGCCCCAAATCAGTTGGAAACGAGTAAAAGAGGGGTCCTAGAACTCATACAAACTACACCAAGAAGAAGAGTTTCGCTTAGACCCGCTACACGACGATTTCCAAACCTGAACCCACTCGAACAAAGCTTTCTTCTCTCTTTTCTTCCTTTTCTCTCTTCTTTCTCTCTTCTTGGCTGACATATGGGTGTGGGGAGAGGGTAAGGGCTGCCCTCTCCCTTCAAATATCCCCATTTACCCAACTTTCTCGCGTTGGCGAGTTTGGTCCCCCGACTTTGGACTTTATTTCTTTTTCTTCCTTCGTCGGCTTCAAGGAAAATATCCGGGTGTTACAACAGACTAGACTTGTAACTGCCACTTACACTTGTCATTGTCTTTGCTTTCTATCAATGAATTGCGTTCTAACATCATCACAGATTGATTCATTTGATCCTATCAAATGGTATCAGAGCTGTTGGTTCAATGATTGAGCTTGTACGACCTTGCAAACTCATTAATCACTTGAATCTGTGATTGATAAGCAGTTCGATTGAAATATTGTTGATTTCTGTTGTGTTTCATTACTAGAAACATGAATTGAATCGCAATTTCAGATAAAACTATTCTAAAATCAGTGAATTGAATGAATTAGTGTTCAAAACTGTTCATCAAAGTCAAACTGCAATTTTGATCAAAGGAGGGATTTGTTGTTGTTAATTGAAGAAATTGAAGATTACGGATAGTTAGTCGACCTAAAAAATACCTAATTACAAATTTTTAGATCAATTAATCAAGTTATGAAGAATTCAGAAAAATTGAGTTCGTTATGTTCATAAGAACTGGTTGAAGTTGGCGCATTAGGTTGAAAAGCAGCTAAATATTGCCAAAGTGTTAGGCACTTGACAACTGTTCAGGCGTTTTAGCACTGTTTGGGCGTTTTTAAAGTAGGAGTTTTACAACTATTAAGACGTTTTTCAACTGTTTGGGCACTTTGAAATTACTCAGAAGCTAAGTAATTCTAGGCGCATCACAACTATTTAGGCGCATTTGAACTATTTGGGCCTCTGACAACTGTTTGGGCGTCTGACAACTGTTCAGGCGTATTTCCACTGTTCAGGCATATCAAAGTTGGGTGTTTTTCAGAATTATTCTAAGACAATCCCTTGGATGTTTCTAAGTCAGAAGTAGCACAACTGTTGAGGCGTTTTAGTACTATTCAGTCTCATCACTTGAACACTTAGAAATTTTTCTTAAAAAATTTGAAAATCCAAAAATATTTTTAATTCATTTCTTTAATTCAAAAACTTACAAATCAACAAAAATATTTCTTCTTCTTAAAATCAAAATTTAAAAATAGTGAAATCAGAGGATTCGGAAAATACAGTTCCTAAGCTGAAAAACAGAGGAGATTTTAAAAGTTGGTCACTTAGGTTAAATCATCACCTTAATTCCATTGATACTGATCTTTGGAAATCAATAGAAAAAGGACCACATATTCCTATAACCACTGATGGGCCTGACAGGGGATTTCTCTATACCAAAAGATTCACTAGAACCTTTCCCTGAAGATGGTCTACAAGGTGATGATCTTAGAAAGGTTAAGAATGCATTAAAGCTTACTCTTTGATGTGTAAAGGACTACCTCTAGAAGTCCTAGCTAGGCTTGATGGATATTAAACTGGTTACACAATGTATAAAGCTTTAGAGACTATCTGTGAAGGTGGTAAAGAGATACAAAATCTCAAAAAGCAAAAACTGAAGACGCAGTTAGAGATTTTTCAACATCTATCTGGTGAGACCATCAATCAGATGATAAACAGATATGTGCAGCTTACAATAGGGATGTCAACAACTGGCATTACTCATGATCTTGAAAATCTAAACATTATACTTCTCAATGCTTTACCTTTATCTTGGAAACAAACAGTGACATTGTTAAAGCGCACAGAGAAATTTCCAATTGATCTCGATCTGTTTATTGCCAAGATTGAATCTGTGGAGATTGCTGAGAGTTCAAGGAATAATGACAGAACATCCTTAATTTCAGAGTATCAATTTGTTGGATCTCCTGCAAATACTGTTGAGAATGCTTTCATGGCAAAGAATGAAAGTTCACCTGAAGAAGAGGGAGATCTGTTTGTTGGAGCAGGGTTCTTCACTGATTCATCACTCACAAGTGCACCTGCTTATGCAACTAAATCTCAACCTCAGACTCCTCCTATTTCTCAAAGTTCTAAGCCTTAAACAGAGACTCCATCTATTAGCTCTACTAAATCTAGCAAAGTGAAAGATGTCATAAACATTCTATTATAGGATGAAGAGTGTAAAACTACCTTTACTGCTTTCATGGGAAGCTTGCAAGCATATCAAGGTAGTCATCTAACTCAATTAGATCTTGTTTTACAGGATTTGTTTGAAATAGATCATAAAGATGTTGAAGAGATGGATATGAATTGGCAGATGGTGATGATTGCCTACAGAACTCAAAAACACTCGTATGTCAACTGGAAATACAAGCCTAGTGCTAATAAGACTGTTGGTTTTGACAAGTCAAAGTCGAGTTGTTTCAACTGCAATAGTTATGGACATTGCTCTAAGGAATGCAAAGCTCCCAGGAATAATGGAGGAAATGCTCAATCTAGTTCTGGCAATCAGAGGTTTCAATCATCTTAGAAGACATTACAAAAGCCATATCAAAGTCTTTCGATGCCTGAGCTTAAAGATGAATCAAAATCATCTGATGAACCAAAGAAAGCTCTTGTAGTCAGTGTGAAGGATGAATATGACTGGAGTACATATGATGAGCAATTTACTAATGATCTAACCTTAAGTTTATCTCTTATTGCAGAAATCCAAGGTGAAGATTAGTTAGAGGACTGTGATCCAAAAGTTAAAGGTATTATTGAGAATGAAAAAGATGATTATGACTGGAGTGATAAATCTAATCCTAAAGAGGATTCAGATGAAATTGCTTTGATGGCTCAGTCTGATCAACCTAAGGTTGAAACTTCATCCTTTAACTCTGAAACCACTTCTCCAAAATATCCTGAAATACCATCTGAAGTAAGAGAAAAACTTTGCACCAAATCTTGCTTCGAACATGTCAAATACTATCGAAGCTATTCATACAAAATCTGTGAGAACTTAAACAAGAGGAGTCAATACACAATAAACTAAAATCTAACCATAAAATAGCAGATGAAATATCATTTCTCTTCAAACATCATGGAACAAAACGTTAAAAGAGTTAGAAATTGTTTCTAAACAGTTGGAAGAAATGACTAAAAATCTTATACATGAGAAGATAGCACCTGCTGCTACTCAAGTAGATGTTGGTAAGATTAAAAGTTCCAAAATGATTGTTGAAAAACTAGTAAGTGAAAGAAAAGATAAACAAAAAGCAAGATTTTGCTTCACTCATGAACCAATGCCTGAATCAGTAACCAACACTCTACCAGAAAACTTTAACACACATGATCATTCTCCTGAAAACAAAGCTAAACTCAAAGCTTTTCAGAACAAAAACAAGAATTCTGACAATGAAGAAGAAAATGCTAATATCAAAATCTTTGAAGAAAAGGATAATGAAAAGATAAAAAATGGCCATCCCATAAAAGTCAAATCATATGAACCTAAACAGAAAAGTCAAAATCTTGTGCTCCAACAAAATCAGTGTTGGAAGAAGTTTTAATCAAAAGTAAAGAAAAAGCAAAACTCGAAGAAGAAACATCAGAAGATTCAAACTTTGTTGATCTAAAACTGAAAGATAATGAAAAAGAATCTTCACCTGAAGATGTTCAACCACAAATTAAACCAAGTTCTTCAAAATTAAAGAATCAAAGAAAAAGAAAATCATCTAAAGTCAAAAATGATCAAAACAAATGTCAAGAAAATCTGATAAAACCAACAAATAAAGCAACTAAACTCAAACCTGTAAAATTTGTGTCTGCTAGTTTGTTGAACATGAACTCTCTTCAAGAAGTTAAGCTAAGTCTTAATAACAAATCACACGCTAATCTGAAAACTAGTTCAGATTTTAAGACTTCCACTGTTATTAAAAGATTTGTTCCTAAGGAATCCAAGAAGGAAGTTCATGTGCAAAAGATGAAAACTAATATGTCAAAGAACAAAATGTCAACTCAAAAGTAATATTTGACAAATCAAAAATAACAATTTAACTTTTTGATGCCAAAACATAAGCAAGAATCAAATATTGCGTCAACATCAAAAGTTAACAAGCAATTGTTTAAATCTCCACAGAGGTACTGTGAAATTCATGATATGTACAATCACAATACTATTGACTGCTTTTTCAGTAAGTACTGTCACATCTGTGACATGAGGAATCATTCCACAACAGATTGTTATTTCAACAAATACTATACCTACTATGATGAAAGAACTCACAACACTAAAAATTGCTACTTTAGAAAAAGTTCACCTAAAAGAGGATTTGCTATTTCAAACTTAAGCAAAGGTTATGTTAATCCTCAGTGTAGAAGAAATCAAACTGATGGATTTCAAAGATTAACTAACCAACCTTCATTAGGTTTAAGGTCTTTCCAAAGGAACAACTATGTGAGACCAAAACAAGTTCTGAACGATCAATTCATACCAAGATCTGTAAGAATGACTAATAAAAATGTTGGTGATCAATATTTTTCAAAAGTTGGTCAATCAACTAGTATGAATGTATACAAATATGATCAACAACATATGCATAACAAAATTGGTAAATTCATTAAGAACAAGCCAGATTTGAATACTCTTCATTTCAAGCAATTTACCATTGTTTAAAAATTTGAGAAACCCAAGACCATCTCGTCTTGGGAAGGTACTTCAAGTTAATTTCTTTGTTATGCAGGTACTCCCAAGAAGACCACTCAACACTTGGTATGTGGATAGAAGGTGTAGCCGACACATGACAAGCAATCATGCCTTACTGCAAGATTTTAAGTTAAAGGATGGAACGCATGTCGCCTTCGGTGGTGATGCAGGTGGAAAGATAACAAGAGAAGGAACAGTATCCAATGGGATAATACGCTTTGATAAAGTCAACTTCTATTCTCAATTGAACTTTAATCTGTTAAGCGTATCCTAAATCTATGATAAATCATATTCTGTTCTATTTGATGATTCTTTCTATTATGTTTTGAAGTCATGATTTTAGATTAGAAAGGATTGGGTGATTGTTAAAGCTAAAAGGGATCGAGATGTATACAAACTGGATATGTCTCAAGTTGATCCATCAACATAAACAACTTGCCTTATTGCTAAAGCATCAAATGATGAAAGTCAGGTTTGGCATAGACGTCTTAGGCATTCCGACTTCAAGAACATGAACAAGCTTATAGCAGGAAATCATGTTATTGGTCTTCCATCCAAGAAGTTTGTAACTACTGATCACTGCTCTGCATGTTTGAAGGGAAAGCAACACAAAGCGTCTTATAAGACCAAGCTGATAAACTCAAATTCCAAACCACTCCAGATGTTGCACGTGGACCCTTTTGGACCAACCAATGTCAAGAGTATTGAAAGAAAATCCTATTGTTTAGTTATCATTGATGAGTATACAAGATTTTCATGGGTTTTCTTTTTGAATGCTAAATCTAAAATGGCTAAATTATTAAAATAATTCATCATAAAAGTTGAAAATCAATTAGATCAAAAAGTGAAGATAATAAGAAGTGATAATGGTACGGAATTCAAAACTGCTAATATTGACATGTTTGGTGCAGAGAAAGGAATTGATCATCAATTCAGTGCTCCCAGAACTCCTTAACAGAATGGAGTTGCTGAAAGGAAGAACAGAACACTGATTGAGGCTGCACGATCTATGTTAGCAGATGCTAAAATTCCAATCACTTTCTGGGATGAAGCTATATCAACTGCATGTTTCGTATAGAATCGAACGTTAATCGTGAAAGATAAACTGAAAACTCCATATGAGTTGATGTTAGGCAGGAAACCAAACATAGATCTTCTTAAATCTTTTAGTTGTCCGGTCATGATTCTAATTCAAGTGATAATATAGGAAAATTTGAAGCAAAATCTGATAATGGATTTTTCATTGGATATTCATCCGTTTCAAAAGCCTATCGCATTTATAACTCTAGAACTAATGTTATAATTGAAACATTCAATGTTAAATTCTTGGAAAATTCATTTCCATTAGTTTCAAATGGTCCCGCATGGTTATTTGATTTAGATTTATTGTCAAACTCATTTCAATCTAACTTGTTTGATCAATCTAACTTGCTTGATTCTACAGGTAAGAAGAAAGCTTAAACAGATCTTGGTTCTTTCAGTGATGACTTCGATTCTGACAACCCAGATGATCAAAGCCCAAATTACCTATTCTTCTCTTTTGTCAAGGATTCAATGATTCGGTTCAATGAAAATGACCAATTTCATCAAGATTCAGATCATTCAGTTTCAGAAGGTCAAGATATTTCTCAACCACTTCCTAATGATGTACTGAATTTTTGCAACCTGAGTCTGGAACATCATCCATCTCTGGTGATGCAGTTGATTCTGGTAATCATGATTACTTTATCAACTCACCGACTCAAGTTCCAAATTTAAATCCATCTTCCTCTAGCCTACTGCATCAACTCTTTAACTTGAATTAAAAAATTCTGTATGTTAATGTTCAAGGGAATGAGATTCCGACATCTCGTATTTACAAGAACCATCCTATATCTCAGATTATTGGTCCATTGAATGAGAAAATGATGAGAAGCAAATCAGAACATGCAAATCTTTGCTTATACTCATGTTTTCTTTCTCAAGCTGTTCCTAAGAACGTTACCGAAGTGTTAAAGGACTATGGTTGGATTGAGGCTATGCAAGAAGAATTATTGTAATTCCGCAAACGAGAACTGTGGAATCTTATGGATTTTCCTGAAGTAGAAAATGCCATAGGCATAAAATGGTTGTTTAGAAACAAAACAGATGATCGAGGAATCGTCATTCAAAATAAAGCGAGACTTGTTACATAAGGATACACTCAAGAAGAGGGTATTGATTATGATGAAGTATTTGCTCCAGTTGCAAGACTTGAATCTATTCGTGTCTTCCTGGCTTATGCATCATTCATGAAATTTAAAGTGAATCAAATGGACGTTAAAGGTGCATTCTTGTATGGTCCAATCACCGATGATGTCTATGTGAAGCAACCTCTGGGTTTTGAAGATTTAGAATTTCCACATCGTGTGTACAAGCTTACTAAAGCTTTGTATGGACTTCATCAAGCTCCCAGAATCTTGTATGAAACATTATCATAACACTTAATCCAACATGGATACACGCGAGGGAAAATCGATCCAGCTTTATTCATAAAGAAGGATGCTAATGATCTCTTATGTGTACAAGTGTATGTTGATGATATCATATTTGGTACCACCAGTCCAACATTGTGCAATGAATTTGAAGAAATCATGAAGTCTCGATTTAAAATTAGTTCTATGGGAGAAATCAATTTTTTTTCTTGGACTTCAAGTTCAACAATCTGCAGATGGTATTTTCATTAATGAAGAGAATTTTGTTGACAACCTCTTAAAAGAATTTAAACTGCAAGTTTGTCAGTCCATTTGAACTCCAGCTGATATAAACTCCAAGATTGAGCCTGATCCTAAAGGAAAATCAGTTGACCAGACCTTATACAGATCTATGATTTGTTCATTGATGTATCTTACAACATCTAGATCAGATATAATGTATGTTGTTTGTGTCTGTGCCAGGTATCAATCAGACCTGAAGGAATCTCACTTAATTACTGTCAAAAGGATATTCAGGTATCTCAAAGGTTGTAACACACGGATATTTTTTTGAAACCGACAAAAGAAAAAAAATAAAGTCCAAAGTAGGGGGACCAAACTCGCCAACGCGAGAAGGTTGGGTAAGTGGAGATATTTGAAGGGAGAGGGCAGCCCTTACCCTCTCCCCACACTCATATTCTCTGCCAAAGGAAGAGAGGAGAGAAAGAAAGGGACAAAAAAAGAGAAAAAGGGTTGATTCGGGTGGATTCGAGCACGAAAATCATCGTGTAGCTGGTCAAAACGAAGCTCTTCTTCTTCTTGTAGTTTGTGTGAGTTATAGGACCCCTATTTTACTCTTTATCAACTATTTGGGGCTGGATCGCATAGTAAACCCGTTTTTGTATGTGTGTGTGTTTGACCCATTTGGATGTGTTTGCGTGTGATGCATTTGGAGTTTGTGTTCGGGCTTGTGTGTGCTTGAATGGTGTTGTGGTATGCATCCCTAAGGTTTAGGATGGTTGATTTGGGCTTAGAATTGGTTTGGATGAGGTTGGAGGTCAAAAATGGCATATTGGGTTCGGGATGAACTGCATTCTGCATCAGTTAGGGCTAGGCGACCGACTGGAGGCCATACGGCCGATTGAAGTATGATTGGAGTTCATTCGCATGACTGAGATTCAGTCGCATGACTGGGGGTCCAGTCGCATGGGGAGTCATGCGACTGAGGGCCCAGTCGCATAAGTACTCATCCGCATTAAGTTCATCCGCATGAGGCCCATTCGCATAAGGTCCATTCGTATAGTATTCAACCGCATGAGGTCCATTCACATGATGTTAACTCGCCTGGAGGCCAGGCGACTGAAGGGTGCCTATACGCCCAAATAGGGCTGTTGTACCCGAGGAGGAGCATAGTTTAATTACTGACTTTTGGGGGAAAGTGTAGTTGTATGTTTTGACGTGGAAGTTCCCGTTGGTACATGTAAGATGACTGTTGAGGCCTTAGTGGTTATGTAGGGCATGATGATGATGATGTTGCACATTTATGCATGATGTATGCTATGTATGTATGATGGTGCCTTGTATGGTGATGACTTGGTATGTTATGTTTATGATTAAGATCCTGTTATGTATGATTGTTTTCCCGTGGCTTTACATTGAATGTTTATGAATGAATGAAAAGTATTACGTAACGTAAAGTGGAAGATAATGAAAAGAGGAACGAAATGAAAGAAAGTAAGAAAGGCTTGCAAGCAAATGTATGGAGGTTCACACCCAATGAAGGGTATTAGCTCAACTGTGTACGGGTTAGCTACCCCAGAAGGATGCACACTGGGGTCCAATCCGTGTGATTGACCATATGTATAGGATCCTTACCGCTGCCCTAGGTACTGGAGTCAGCTTCGTGCATAATGTTCGATGTCTATGAAAGACCTCAGGCCCAGTAACCAGCTTCGTGCACAATGTTCGGGGTATAGCACATGGCATTGATCCGCAATGAAAGAGAAAAGATAAGTAGTGAATGTACTTTCCCTAGGTACTGGAGTCAGCTTCATGCAAAATGTTCGAGGTCTATGAAAGACCTCAGGCCCAGTAACCAGCTTCGTGCAGAATGTTTGGGGTATTGTACCTGTCACCGAAAGTAAAGAACGTACGAAGGAAAGTGAGAATATATGAATGAATGTGAATGAAAGAAATGAACGTGAATGGTAATGATGTACGTTAAATGAAAGAAAGTTAACGAACAAATGATGGAGATAATAATGATATTAGCTATGTGTACGTATGATGCTTGATCGCGTAAGAATGTAAATTACTGTTTTAAACCGAAAGTAAAGTATGTTTTATATTAAAACTAGAACTCACACAGCAATGCTCACTTTTTATGTGTTTCTAGTTGGTAGGTAATGTTGCTGAGGATGGCACCATGCGGCTACTCAGCTCTTTTGGATGGCATACATTTATATAATGCTTTTGTGATGTAATGCAACAATGCATTTTGTAACTGATTAACGATGTATTATTTTGCAAAAGCTTTTATGATGAAATGAGATGTCATTTTCATTTTTTCCGCTGCAATGCTTATTGAAGTTAATGTAAATGTAAGTTTTATGTGCGATGATTGGCCAGCTATAATCGTCCCGGGAACGGGGCCTTACAAGTTGGTATCAGAGCTAAAGTTTAAGTGAAACGGGTAAATTTTCAAAATAAACCTTAGCTTAAACTGAGAATGGGACGGAAAGGGAAGGGATGCCAATCAGAGTAGCTGCGTGCCATCAGGTATTTTCTTAATGTTAACCGGCATTATGTGCGCATCTTATGTGGTTTATGTGTTGCTGGTAGATTTAGATACTGATGTAGTTAGGACAGGTAATGCTCGGGGTATAAAGAGTAAAGTAAGTGGCTAATCACAACTGTCCACTGTAATTAGGGACTTACTATACTTGACATAAACTGAGCTATTCCCTTGATTGACCGTGTTGGTGTGTTAATCTTTCAGTAAAGTAAGTGGCTAATCACAACTGTCCAAAGCCTTGCGTAGTGGACTTGGTGCTACATCGCGGCCCAATAGAGGCAAGCCTAGAGTTGAAAAGGTGGTTCCTGAAGAACCCGAGACCCCTCACCCAGAGGGTGTAGATGAGAGCGCCAATCTGAGAGCCTCGGTAAAGGAGGCTGTAATGGAGGAGGTTCATCAAGTCATGCAGATGATCTTACCGTCTGTGGTGACTAAAGTGATTAAGGCTGTACGGGAAGGAGATCAGAAAGAGAGGAATAGGTCCTCGGGAGGACGGGAGCAACCGGAGCCTGAAATGGTTCTTTCTGATGATGAAGAAGAGGAAGAATAGGAGCCTGCGCCGGAGGCGGCATGAGGCTGTAACTATGGGCGTTTCAACGATGCAAGCCCCCTACTTTTGATGGTAATGGCACTACTGCTGCTGCTCACCGGTGGGTGTGAGAAATGGAAGCTGTATTGAATATCAGCGAATGCCAGGAGGATCAGAAAGTAAAGTTTGTTGTCCACTCTTTTGTGGACTCAGCTCTGTGCTGGTGGGACAATATAGTCCAAGCCGAGGGTAGCAGGGCTATTGGGAGGATGAGATGGTCAAAGCTGAAGAAGTTGGTTATTGAGGAGTTTTGTCCTCACTGGGAAATGGAGATGGTTGAGAGGGAGTTTCTGCAACTAGAGGCGGGAACCATGACACATCAGCAGTACACCATGAAGTTTAACGAGATGGCAAGTCTAGTGCTGGATCAGGTGATGCCTCTGTCACGGAAGTTTAAGAGGTACATTCAGGGTTTGCAAGCGGACATTCACAGGCACATGATCGCTGCCCGACCGAGCATGTTTAGGTCGGCGGTGGACATGGTAGGGAGGTTATATGATGAGAGGGCGGTAGTGGTGGTGGCTGAAGGTAGTAGGAAGGGAGGTGGTGATCGAAACTGGAATAGGAAGAGGTTTGGTGGGAGTGATGTCTCGACGGGTAACAAGAAGACACGGGTGGATGATCGCCGTGTAGCCATATCGGGTACGGGATCGAAAAAGTGTGGCAAATGTGGGAAGGAGCACAGTGGCGAGTGTAGATGGGGATTGAATGTTTGTTTCAAGTGTGGGAAGCCTGTTCATATGGCGCGGGAGTGCAAAGCGGGGAAATGTTTTAAATGTGGCGGGGAGGGCCACATGAGCCGAGACTGCAAAAAGCCAAGGGCCGAGGGTTCTGGAGTGAAGAAGACGGGGAGTGAAGGACCGAGGGCGAGTGCCAGGGCATTCACCATGACACAAGGGGAAGCTAGTACGGACCCTGATGTTGTGTCCGGTACGTTTCTAGTGAACCAAACTTTAGCTTCTATGTTGTTCGATTCTAGTGCTAGTAAAAGTATTATCTCTGCTGCTTTCTGTACTAAGCTGTCGGTTAGTAGTAGACGTATTGATGCGCCCTTTGACGTAGAAACTGCCATAGGTAAGTCTACCAGGATTTCTGAGATGATAGAGAACTGTGATGTGGAAGTAGAAGGTCATAAGTTTCATGTTAGACCGTTTGTGATGCCCTTAGGTGGTTTCGATTTGGTTCTTGGGATGGATTGGTTAGCGGACTTCGAGGCGAACATTGTGTGTCGCAAGTAGATGGTTTGTTTGACAGCGCCCGACAGTAGTTTGGTAACGGTTTATGTGATCAGGTTACGACGATTCCGAAGGTGATTTCAATTGCGGTGGCGGGAAAGTGCATGAGGCGTGGATGTAGTGCCTACTTGGCCTATGTAAAGGATGTGGATACGCCGACACCACAACTATCTGATGTTCCGATCATGTGCGACTTTTCAGACGTGTTCCCAGAAGACTTAGCAGGAGTGCCACCTGACCGAGAGATTGAGTTTCAGATTGATCTCATACCGCGTACTCAACCTGTTGCCAAGGCTCCGTATCGGTTAGCTCCGACTGAGATGAAGGAGTTGATGGAGCAATTGCAAGACCTGCTTGATAAGGAGTTTATTAGAACGAGTATCTCTCCTTGGGGTGCTCCGGTCTTATTCGTGAAAAGGAAAGACGATAGTATGAAGATGTGTATAGACTAGCGTGAGCTGAACAAGTTAACGGTGAAGAATCGGTACCCGCTACCAAGGATTGATGATTTGTGTGATCAGCTTCAAGGTGCCAGTTGGTTTTCAAGGATAGATCTTCGATCTGGCTACCATCAGCTAAAGGTGAAAGAGCAGGATATTCCTAAAACAGCTTTTCGCATGCGTTACAATCATTACGAGTTCCTCGTTATGTATTTCGGTTTGACCAATGCGCCAGCTGCTTTTATGGATCTGATGAACTGAGTGTGTTGGCTGATGTTGGATAAATCAGTGATTGTGTCTATTGATGACATCCTGATTTATTCAAAGAGCGAGATAGAGCATTCCGGTCACATTCGAGTGGTGTTGGAGACGTTAAGAAGGGAGAAATTGTACGCCAAGTTCTCCAAATGCGCGTTTTGGTTGCGCGAGGTTCAATTCTTGTGTCACGTAGTGAATCCGGAAGGGATTATGGTGG
The DNA here is from genome assembly GCA_024085815.1 of Flaveria linearis. Lineage (NCBI taxonomy): Eukaryota > Viridiplantae > Streptophyta > Magnoliopsida > Asterales > Asteraceae > Flaveria > Flaveria linearis. Next base: position 41,502,620 of record CM044006.1, read on the forward strand.
ATCCGACAAAGGTGGAAGCGGTGATGTAATGGAAGTCTCCAAAGACGCCATCCGAGATCTGTAGTTTCTTGGGTTTGGCGGGTTACTACAGGAGATTCATCCAAGACTTTTCCAAGATCGCTTCTCCACTAACCAAGTTGACCGGAAAGATGTGAAATTTGTATGGGGTCAAGCTTAAGAGAAGGCGTTCGAAGAACTGAAGACGAGGTTGACTCAAGCCCCTGTATTGTCATTACCCGATGGAAGTGTGGATCTTGTGGTTTATTCTGATGCTTCCTACTCGGGGTTGGGGTGTGTGTTAATGCAACGAGGAAAAACTATAGCCTACGCATCCCGGCAGTTGTAGGTTAATGAGGTTAACTATCCTACTCATGACTTGGAGCTAGCAGTTGTGGTCTTTGCACTAAAGATTTGGAGGCAATACCTTTACGGGATGAAGTGCACCATTTTCACTGACCATGAGGCAGAGAAGATGGTTGGAGCTCGTAAAGGATTATGATTGTGAGATCCATTATCATCCGGGCAAAGCCAAAGTGGTGGCGGACGCCCTTAGTCGAAAGGAGAGACCCGAGCCGATTCGGGTGAAAGCGTACCAGTTGATTATGACCTCTGATGTGATGAAGCAAGTCAAAGAGTTTCAAGATGAGGCATTAAAAGAAGATCGTCTTAACTCTGAAAGGATGAGAGGCCTGGTTGCGGAATTGGGTGAAAACACACTTGGTGTTAGAACCCGGTTCTGGCGGATATGGATTCATCGTTTTGGGGATCTACGCATGAAGATTATGGATGATGCTCATAAAACTCGATACTATATTCATCCTGGTGCTACAAAGATGTACCATGACATGAAGAAAGATTATTGGTGGTCGGGTATGAAGCGTGACGTAGTGGAGTTTGTGATTAAGTGCCTTACCTGCTTGCAAGTGAAGGCTGAGCATCAAAATCTGTATGGGAAGAACCAACCTTTGGATATACCAAAATGGAAGTGGGAGCACATCACCATGGATTTCATTACAAAGCTGCCGCGTACTCTAAAAGGGTATAATGCTATATGGGTGACTGTTGACCGCTTGACGAAGAGTGCTCACTTCCTACCGATCCGCGAGACATATTCATCTGAGAGGTTGGCTGATTTGTTCATCAAGGAAATTGTAACTCATCATGGTGTGCCGGTGTCTATTATGTCTGATCGTGACACCCAGTTTACATCCAAATTCTGGAAGAAATTCCATGACGCCATGGGGACGTTGTTACATATTAGCATGGCTTATCACCCCCAGACTGACGGTCAGTCAGAAAGGACCATTCAGACCTTGGAGGACGTGCTGCGGGCATGTGTGTTTGATTTCAGGAGAAGTTAGGATGACCACTTACTGTTAGCTGAATTCTCATACAACAACAGCTATCATGCCAGCATTGGTATGCCACCTTATGAGATGGTGCACGGTAGGAGATGCAGAACACCCGTCTGTTGGGGTGATATTGGTCATAAAGAGTTAGGGAGCGTTGAGGTGATTGAGGATATGACTGAAAAGATTGAAAAGATCAAAGCCTTCATAAAGGCAGCCAAAGATAGACAGAAGTCGTATGCTGATAAACGACGCATGCCGATTGAGTTCCAGGTGGGTGACCGGGTTATGTTGAAGGTCTCACCTTGGAAGGGTATCATTCGCTTCCGAAAGTGGGGCAAGTTGAGCCCGAGGTACATAGGCCCTTTCCGAATCATTGCTCGAGTAGGAGAGGTGGCCTATAGATTGGAGCTACCGATGAGTTAAGTGGAATTCACCCGACATTCCACGTATCTCATCTAAGGAAGTGTTTCGTAGATGAAGATATGATTGTTCCCGTAGAGGATATCGAAGTAGACGAATGGCTCAATTATATGGAGCAATTAGTGGCAATCATCAATCGAAAAGAGAAGAGGATGAGAAATAAAGTGGTTCCTCTTGTGCGTGTACAGTGGAAGCACAGGAGGAGATCCAAGTCCACGTGAGAGACCAAAGAAGAAATGAGACAGCATTACCCATGTTCATTCGAGGAATAACAGGTTTTGGGGACGAAACCCATATAAGGGGGGTGGACTTGTAACACCTGGATATTTTCTTCGAAGCCGACGAAAGAGGAAAAAGAAATAAAGTCCAAAGTCGGGGGACCAAACTTGCCAACGCGAGAAAGTGGTAATTGGAGATATTTGAAGGGAGAAGGCAGCCCTTACCTTCTCCCTACACTCATATTCTCAGCCAAGGGAAGAGAGGAGAGAAAGAAAGGGAGAAAAGAGAAAAAAGGGTTGATTCGGGTGGATTCGAGCATGAAAATCATAGTGTAACGGGTCAAAACGAAGCTCTTCTTCTTCTTGTAGTTTGTATGAGTTCTAGGACCCCTATTTTACTCGTTTTCAACTGATTTAGGGCTGGAAAACATAGTAAACCTGTTTTTGTATGTGTGTGTTTGACCCATTTGGATGTGTTTGCGTGTGATGCGTTTAGAGTTTGTTTCTGGGCTCGTGTGTGCTTGAATGGTCTTGTGGTATGCATCCCTAAGGTTTAGGATGGTTGATTTGGGCTTAGAATGGGTTTGGATGAGCTTGGAGGTCGAAAACGACATATTGGGTTCGGGATGAACTGCATTCTGCATCAGTTAGGGCTAGGCGACCGACTAGAGGCCATACGGCCGATTGAAGTGCGATTGGAGTTCATTCGCACGACTGAGGTTTAGTCACATGACTAGGGGTCCAGTCGCATGGGGAGTCATGAGACTGAGGGCCCAGTCGCATAAGTACTCATCCGCATTAAGTTCATCCGCATGAGGCCCATTCGCATAAGGTCCATTCGCATAGTATTCAACCGCATGAGGTCCATTCGCACGATTGGATGTTCATTCGCATTCGCATTAGTGTTCATCCGTATTGGTCCATTCGCATGATGTTCAGTCACCTGGAGGCCATGCCACTGAAGGGTGCCCATACGCCCAAATAGGGTGGTTGTACTCGAGGAGGAGCATAGTTTAATACTAACTTTCGGGGGAAAGTGCAGATGTAAGTTTTGACGTGGAAGTTCCCGTAGGTACATGTAAGATGACTGTTGAGGCCTTAGTGGTTATGTAGGGCGTGATGATGATGATGTTGCACGTTTATGCATGATGTATGTTATGTATGTATGATGGTGCCTTGTATGGTGATGACTTGGTATGTTATGTTTATGATTACATTCCTGTTATGTATGATTGTTTTCCCATGGATTTACGTTGAATGTTTATGAATGAATGAAAAGTATTACGTAACGTAAAGTAGAAGATAATGAAAAGAGGAACAAAATGAAAGAATGCATGCATTAACAAACGAATGAATGAAAGTAAGAAAGGCTTGCAAGCAAATGTATGGAGGTTCACACCAAATGAAGGTTGTTAGCTCAACTGTGTGTGGGTTAGCTACCCCAGAAGGATGCACACTGGGGTCCAATCTGTATGATTGACCATATGTATAGGATCCTTGCTGCTTGCCCTAGGTACTGGAGTCAGCTTCGTGTACAATGTTCGAGGTCTATAAAAGACTTCAGGCCCAGTAACTAGCTTCATGCACAATGTTCGGGGTATAGCACATGGCATTGATCCAGAATAAAAGAGAAAAGATAAGTTGTGAATGTACTTGCCCTAGGTACTGGAGTCAGCTTCGTGCACAATGTTCAAGGTCTATGAAAGACCTCAGGCCCATTAACCAGCTTCGTGCTCAATATTCGGGGTATTGTACATGTCACCAAAAGTAAAGAACGTACGAAGGAAAGTGAGAATATATGAATGAATGTGACTGAAAGAAACGAACGTGAATGGTAATGATGTACGTTAAATGAATGAAAGTTAACAAACAAATGATGAAGATAATAATGATATTAGCTATGTGTACGTATGATGCTTGATCGCGTAAGAATGTAAATTACGGTTTTAAACCGAAAGTAAAGTATGTTTTATATTAAAACTAGAACTCACTCAACAACGCTGACTTTTTTATGTGTTTCTAGTTGGCAGGTAATGTTGATGAGGATGGCACGGGGCGACTACTCAGCTCTTTTGGATGGCATCCATTTATATAATGCTTTTGTGATGTAATGCAACAATGCATTTTGTAACTGATTAACGATGTATTATTTTGCAAAAGCGTTTATGATGAAATGAGATGTCATTTTCATTGTTTCCGCTGCAATGCTTATTGAAGTTAATGTAAATATAAGTTTTATGTGCGATGACTGACCAGCTGTAATCGTCCCGGGAACGGGCCTTACAAAGGTAAACTGGCTTTAGGACTATGGTATCCTTAAGAGGGAAACTTTGAGTTACCTAGATATACTGATAGTGATTATGGAGGATGTTGTCAAGATAGAAAATCTACTACGGGTGGTTGCCAGTTTTTAGGTCCCAGATTAGTCTCATGGCAATGTAATAAACAAATAAATGTCTTCGTTTCAACCACAGAAGCTGAGTATATAGCTGCTTCAGCAGGATGTTCTCAAATCCTTTGGTTACAAAACCAAATGCTCGATTATGGGTTTAATTTTCTTAAAAACCCAATTTACATTGACAACACTGCTGCTATGTTCATTACAGCTAATCCTGTCCAACATTCAAAAACAAAACATATTGAAATTAGATATCATTTTCTCAGTGATAACTCTGAAAAAGGTTTAATCATTTTGATTCAAAGTGCAACTGAAAAACAGTTGGCAGACCTATTTACTAAAGCCTTCTTACTAGGACGGTTTGAGTATTTAGTAGAGTCAATTGGTCTTATTAACCATGTGTAAAACTAGTTTTTAATTTATTTTAGTTCTTTGAGTCTTAACATGATCAGAACCCTCCCTTATCCAAAAGGTCATAGCAAGAGAAACTGTCAAAGTTAATTGCCTGATTGTAGTTTGTGTGTGCGTGTTTTCTTTTTAAAGAAAAACCAAATACAAAAATAGAAAATCCAAAATCAAAAGATAAAAAAATAAAACAAAAATTACAAAAACAATGTCTTTCTTTGTTAATTCATGTTTTAGGAATGAATTTGTTTTTGCAATATGTGAGAAATGATAGTACATTAGTGAGATTAGTTGCATATTTCACTCGACTATAAAGTCTGACATGTTCAGATATGATTTGTAGGCAATCTCATGCTACTATACTGAAAAAATAAATTCTTGTGATTAAACTAAATCATCTATGCATGAATGTGTGTTCATCTTAGTACTAATGAGTAATATTAGCTTATTAGATTGATTGCTTGTAAAGTTACAACACTCACACCTGATAGTGATATGACTAACCATGAGATATGTTACAAGCATCATCTAACTTCTTTGTTATGAGTCATCATAGACATAAAGTGATGAGATATCCTTTGTTGTAAGAGATTACAGACCTAGATATTCTCATTTGATGCAAAGGATGCCAATGCGCAAAACCCATTCAGTTGGATGGTTAGAGTTTATCAAATGGTTTATCCATGATAATTCTCTGCTAAATTATCAACATCAACTCTGGTTATGAATATATGTCAGGAAATAAGTTGAGAATTTTTTCTTTCTTGCATGTCTTGATGATGGTTGATCTCTCTATGTCTTTATGTGAGTCACATCATGTCATATCTAATTCTACCCTAATCAATCCAAGAATTAAAAAAGAAAGTGAGTTGATTCTTTTGTCAAAAATACTAATTGCCTGTCCTTGGATCTTGTGTCTCCTTTGCTATGAAATCTCTGACCTGTAACACACCTAAATAAGATTTATTCATTGTCTGTGACTATTCACAATTTATTTTCTTTTAATGTGTTGATCTTAACTGATATGATCTCACTTCAGACATTGATTCTATTACACATATTAGATTTTTATTCTGCTTTAGTTTTGATTTTATGCATGTTTTATGTGTGCAGGCATATTAACAATGATCAGCCTGATTTTCTTGTGACAACTTGGGAAACTTTTAAGTTTTGTAAAACTTAAATGTTTAGGGGGAGTAAAAAAGTAAGAGTTTCGAAAAAAATCAAAATTAAAATGTTTGAATGGAAAGGATAACGCTAAAAGTTCAAAGCATGTGTGTGTTTGATAATGTAAAAATGAGCCTATAAAAATTTTCAAGTGCAAAAGCTTCTTGCAACTTTTTAAATGAGATTTTTTGTTTAAATTTAGAGACTAAAATGAAGAGAAATTAAAATTTGTTTCTTGAAAATTTAAATAAAAATGAAATGTCAAAAATTCAAAAATTAAGGGTCAATTATGAAAATTTTGAGTGGAAGTCAAAATTTTGATAAATTGTTTGAATATTAGTATGTGAGCAGTACTAATATGTCTAAACAGTATTCAGGTGAAAGATGTGAGAAAAATACAAGTTCAAGAAATGACATGCGCTTAAATAGTGGACATAAGTCTAAACAGGAGCATGTTGAATTTCAGAAAATTCACAAGTGTTTTAGGCATTTCAAACATCCTCATGCACCTGAACAGTGTTCATAAGTCTGAAAATTTGGTTAAGTGTTGGGCGTTTCATCACTCTCACGCACATAAATAGTACCAGGCTTTTCTAGAATTAGGTGTTTCAAGTAAAATTTCCAAGTGTTGTGCGTTTTAGCTAGTCTCATGCGCCTGAACAGTGCCAAAGCGCCTAAATAGTGCTTATGCGACTGAACAATGCTCATGCGCCTAAGCCCATGCGCACAAACAGTGCTCATGCGCCTAAATACTTAGTGAAATTTTCAACATCATGGGCACAAACAGTGCTCATGCGCCTAAATTTTTGTGTTAATTTTAGTCTCATGCGCACAAACATTGCTCATGAGCCTAAAATTTAACACTTAGTATAAAAGAACACTTTTTTGTTTTTCACTCATTCATTCGCAAACATCCCCTGAACTCACTGAACTCACTCTCGACCCTCGATTATTCACATCACATAAAATCTGATTGTTGTGTTGGATTCATAAGTTTGATAGTTTGATTCTACGATTGTAAACGTAAGTTCATCATCTAATCAACATAATTTCAAGATTCAAAGTTCAATTTGATTAGGGCTTTTTTAGGCTGTTCGGGCGTATGAACCCTAAAACATCTAAAATTTGAATTTTGTGATTTGAATGTTAAATAAAAACTGAAATTGAGTTTATAATGTTGATATTGATATGATTTCGAGCATTGTTCAATGATGATTAATCATTGAACAGCCATTAAATTTCGAATTTTTAATCAAATTTCATCAACATTGTTCAATGATGATTAATCATCAGTCGACTGATGAAGATGAACAGCCATTAAATTTCGAATTTTTAATCAAAAATGAAAACTCATAAAAAATTCAAAATGTTAATATGTGCTTGATAATCTTTTAATGAATTGATATGTTTAAAACAATTATAACCTAACTTGAGTATGTTATGTTTTTAAACAAAATGTATGAACACTTAGAAATTTTCTAAGTAAAAGTTAGATTAAAATTGTTTAAAACATAATAATTCATTAAAATTCAATCAACATTTATTAAATTCAACAAGTTTAAATTCAAATTGACTAAAATTTTTAGTTTTCATTATGCAGATGAGTGATATAAAGTTTGAGCCCAAGCATAATGTTGCTGCTTTGCTTAATGAAGACATTCAAGATGCAGTTAGCTATGAAGAGATGATAAGATTTCTTCTAAGGACCAAATATGTCTATGCCATGTGCTATCAGTCTGTTGTTTATGCAAGACTGATGAGAATGTTTTGGCACACTGCATCAGTTGAGCTTAATGATGACGGAAGAAAAGTGCTTAGAGAATTTGTGACAAATGACAGAATGATATAGGTCTCTGAAGATTCTATCAGATCCTCATTGAGATTTGGTCACAATGATCCAGAGGATCCTTCGGAGATAACATTCAATGAATGCAGAGAAACATTCATTGAAATGGGTCATCCAGACCATTTCCCCAAAAAGCAATTCTTCAGAGCCAGAGTCTTCAATCACTAGAAGCTCTTGTGCTATATCTTTTAGCATTGTATGTCTAAGCGAAGTGCAGGATGGAATTCTTTTCCAACAGACATTGCATCTCTGATAGTGGCATTGGCTACTAATAGAAAGGTCAACATGGCAAAGTGGATAATGAATGGATTTATATTCAACCTTGAATAGGGCATTAGGAACAAATACTTAATGTATCCTAGGTTTTTGCAAATGATCATCAATGAAGAACACCCAGACTTTCATGCTTATGGAGTTGGTGGTGATATTCTTAAGTTTGAGCATATGTCTGAGATATCATATATGTTAATATCAACATAGATCACTTCCAGTTAATTGATGGTGAACAAGTGGATCTTGTTGATCTTGTTGATAAAGTTCCTCAAGTGATCTCTGATGATGATAATGAAGACAATGATGATGATGAAGAAGATGGTGATGATGATAATGAAGATGATGAAGATGCTAATAGTTCAAGCAGTGATGGTGATGATACTGATGATACTACTGAAGTTTATCAATCTGAGAGCAGTGAAGCTATAATTTCTAAGCCTATATTTCATGATGAAGAATTGACTGAAACTAATGTTGGTGATGAGATAGATGTCAATGTTCATGAAGAAGATTTTCAAAATCAAGACTTTGGATTTGATTTCATAGATGCTATAATTTCTAAGCTTGTATTTCAAAGTTCCACTCCAATAGAAGCTGAAGAAACTCAAGTTATTACATCACGAAATGTGTCTTTACAAACTGAAGATGTGATTGATGTGGATGAACTTCAAACTTTGAAGGAATTAAACAGTGCTCAAGAAAAGATTATTGATGATTTAAAAGAAAAGAATGTGAAGCTAAAAGAGATTATTCAAAAGAAAGATGCTGACATTGAAGCTCTTGTAAGAGACATAGATGAGAATATGAAAACTTTTGAAGTGATGATTAGAGCTTATGATTTGATGGAGGAAAAATACAAGAAGTTAACTGGAGAGCATGAAGCTATGAAAGAGGAATTTGCTATATTGAAAGAAGATAAAAGGTCTTATTCTCCAGAGTTAATGATTGTATCTGAGATAACTCTGATTGACATTGAGAAAATATCTGAAGCTAATAAAGGTAAGAGAAAGATAGATGATGTATATGTGTCAGTTTTACCTGATCCATCATCTAAAGTACAAAAGATTGATAAATAGTAAGCTGAGACGGCACGGTTTTAGGTCTTTCCTTACCAGAAAAGAAGGGAGTTAAATGAAAGAAATTCAAGATTCGGAATGTTGATACATATTCATGTACCTAGTTTACGTTCTCAAATGTAAAAGTCTTTCATGTCTTACACTTATGTAATCCAATGTAATGAATTGATTGAATGATATATAAAATGCATTGTGATGTTTATATGTGATTGATTTTATCATGTTATATTTATATTGATTGTGATTCACATATATGAACTAACTATATAGGTTTGATGTTGGTTTTACATAGTTCTAAGTCGATAAGAACTTAGAAATGTGTTTAACTTAGTCATGTGGACATTCATGCTAATGTACCATACTTATGGCCCATACACATGAATGAACCATGCTTATGGACCAGTCGCATGACTGAACCAGGTGACTGTATCAGTTGTATGATTGAGACCTAAGACTGGTTCAATCGCACGACTGAACCTTCAGTCATGCGTATGAGTCAATCGCATGATTTAGTCGCACGAGTGAACCATGCTAATGGTTCAGTCGTACGAATTAACACTGAAAACCTATAAATACCACATAATTCGTGGAAAAACAAAACACTTCGAAATGCTTCATAATACTTCGTACCCTAGCCGTCCAGAGCGTCTTAAGTCGCAAATCCAAGTTCATAGTTCGTTCCTGATCGATTTGAATTCGTTCTTAACGTTTGTTTCATCGTAAGATCGATCAGGTTATTCGTTCTCACTGATTGGATCCCCAATCAAATAGAATTCCATGCTATTTGATGTGGTTTCACGCAGAATCCGTTAGTACCCCGTATGTACATGGTCCTAAGTGGTATCATAGCATAGGCTTGTGATTTTGCGTGGATTCAATTGGCTTTGGTGTAAAAACTAATGTTTTCATTAAAAAGATACACTTTTTAGCTTCAAAACTTGTTTTTGTCGAGTCTCTGTGTTAAAAGTTTCGACCTATTCCCATACGGCAGATTAGGGTTCGTGAAAATTCTTAATTTTGAGACAAGTGTTCAAAACTTCGATTTTTTCCCGAAGCAGCAGCTTCAGTCGCATGATTGGCCCAATCGCACGATTGAATCCCATTCGCATAGTTCAATCGCACGACTGGACTCATCCCCACAGTTCATTCGCACGGTTGAAGTATTCCATATGGTTGACCTCATTCGTCCTGTTCATTCGCACGACTGAATTCAATCGCACGATTGAAGCCGTTCGTATCCTTCAATCGCACGGTTGAACCAGTCGGCTTGTCTAATCGCATACGTCAATCTGTCCTCATCTTAGTTCATCAAGTTTACAGAAATGGAAGATCAGTTCTCTGCTTTTACTGCTGGAAAGGACTCTCGCATCCAGAATCTTCTACTTCTGGAAAGTGAGATCGGGAACCATAACAAACTGCCGAAGTTATTAACGTTGGATGAATACACACAGTGGAAACAACGGTTTGAAATCTACCTAAATGGAGTTGACCCAAATCTTTGGACGTCTATTGAGACTGGTTATGAGACACCAGTCAGTGCTAATGGGTTAAAGCTGACTTTGGGATGTATGAATGAATCCCAGAAGACTATGCATAATGCTGAAAAGAAAGCATATGCCTTGTTGACTCAATCTATACATAAGGACATATTTCATCAATTTTCTGAGAACAAGCAGTCTAAGAAATTATGGGAAGCCTTGGAAAAGAGATACGAAGGCAATGCAACTCTGAAAGCACAAAAGGCAAAAGCTCTGAAAAAAGGAATTCGATAATTTCTCACCAATTGGAAAAGAGAGTTTGGATGATATCATCGACAGATTCTATCATCTGATGAGTGAGTTTCACACTTATGGCATGACCACATCTATTGAAGATAAAGTCTCTAGCTTTGTTGATGGTCTGCTAGACAAATGGGATCCATTTGTGTCTAATTTGAGGCCAAACGACATTCTTGCCACTTTAGACTAAATAATTTCATTCTGAAGTTAAGGGTGGAACAGCTGCGTCAGAAATACAAGTCAAAGAAAGGATTCTATGCTCAGAATCCTGCACTCTACAACTCTGTTCCAACTCCTTCTACATTAGGCGCACCGCTTCAAACTGTGATTGTGTCTAACTCTTCTGCACCTTCCCAAAGCAACTCATCAGGAACCGAAATGTCAGGGTCAACTAGCACCCAATATATTGTTCCTGAGGCAAATACCACCAAGATAAAGACCGAGAATCTAGGAAATATAACCGTGGAAGTTGCTAAAGAACATATGGACCTTCTAGATTCTGTTGTTCAATCTTATGATGGGTTAGTTGCTGGTAAGATTGGGAACTGTCATCTTGCTAATGAAGACTATGAGCAAGTTGATGAAACTGAGCTGGAATGCATGGATATAATGTGGGCCTTGACTAGTGCTTTTAGAAGAGCCAAGAAGTTTGTCAAGAAGACGGGGCAGAATTTGGTTGCAAGAAAAGACACTACATTTGGATTTGACAAAACCAAGGTCACATGCTTCAATTGTGGAAAGAATGGACACTTCAAATGAGAGTGTGTAAAGCCAAAGAAAACTGGGAGTGGAAATCCTTTTCCCACATTCAACCGTCAAGACAAGGAGAAGGTTGGAGCGTCTTCAAGTAAAGATTCTAAGGCTTTGGATGCACAAGGTGATGAAGGACAAGACTGGTCCTTCCGATTCGTATTCGAGGGTGAATCCAATGTTGCATTTGTTGATACCTTGGATGATAGATCTGAAAGTGAAGGAGACATCATAGCTGATCATGCTAGTTCAGATATAGAAAAAGATAGGGATGTAGTAGATCACTTGGTTGGAGAAGAGTTAAGTGCTTCAAATTCAGAATCTCAAGTCACTGAAGAATCTTACACTGCACTGATGGTTGGTTCGTCTAGTACTACACAGGTATATTCTAAAGACGAATTATTTGATAAACATGCTTGTTCTGAATGTGATAAATTTAGGGAAAGCATTGATTTGAAGTTTGCTAGGTTATTAGAACACAGTGATAATCTAGTAAATTATTTACAACTCTGCACTGAAGCAAATCGGGTGTTAAAACAAAATGAGTGCAGCTTCAAAGAAAAGATAGAACTGTTAGGGAAACAACTAAGGGAAACCGAGGTTGTTGCCTTAAATTAAGCTAATGATATTAAGTTCTATTTAAATTCTTTAGAAGAAACTAAAAGGAGAAAGCACTTTTGCAAGTAGAAGTTGAATCCTTAAAACAGAAACTGCACAGTTTGGCTAGTTCTTCACATATAGTTCAAAACTTAGTGAAAGAACGAAATGGAGGGGAAGGTCTGGGTTATAAAGTAGTACCACCACCACATGCTATCTTTCTGAACATGAAATGTAAACCAATCAATAATAATCCAGTAAAGGATCATGTGGTGTCTACTCCACTGGTCAGTGATCCAGATTCTACGGGTAAAACCGTGAAGTCTGTCACTGAACAGAAGAATACTACTTTGAGTTCAACAGATAAGATGCCTGTTGAGGATTTGACTGATAAAATTGAGTAAGTTAGAGGATTTTACTGATAAAATTGAGAAAGTTAACTTAGGGTCAGGTTTAAAAACATCTACTTCAGAACCTAAACTAGCTAAGTCAATAAACCCTAAACTATCAAGTCATCAAAATTTAAATAAAATAAAAGCAAAAGATGTTGCAAATGTCAAAACAATTAATTTTGTTAAAGAAGGAGAAACATCTAAAAGTGAAAAGAAACTACCCAGCCCTCAACCAAACTCAACCCCTCGTCAACGATTTCCTCACACTGCCGATGGGAAATCCTGCTACAGTTGTGGAAAAAGAGGACACATCTCTCCAAATTGTCCTTACTATCAGACACCTAAAAGGAAAATAGAAGTTTTTGATGATGAAAAACCAAAATTTTCTAAAATCAAATCTAATACTCCTTCAAAACACCAAAGTCACTACAGACAAGCTAAAAGCGAAGCTGTTTCACCAAAAGTTAAATCAAGGATTATTAGTGAACCTAAAGTTCAAAACAGAAGCTAGTCGACTGTTTATCACAAACAGGCCTTACATAGAACTGGTTTATGGAATGAAAAATCAAGTTTTATGTCTAATAGTGAAGATAAGAAAGAGAAAGATGTGCTCTCATCCTCTGAAGGTCAGTGGGTTGAGTTCATGATGTGTGATACCTCTGGGACACCCAAGCTAGTTAAGGCTTGGGTTCCAAACCTAAACTAATCATTTTCATTATATGTGTCAATGTCCGCTACAGCGCTATCACTAATACCTGGATTATTGATAGTGGGGCGTCCAGGCACATGACCGGGAATTCGTCCCTCCATTTCAATGTCAAGCAAATTAAAGGGGGACACGTGTCATTCGCTAGGAACAAAGGAGGTTATATCACCGTGCAAGCCAAAGTGGGAAACAAGAAAGTGAAGTTTGACAAGGTCAACTACGTTCAGCAACTATAGAACAACTTACTTTCTGTCTCCTAAATTTATGATAAGGGATTCAAGGTTGTGTTTGACAACAAGAGGTGCTACATACTGAAGAACGAGTATGTCATCCCGGAGGAACAAGTTCTCATGTCGGCTTCAAGATATAACGACCTTTATGTCTTGGACCTATCAAAAGACTCAACAATTGAGTCTACTGCTTAGTGCTTCTTGTCAAAAGCAATAGAAAGAGATTCAGTCTCCTGGCACAGGAGAATGAGACATATCAATCTAAGGAAGATGAACCATCTAGTTCAAAACGATCTGGTAGATGGTGTTACAGTCAAGAATTTTTTGCTTCCAGGTTTATGTGTCACCTACAAGAAAGGGAAACAGACCAAGAAGTCTCATAAAGTAAAGAAAGTTAATTCTATTGGCATTCCTCTCGAGCTTCTACACATGGATCTGTTTGGCCCAGTGAGCACAAAAAGCATAGTTGGGGATTGGTACTGCTTTGTGGTGACTTATGATTACTAAAGATTCTCTTGGGTGATGTTTCTGAAAGCTAAACATGAAACCTTTGAATCATTCAAACATCTCATTACCACATTGGAGTCTCTCTACAAGCTGAAAGTAAGAAGGATTCGACCAAACAACGGGACAAAGTTTAAGAATCAGTGGATGGAGGCCTTCTATCGACAGAAGGGAATTGTTCATCAGTTTACCTTTGCATACACTCCACAGATGAATGGTGTTGCTGAAAGGAAAAATCGGAGCTTGATAGAGATAGTAAGGACTATGCTAGCCGACTCCAAACTGCTAGTAAAATTCTGGAACGAGGCAGTAGCTTAAACATGTTATACTCTAAATCGGGTCTTGGTAGTCAAACATCATGGAAAAACTTGTTATGAGTTACTCCAACAACGGAAACCCGATTTAGAGTATCTGGAACCATTTGGTGCACCCTGCATGCTGCTAAAGAAGAATCAGACTGGGAAGTTCTGCGAGAAGGCAAAAGAAGCTATCTTCCTTGGATACGGTATACAAGATGAACGAGTTTACAATAACTCAACTGGTTAGGTAGAAGTGTGGTGCAACGTTGATGTTCAAAGATACACCACCCCCCTTGCAGGAAAAGGACCTTCCTTTTTCTTCAACTATGATGGATTTTTCAAATCCTTCAATCTACCTCCTTCCCATTCTGATGATGACTTAACTTCATGAATGATGTACGATGTTCTAAATGCACTTACACCTGACTCGACATCATCTGTTCCATTAGATGATACTTCTAGCCCTTCAGGGGGAGAGCTTGAGGTAAGTGATTTTTCTGATGATGATGAAGCAGTTGAAACCACAAACGTGGAACAGGAAGAACAGGTTCCTCCTACCAAAAGCACTCCCGCCTCTAATCATGATGCAGCTGACACTTCTGAACCGCATACTCCAATAGTTCAGAATCTGGATACTGAAGTCGCAGTACCCACCACTCCAGGAACTTAAGTTAATGTACATCATCCCCTGGACAACATCATTGGGGATATTCTATCGGGAGTTCAAACAAGAAATCAGCTGTACTCAGTTGATTATGTTGCAGTCAAGGAAAAGGAATACTTACATGATGGTGCTTATCGATGCTTTGTTTCTCAAGTTTAACTTAAGCATATCAGCGAGGCTTTAAAAGATGAAGCATGGGTAAGTGCTATGCAAGAAGAACTCCTTCAGTTCAAAAAGTTAGGAGTCTGGACACTTGTGGACAGACCAAAAAGTGCAAAGGTGATTGGCACAAAATGGGTTCTTCGGTGTAAGAAAGATGACCAAGGAGTCATAATCAGGAACAAGGCTCGACTTTTCGTTCAAGGGTTTAGGCAAGTCGAAGGCATTGACTACAATGAAGTGTTTGCACCTATGGCATGGATAGAAGGTATTCGTATCTTCTTAGCCTATGCATCCTACATGCAGATTAAGGTCTATCAACTAGATGTGAAAAGTGCATTCCTTCATGGTGAATCCAGGAAACAGTGTTCGTTAGTCAACCCGAAGGATTTGAGGATCCTTATCATCGGGATAGAGTGCACAAACTAGATAAGGCTTTGTACAGGCTTCATCAAGCCCTCGAGCCTGGTACGAGAAACTCTCTACTCACCTGCTCAAACATGGTTTTCGCAGAGGGGTCATTGACTGCACGCTATTCATCAAAGAAAGGACCGTTATTTACTGCTGGTGCAGATATACGTGGATGACATAATCTTCGCTTTCAAGAACGAAGTATTGTGTAAAGAATTCGAGTCTGTGATGAAAGCTGAGTTCGAAATGAACGGCACGGGAGAAAGGAAGTTCTTTCTCGATTTAAAGTAGATCAAACACCAAATGGTATCTTCCTGCATCAGACCAAATATGTAGGAGATATCCTTAGTCGGTTTGAATGCAACGGCTGCTGGGACTCCACTTGCCACGAATCATAATGTGGCACCCGACGATTATGGTGATCTGGTCGATGCCACCATGTATCGAGGAATGATCGGATCTCTCATGTACCTCATAGCTTCTCGTCCTGATATTATGTACGCCACGTGTCTCTGTTCCATATATCAGGCAAAACCTAAAGTAAATCATCTAATTGGGGTAAAGAGGATCTTTCGTTATCTGAAGGGTAATCCAACACTTGGGTTGTGGAATCCTCATAATGATGACTTTGAGCTTACAGCGTACAGTGACTCAGATTACGGTGGTTGCAAGATGAACTACAAGTCAACATCATCCAGATGTCAGTTCTTTGGAAGACGTTTAGTCACCTGGCAGTGTAAGAAGCAGACGTCGGTAGCTCTATCGACATGTGAAGCCGAATATGTTGTCGCTGCAAGTTGTTGTTCTCAAATCATCTGGTTTCAACAGTAAATGCAAGACTACGGTTTGCAATTTTCTACCACCCCTATTTATGTTGATAATTCTGCTGCAATTGCTACCACTAAAAATCCGGACCACCACCAAAAGAGAAAACACATCGGTATTAAATATCACTTTATACGTGACCATTTTGAAAAGCAATTAATTGATTTTAAAATTAATACGGATTTTCAACGCGCCGACCTCTACACAAAAGCATTTGATAAACCTCGGTTTTTATATCTCTTAGAGGTCAATGGCGTCAAAAAGAAAAGTAATGTCATTCCAGAAGAATCTAGTGCTTAGTCCGTCTTTATGTTTTATTTCTAATCTTATTTTTCTTTATTTTATTATCCTGTCTTTAAAAATCCAAAAACACAAAAAGATTTTTGGTTTTAGAATTTTAGGGGGAGAATAGGCTTAGTTTCAATAGTTAGTATTTAAATTACTCAAAAAGAAAAACGAGGGCGAGTAGAAAAGTTGAAAACCAAGGACATCAAATCTGTGAGATTGATTCAAATCTATGGAATATGATAGTACACAGGGAAGTAATTGTTTGTGACATCAAAAGGACTTGAAGGTTCAAACTGTTACATTAAAACTAAAGTCTAAGAAGGATAAGCCAAACAAAAGAAAAATGATAGTAAACTAGCCTGTTACTGATGTTACATAGAGAAAGTAGGCCTAGAGGTTGCTAGTCCATTATATGATGTGTCGGTATATTCAACACACTAGACAAGTAGACCACATTGGTGAAACAAATTAAAACTAAATTGTTCAACTAGCGGTGGGCTTTCCACCTTATCCCTTGTTAACACAATCAACACATTTCCAATAAGGGGTGATGAGTAAAATAAATGCCACAAATGTGTGCAGATGACCTTAAAAATGAGCAAAGCACAGGAAAAAATGTTAAACGCAATTAAGCTAACGACTAATGTTGTTAGTGCGAAATGTGTAAAAGAAAAGTGCTCAAACAAGAAGATAGGTTGTGTGCCTCTCTACTGTGCGATGGCACTGACCGAGGATAAGCACAACCTAAATATTCTAGAATTCATTGTTGTTTGCACCTCTCTGCTGTGCGATGGCACTGACCTGAGGCTTGGCATCTCTTTGAAAGCTCTTAGAATAGTTTCTTCTTGTCCAAACCTGTAGACCGCTCAAAAATCTCCAAAGGAATGTTGATTATCATATAAGCGTGGGATCCACAAATGCTTATTGAAATAACAAATCAAACTAATCACCATTGTGAGTCAAAAGTCTGTGTATGGATTTAAGTGGACAAATATACTGACAATCATCGTGGCAGCAATCCTCGACAGTCAAAATCATTACGTGTTTCTTACAGTTCTAGTATGATTTCCTGTAAGTACTTTGGACTCTTAGACAAATAAGAATAAGTTAAACAAACATATGCTAAGGGGTCCCAAATGATTACGTTTATGCATGTATGATTCCATAAGAGTCTTCCCAGATAAGATGTAAATGCTTGATGCTGTTCTGTTCAGGGGGAGAAATCATTTAAGGAAAATTAAAATGTTTTCAACCCACCTCAAAAAAAACCACAAAAATATGTTTTGTTTCATTTCAATTCAAGCCGTTTTCTGTTTTATCTATCAACTAGGTGTAAATGTCTGACTATATAACTAGATGAACTCTACGTATCATAAATTAAAAGGGTCACGTCTGAGGTGACCAAAATGGTATGAGTTTAAAAGGATCATGTCTGAGATGATCTAGTTTTGAAAATTTAAAAGGGTCACATCTGAGTTGACCAAACTGTTTTAATTTAAAAGGATCGCGTCTGAGGAGATCAATCGGTTTTAATTTAAAAAGATCACGTCTGAGGTGATCAAAGGATTTCTATTAAAAGATCATGTCTGAGATGATCATCGGTCATAACGTTTATTTATCAAAAGTTAAATTTGAGTGTGTGGAAATGGATGAGGTCAAACTCATAAGTATGAGCCAATCGCATGATTGAACCATAAGTATAGACCAATCGCACGATTGGACCATAAGTATGGACTAGTCGCATGATTGGACCATAAGTATGAGTAAATCACACGAATGGACCATGAGTATGAGCTAATCACACGAATGGACCATGAGTATGGGGGAAACCATGCGATTGGATCATAAGAATGAACCAATCGTACGACTGAATGAAGGAGTCTGAGTCAGTCGCACGACTGAACCCAAGTCGCACGATTGAGTCATGCGCATGGGTCATTGAAGCATGCGCATGGGTCCAGTCGCACGACTGAACCCCAAAACAGTATAAATAGAGACTCAGTCGATCGTAAACTCTACCACTTCAAAAATTCTCAAAAACCGCCCATTACCCAAACACTGTGCCAAAATTTCCAATATTTGCGATTACACTCCGATTTCATTTCTGACCAATGAGTGTTCATCTTCAGGTACTTTGCGGTCAAAATCAAGACAAATGACTGCAAAATCGTACCTAAAAATGATCGAAATTGATAATACATATAATCGGGACAAATAACCTAAAATAGGCCACTTAAATTAACAATAAAGTTGATTTTAAGGACATTAAGTGCTACTTCGAGTCTCTGCGAACCTAATGAATCTAACGACGAAGTCTAATTTATCATTTTGACAAAGATTCAAATTTAATTATTCGAACAGTGCAAGATACGAATGGACAGGCTGATGAACTTCAGTCGCACGATTGAGCCAGACGTATGATTCAGTCGCACAATTGAGCCAGACGTATGACTCAGTCACACGATTGAGCCAGACGTATGATTCAATCGCACGACTGAATCAATCGGTGACTCAGTCGCACGACTGACTCAACCGTATTGGTATATCTTACGACTAAGCTCCGTCGCAGGCTTAATCGTATGACTGAACTCAGTCGTATGGTTCAATCGCACGATTGAACCAGTCTATCTTAATCTGTCCCAAGTCAATTGTTTATCTCTTATGAACGGAACTAATGTGTTTGTTTCTTGTATTGCAGTAAAATGGCTGAGAGATGGACGATGAGCACCAAGCATAACATGTGCTCATCTGGAAACCACATCCCGGAACGCTACTGAGTTCACCGAAATTATAGCCTTCCTACGAAGATCGAGGATCTTCAAGGCTATTTCCACTCCATGCACATCGTATAGGCCGATCCAGCAGGCATTCTAGGATAATGCCACTATCGACAGGTCTACTGAGCCATTCTGCATTCGGAGTTCTATCTTTGGTCAAGATATACAGATCGGAGAAGACGACCATAGACGAGTCTTGGACTTGTGTGAACTACAAAAAATAAGGGTATTTGAGACTAACTATTTAGTCTCTAATACTCACTTATCAGTACCTAATGCTTAACTGAGACTGATTTTACTAGTCACAAGCTAGTGACGGATACCTAGTACTAGATAGTCATTTGGGGAACTAAAATTCAGTTCCCGTAAAAGCCTTGCGTTACTTTCCCATCACTAGTAGACTTAAGCGTTTATATGCTTCAAGACATACATCTAAAGAAATGTTGTGGCACGATCGACAAAGAACCAAAGAAGAGGGGGTTCTAAGGCATCCAGCAGATGGAAAGGCTTGGAAACACTTTGATACAATGTTTCCTGATTTTGCAAATGATCCTAGAAATGTTCGCCTAGGGCTTGCAAGTGATGGTTTTAATCCTTTTGGGGCCATGAGTCTCTCCTACAGTATGTGGCCTTTTGTGCTCATACCATATAATATGCCTCCTTGGAAATCTATGGTTGATGCTTCATTTATGTTGACATTGCTCATTCCTAGAAGAGATTCACCATGAAAAGATATTGATGTATTTTTGCATCCACTCATAGATGAATTGAAAGTTTTATGGGATAAGGGTGTTGAAACATATGATTGCGAATCAAAACAAATTTTCAACATGCGTGTCGCGCTTCTATGGACAATTAATGATTTTCCTGCGTATGGTTATCTGTCTGGATGGAGCACGAGTGGATACCAGGCATGTCCGATATGCAATGAATATGCTAGCAGTATACGTATACGAGATAGAATAGCATATGTTGGCCATAGGCGATTTCTCCCACTCGATCACCCTTGGAGGAAATCACGAGATTTTAATGGACATAGAGAGACTAGGCTTGCACCTAAACCTGTCAAGGGAGATGATTGCTTACGTCAGTTGGAACATCTCACTATACATCATCATGGAAAACATCAGTCTCATGGCGGGAAAAAAGAAAACACAACTCACATGATTTAAACTGGTCAAAGAAAAGCATCTTCTTCGAACTCTCGTACTGGCCTAAGTTGTTAATTCGTCATAACATAGACGTGATGCATGTTGAAAATAATGTGTGTGAGAACGTGTTAGGAACCTTGTTAAACATAGAAGGAAAGACGAAAGACACTGACAAAGCTCGACTAGATTTGGAAGATATTATCATACGAAAGGAGCTTCACTTGGTGCGGAAGAATGACCGTTGGGTTAAACCACATGCTATGTATGTTTTAACCCAAAATGAGAGAAAACAATTTTGTAATATACTAAAGTCTGTGCGTTTTCCAGATGGGTATGCTGGAAATTTAGCTAAAAATGTGATTGCTGAGCAAGGAAAGGTATATGGGCTAAAATCACATGATTGTCATGTTTTAATACAACGCATAATTCCTATTGCAATTCGACCATTTTTTACCAAACAAATTCGTGATGCATTAGTCGAGCTGTCTCAGTTTTTCAAGAAACTTACAGAGGTCACGTTACACGTGAGGGAGTTAAAAGCATTACAAGAAGAGATAGTTAAGATTTTGTGCAAGCTTGAACGGATATTTCCTCCATCATTTTTTACAATTATGGTGCACTTGTGTGTTCATCTTCCTGAATAGGCAATATTAGGAGGACCCGTGCAATCAAGGTGGATGTATCCGATTGAAAGATACATTGGCCATTTAAAGAAATACGTTAGAAATAAAGCTAAACCTGAAGGCTCGATAGCAGAAGGTTATATTGTTGAAGAAGCTATAACATTTTGTTCACATTATTTACGAGGTGTTGAATCAAAGTTGGACAAACGCGACACAAAAGATGATAAAATTTCTATTGACGCTCAAAACTATACGTTAGATATTTTCAAATTGAGTGGCAGATGTATTGGGAGGAAAGAAGTTCGTATCCTTCCTAGTAATCTTATGAAGAAAGCGACATGGTTTATATATAATTATTGCCAAGAGATTCAACCGTACATAGAGTAAGTCTTTTTCTATCTTTGTTTGTGAATAATATTAAATGTCAAATGTTAATACATTTATATTTTATCTAAATGTTGCAGAGAACACTTACGGTTTTTACAAAATCAACATCCTGAAACATCAGACTTTTTCGAGATACAACATTCTACATTCCCGGATTGGTTTGCAAAATGGGTATAATCACACCCTATTTACTTGCTTTAATTTATAAAACTGCATCTCTCTCCACTAACATGATTACTATGTTTAAAATTAAGAACATATTCGAGAAAAGTATACGTTAAATCCTTCTCAAATTAACAAGGAGTTATATGTATTGTCTTCCCTTCCTGATAATCGAGTTTCGTATTACAAGGGATACATAGTGAATGGGGTTAAATTTATAGTTAAGTCAAGAGATGATTGCAGGCAAACACAAGATTGTGGAGTAACGGTCCCCGGCATTCATAATGATGTTGAAGATGATTATTATGGATATCTCGACAAAGTGATTGAATTGCATTCATACGAGGTTATCATGTTATTTTATTTAAATGTACATGGTTTGACACTGCTCGTCGTAGAAAACACATCATATTTGTACCACATTTCATAAGTATAGACACTTCCCGGAGTGCTTATAAGGAGGATCCTTTTATTTTTGCAAACCAGGCGAAACAAGTATTTTATATAAACGACCCACTTAAGCCAAATTCAGATTGGAAAATCATTGAAAGAATAAATCACAGACACCTATGGGATATTCCGAAAGACAAAAATTCAGAAGATTTGTTAGAAGATGTCAACCTTCATCGTGAAGATATTGCAGAACAAATTGTTGAAAATGTTGATGTTCAGGGCACCATAGATGATTTTATAGATGACGAAATAGATGATTCTGATTATAGTATGGAAGATTTTGGTTTAGAGTCAGATTTGGATGATTCAGATACTTATAAGTCTAATGATGAGAATGAGGATCTTGACTATGATGATGATGATGATGATTTGTAATGGTTAGTTTGGTTATTTATTGTTTTCAATTACTAGTCTTAATCATACTAACATGCATGTAAAGTCAAATTATTTCACTTAACTCAAACATTTATTATGGATATTGTGCTGGCAGGTAAAGATAGAATTGTCAGGGAAGGAAACACATGTGGTTTTATACAAGCAATTTTAGGTACTTTTTTATTTTAATGCTATTTACAGTAATTTGGTTGAATTTTAGCTTAATTGTTTTCTGTTTTATGATAAGCAAAATGCCTATTCTTGGTTGGGTCAACGGACTAGACTACAAATTTGTTAAACTCTCGGTTGAACTTTTCATGAAAGTCATTTGCCCCTTCTATTGATGTTTAAGTTGTAAGATAGACTACATTATGTTATTTGAATAGTATGTAATCAATATCAGAAGCTCTTAACATAGTGTAAATGTTTAAATTTGAGTTAACAACAAGAAGGGGGTGTTAATGAATGTTGGGTTGATTTTGTAAAAAAATGATGCTAAATTCGCATGTTCTAGACAGATTTCATGGAGAGTTTGACAAATCGTTTAAAATCAACGAAATATACTTTTGGGGCATATTTTATATGCTTGGAAACCTCTCTTAGACTATTTTCTACAGATTTTTATAGTGCTACAAAATATGAGCGATAGATGCATAGAAACTACATGGTGATTCAGACTTGTAAGTTGGTTTAAAGCTGAGTTTTTGATTAAATATGAATTTGTCCTGTTTTTCTAAAAATCCTATAAAATCATAGAAACTTCTAGAATTGTTATATATAAGATTAAATATGAATCTGTCCTGTTTTTCTAAAAATCCTATAAAATCATAGAAACTTCTAGAATTGTTGTATTATATATGCTTAGAAATCTCTTTGAGTATACCACCATTCATGTTTGAAAATAAAAATCTAAATAAAATTGTAGAATGGTTAAAATAATAGAATACAACAACAACTCTAAAAAATGCTGCACAAAGGTCTTTTCTAACCAGTAGTGGATATTTGATAACACTTGTTCTAAATATGTTTTGTTGTTCCCAGTGGTTTATCTTCGTCTAATAAAGTTTGTTCGAAATGTTTAAGGTACTTGAAAATAGGTTATACAAGTATTTACCCAAACAAGTCAAGATGAAGATGAAGACAATAACCTCCTTTGGGCAAGGTAAGTAGTTGATATTATAGTGTAGGTAAAGATTAAGTGCTTACTTAGCTTTGTATTAATTATATAGTTGGGCATATCGTAGGTAAAGATTAAGTGCAAACAAAGTTGGAACGCATCTTGGATGGGGAAAGCAATTCTTTTGCAAGTCAATGAACGTGAAGCTTAAATTTTATGTTGGGAGTCGAAAATGTTATGCGAATTGATTAATTTTGTTTTGACATGTTTTGTAACAATTGATCATTATGTACTAGTGTTTGGTACAATCATAAACGTTGGGTTACAACATATTATGTATATATAGTTATATGAAAAAATAGATCATTGGACAGGTTGATTTCGTAAGGATATTTTATTTTTAGGGTGCATCATGTCGAAATTTCCTTATAAAGTCTGAAACCATAACTTTTGCTTACTTTTTAAAATAACTATTATAAAATATAGTTGTTTTTTTATAAAAAAATTACAAAAGTACAGATTAATAATTTGTCTTTTATTTTCTTTTACTCATAAGACATTTAAGACTAAATATCATTCACTAATTTGGTTCCTAATAATAATATAACTTGGTTATAATCTTTTATTTGATCCTCCTAAACACTAGAATGTGTTTTTAATTTTGGAAACTAGATCTCAGCTTCGAATAATATCATTTACAGAATTAAATTTTACTTTTTGATTCCTTTTTTAAAATGATATAAATTGAGCCAAAGTATTGGAGACTATATATCAGTCATTAATATTATTGTTATGTAAAAAGTATCCTAAACTGAACATTAGCCCCTAATTCAATTTGCTTTAGACATTAAGAACTGAATTCTAGTCACTAATTTGTTCATTTAAGATATTAAAATCCTTGTTTATTTTTTGCAACTAAATTTCAGTCCCTACTTATTTCATCTAGAAACCTCTTTAGAGCTGGATATAGTTCTAAATAAAATTAATTACAACATGTTTACGATTGATATTCAGTCTTTGATACCTTTCATATAACGATATATATTAACCCAAATAGTTAAAGACTATAAATCAGTTACTAATCATTTTTTTACCCGACAAACATTTGAGACTGAATAATTGACCTAAATTCGGTTTGGTTTACCAAAATATTAAGAACTAAATGTTAGTCTCCAATATGTTCCCTCTTTATTAGAGACTAATTATCAGTTACTCATATAATAATGCCATTACTTCTTAATTTGGTTATTTATTATGTATATATATTGTGACTGAATTTTAGTCTTTAACTAGGTTTCAAAGTTTTAGAGACTGATCACCAGTCATTAGAAAGAGTCATAAAAAACTCAGTCTCTAATATAATTAGTAACTGATATTGTAGTCCCTAATAGTAAATATCCAGGACTGATAGTTCAGTCTCAAATAACTTAGTCCCTAATGATCACTTTTCTGGTAGTGTGATGATGGAACCCACCTAACCAAGCTGCATCCCCTAAAGGTACGGGGATGCTTTCTCAGGATCAAGTACGCCGGCGACATCAATGCTGCTAAACAAGAGGAACATGTGCCCACAATTCAAGTATCTGGCACATGTGATCCTGAAATGCATAGCCTCCAGGAGAGGAGGATTTGACGAGCTGCTAGATCAAATCTAGAATGCATACGTTGCGTTGGTGCTGAACCCCCCGTTCATTTTTTCACGCATGTTCTTCTCCTACCTGACGGAGAACATTAAGGCCAAAGGCAAGGAAGGCTTCTGCATGTACCCAAGATTCTTGCAGATGATCATTGACGAGAAGCTTCCTATGCTGCCAAAGGAGGAAGACGATGCAGTAACCCTAGAGTTGATGGATGATACCACCCAGGGAAGGGTGAACGTATACCGGGGGAAGCAGGTGAAGCCCCCGGTGAGGAGACTCTTCGGCCATCTGGCCAATGAGGGATACGTGGCGCCAGCTCGCAAGAAGTGGCGTCATGACGACAGTGCTTCTGACGTCGAGCCAATTATGGCTCCTGCTGACGACGAGGATGATAATAACCATGATGATGGACAAGGTGGTGGAGATGTAGGCCCCAGTCAATCACGAGCCACAAACACGTCTACCATATCTTCACCACCTCCACACAGTAGTACTTCTGCTCCCGGTGGATCGGAGCAGGCTGCCATCCACCGGGACTTCTTGGTCGATGAAGAAGAGGAGGAGTCAGATGAGGAGCCCCTAATGAGGACAGTCGGTAGCCGTGTAGTGGCTACCGAAAGGGGCAAGGAGGCGGTTGGAGGACGCTAGGATGGGGCTGAAGGTGCTGAGACTTTAGATCCAACTTACACACCTCCCCAGCCAACTAGCCCAGGGGGAGCCCAGCTTGCCAGGGGGTCGAGGCTGAAAAGAATGGCCCAGCCCCATGGCAAGAAGGGCAAGAGATGGAGGATAGTATTGATTACCACCTCCACCACCACAGCTACCACCACTACCACCACTCCTTCCACCACCACTACCACCACTCCTTCCACCACAACTACTACCACTCCTACCACCACTATACCTACCTCCACAGCCACCATTACTTCCACCACCACTACCACCACTCCTTCCACCACAACTATCACCACTCCTATAACCACTACTACCACCCTTACCACCACCATACCTACCTCCACAGCCACCACTACTGCCACCACCACAACCACCACTATTCCCACCACCACACGTACCATACCCACATCTATACCTTCACCATTCACCTTCATCCCTACTCCCACATACACCATATCCACCACCACATCTACCAAACCCCAAACCGGCCCTTTCACATAATCGATCCATCCACAGGGATCTCCTCTACCCATTGTTGGGCTAGAGGAGCAGGTGGCTAGCCTCAACCGTCTGGTTCTCAAACTTCTTGCTACTGATGACATAAGAGCAAACCAGATGAACCGGTTGATAGCAGTCAACGCTGCATAGGGCAAGCAGATCGCCCATCTGACAGAGAGAGATGCTACTCATGAGAGAGCCTTGGCAAGAGCTCATCATGCTCTCACTACACAGAATGAGCTGTTGATGGCCTCGGTGAAGAGGATAGAAGAGGTTGAGAAGAAGAATAAGAAGCTTCTTCTCAGACGTAAAGGGTCGAAGGGTGAGCCCTTAAAGATAAAGGGTGACGGTGATGACGGAGATGATGATGATGACGATTCATCTAATGATGATGATGATGATTCATCTGATGATGAATTGAATGATGACGACAATGATGTGGGTGAGGCTGAAGGAGGTGGGAAAGACAAAAATAGGGGAGATGATGATAAGCCAGAGCATTAAGGTGATGCATCTGCATCAGCCTTAAATCCATCGGCTTGGGAGAGGCGTACCAAGAGAAATCAAGATCAGCGACCCTCTTCCTCAGCTCCCCAAGCTGAAGAATCGAGCGACAAAGGCAAAAGTAATGATTAAATGTCTATGTATTTGAAAAAATTTTGTACTTGAATTATGCATTACCCTAATGTAATTGATGTTTATTAATGTGTAATTATCTTGATTACTGATGTGTGTGTTTGTGTCTTAAATGTTTAATCAAACAGATGAAGCTGAACAAACAGACGACTTTGATGTCGCACCCCTTCAGTAAATCAAGACTCAGCTAACCATGATTCTTGATTTGCAAGGGATCATGCGACGATCTGTGAGCTACACCCCCAAAGACGGAGAGATCATTCATGATCTCACAGATGAGCAGCTGGCCGACATGTTTAGACACAACCCGGATGAGCTAGTTAAGGATGCTCCCGAGGTTGATGTCATCAGTGATGAAGAGCTGCAAGACGTTGATGAGATTGATATCGAGGATATCACTACACAAGAGTATCCACAGTACACTGACCAACAGGGAAATGTTATCCCCGATCTGGGTGAAACATTTGGCAGTGATACGTTTGGAGCCCTTGATGCTAAAGAGAAAGAGAAAGAGAAAGAAGCAGGGAAAGCCCAAGCTACGGATGCTGATGTCGATATCAAGAAGGCTGAGTGGGCAGTGTGTCTAGTAGAAATGAAAGCCCAACGACAACCGCCAAAGTCTAACGCCTACACCAAACTCTATCGAGTGAAGAAACATCAGAAGGTGTCTCGCAAGATTATTAGTTGGGATTATTTTGAAGACTTGATGTGTATGTGGTAAAGAGGGAGAAGGGGATAGAGTACTTCAGATTCTCTCATGATCTGAAGACTCTTCCCGGTTTTAAGCTAAACAAGCTTGCCTGTTTAGACCTTTTCTATGCCAACCCCAGAAAGATGTCGGGGTGGTTCGAGACGGTGTTAAAGCGGGAATACCACACCAGGTAGGTCAACTTCAGGCTTCAACAGCCTAAACGGTTTATAAATAAGACCAAAGTTGATCCTCACACTGGAAAGCCAAAAATAGTGTTGAAGTGGAGTCCTCTGCGTACAATGTCAAAGATCCCATTACCGGAAATGCCTCAGGATTTCACTCCACACTTCAAATGGTGGTATTATGACTGGCGGATGGGAGAAGCAGTCATAGTTTTGCATAAAGAGAGCAAGATAGAGACTATCAGGGTATTGACCAGATGTGGCTAACCAACTTATCGGCTGAAGATGTTTACACTCTTTACAAGTGGCCACTATTATATGACTCTCAAGACATTGTACAAGCTCTTCAATTCCATCATGTCATATGACTCTGCTTCGCGTTTGAGATTCACGCGGGAGTCACAAGAGAAGAGAAGTACAAGAAGTTTCAGGAGCATATGAAGACTGTTAGCCATTAGACTAAACTAGGTCCAAGGGGGAGTTTGTTGATACATATTTATGTACCTAGTTTACGTTCTCAAATGTAAAGGTCTTTCATGTCTTACACTTATGTAATCCAATGTAATGAATTAATTGAATGATATATAAAATGCATTGTGATGTTTATATGTGATTGATTTTGTCATGTTATCTTTATATTGATTGTGATTCACATATATGAACTAACTATATAGGTTTGATGTTGGTTTAACATAGTTCTATATCAATAAGAACTTAGAAATGTGTTTAACTTAGTCATGTGGACATTCATGCTAATGGACCATACTTATGGCTCATACTCATGAATGAACCATGCTTATGGACCAGTCGTACGACTGAACCAGGTGACTGGATCAGTCGTATGATTGAGACATAAGACTGGTTCAATCACACGACTGAACCTTCAGTCGTGCGTATGAGTCAATCACATGATTCATTCACACGACTAAACCATGCTAATGGTTCAGTCGTACGAATGAACACTGAAAACCTATAAATACCACATAATTCATGAAAAAACAAAACACTTTGAAATACTTCATAATACTTCGTACCCTAGCCGTCCAGAGCGTCTTAAGTCGCAAATCCAAGTTCATAGTTCGTTCCTGATCGATTCCAATCCATTCTTAACGTTTGTTTCATCGTAAGATCGATCGGGTTATTCGTTCTCACTTATTGGATCGCCAATCAAATAGAAATTTGCTCTATTTGGTCTGGTTTCACGCAGAATCTGTTAGACTTCGTACGTACACGGTCCTAACAGGGAACATCTGCTTGAGCTCGCAATTGGCATTTAAAGTCAACAAGAAGGTGATAAATTTGTTCAAGAGACAATGGAAGCTCTTGATGATACTTAGGATGAGTTTGATGACGATTGGTATAATGAAGTGTTAGAAGATGTGGATATTGCAGAAGAAATTGTTGAATCAACATTTTCACCAATAGAGACTACTCATGAAGAAATACCTGTAGACTTTGAAGATAGGTATAACTATCTGGTGAAAATGAAATATAATAGAGTTTTCCTGGATGGCTTGACTGTTTCTCAAATCAGTGAAGAATATGAGAAATATATAACAGCTGAGTTAGTCGCCCCAGTTGACCCAAATGAGATTGTAGTTGAGCACAGTGAATGGAATCCTCCACAAGAAAGTATCAATGTTGAGGAAATGCCATCTTCTGAATTGCACCATCCAGATCCTGAAGATATGAACATTATTGCTTTAAGATCGTGGTTGCCAGCAAGAAATTATCCATGGAAGAGACTCAAAAGATTACAAGTTGAATCTCTGAGGAATCTTGTAGTTTTCAAGAGACTGAAAAGCAAACAAACAAAATGGTTGTGCTTGACACTGACAATCCTCAATATCTGGAGATCACCAAAAGAACAAGAATGCTTAAACCTAAAGAGATTAAGTCAATGGCAATGAAAAGCTCAGTTTATGAAAAGAGAAAAGAGTTAATGAAAATGTTTTCTGAATCTGAGCAACAAGCGTGTAAAGTATCTCTTGATCAGAAACAACTTTTTAACAAATCTCGATCTGCTGGTGACTTGGTAAGGAATGTTTTATAGAAAGGACAATCAATTTTTGAGTTGCTAAATGCCATGATTGCTCCTGACACTACCAACACAGTAAAGATCATAGCATGGAAATATGATAAGATTTTTGATGCATTCTTGATTAAACGAGTCAATGTTGTTTGTGATGTCTACCACTTCTTTTCAAACATTATTAAGCTCCCAGTTCAAGACTTAAAGGAGTTGAACAAACTTCCTTTGATCAATCCAAGAGGAGCAAAAAGAGGTGAAATGTTTGTTCAATTACTAAATAGAGGAATCACAAGAGCTAGTTCATTTTTGCCGAGTAGATGTACATAAGAAGATAAGGAATACTTCAGTACACTGAAAAAGAATAGGAGTTTTCAAGGCAAACAGGCAGAAGATGAACACTTTCTGATAGAATTTTGTGATCAGTATTTTGAAAAGGTCACCAATCCAGGATTAAAAGTAATTGAAGGGACACAAAAGTCTAAACCAATCCTGAGATGGTTCTACAATTCGGATACATTTGAGCTTAAATTGGTCCGAAATCTCGAAAATTACGATGAGGACATGATTGCTCTATTTGGAGTATTTGAGCTTAAATTGTTACATCCGAGTTATATTTTATTTTTGTTTGTGCAAAAGTTTGAAAGAGTGACTCCAGAGATAGCTGAAAATGATAAAAAGTATTTTCTCTCTATTATCAAAGTTATGAATACAACTATGGAGAAAATATCCTTGAGGAAAGCTTTAGCTTATGATAACATTGTACAGAATGATATAAAGGAGATAGAGTTCATGAGAATGTCCAGCAAAAGGTGTTTTAGAAGTATACTCAAAGGGAAGTTCAAAACCTATTGAGTTATATGCAAACATTGATATCACAGGTTTATCCAAAGATACTCTGGAAGTGATGAATAGACTTGAGATAAAGACTAACATGGCAAAGCCTGAGCAAGGTATCTTAGAAAGCAAGTTCAAGTCTTCAATAGCTAAGGCCTTGAAGGAACAAGAATTGTATAAAGAGAAGCCTATGTTTAAAATCAAAGAAGAACCCGAAGAATTCTTTAAAGTTTGAAGATGGAAGAGAAGAGAAGACAGAAGATGATAGAAAGAGAAGACAAAGGATGAAGAGAAGAATGCAAATTGAAGAAGAAGAGAAGACAAAGCTAAGATATAGAAGATTTTGAATACTAAAGACCATGTAAATCTTAGGGGGAGTATTGTAAAACTTCTTAAAGATTAACATGTTATCTTTATTTGTCTTTTGTATAAGTTTTGTCATAATATAGGGACTATTTTGTAAATAGTAGTTCCTTTGTTTATTAGTAGTATAAATAGCTTAGATGTGTGTAGGCAGTAGTAGACTAGACAGACTAGACTTGTAACTGCTACTTACACTTGTAATTGTCTTTGCTTTCTATCAATGAACGATTATGAATTTTTCTTGATTGTTTGCATAGATTTGATTTCATTTGTATGTTTTTGATTGAATTGTGTTCTAACATCATCACAGATGGATTCATTTGATCCTATCATGTATCTCGTTTGACTTTCTTTGTAACTAGAATTTTAATACATGTGTAATAAATTCATTATATATATAATTTCAACTAGATAGCAATTTTAATTAAATTAGTAAATTTATTTTCATGATAGTAAGTCCATCTAATGATCTTGGATCTTTACATTTGTATCCAAATCAGCAAACTCATGTGCGGAATAAGTGTGCTCGGTGTCTCGTGAGGGTAAAACATAATCAGGACACTCAAAGCAATTCAAAATATTATCAATCACAATATATATAACTTCTTATACTCATCACTCACAAGGTTTTTAGACGTTACAGCATTCACAATTTCAACAACACAAAATCAAGGAGACTAAACCTTTTAATAGTGACTCAAACACACTAGCAATTTAGCCTAGCACGGATCTAACGAAATCGACTAGTTTCGTCTTAGGTCAGAATGGCTAGTTTCGTCTAAGCTATATAAAATTCAAATAGTTACAGAACTCATCTAAACAAGACAACAAAAATCTATACGACAAAATATAAATAAAGCAAAAAAAGATACATAGATCTAAACTGTTGTCATAAAATATGTTCTAACAACGATTTAGTGTCTTAACCATGATTTATTTAATGGATTTATTTTTTGATATACACAATTTTAATGGTTTTTTAAATCTAAACTTTGACTCACTTGCTGGTTCTGAGATTCTTATTTTATTGATATTTTTACATGAACTTCTTTTGGTGGTTCATTGTAGAATAAGGTTTCTGTTATCGCGAGCAACTTTGTGTACATTAAATATTTAATAGGAGTAGATTAATTTTTATTTTAATCTTTTCCTTTTTTTGACGTTAAATTCTTTAATGGTTTCGTTCTTATATAATGACTTGTAACAATCAATAAGTATCGAATATATTGGATGATTCAGATGATGATTGTAGCGTAAATACAATAATCAATGATCAAAACACTAAGAAATACTCATAATCTTTATTGTATATTGATAAGAAGCATTCAATATTACAATATGGGTTTCTATGTGTTCTTGGGTTCTTAGGAATACTATGTAGAAAGTACACGATAACAGTATCAGCAAAAGTTGTTCTTCAACCGTATTTGCTCTTTGTTCATCCGCATTTGTGTTTTACGGGTGTAGAAGTCTTGTTCGCATATGTTGTACTTAGGCATAAGTATTTGTTTGAGTTCACCCACATTAGTTTTTTACGGGTAGACAAATGCTCATCTGTAATTGTCTTTGTTCACCCGCAAAGACTAATGCGGTTGAATAATACTTAGCCTTTTCTTCAGTCCGCATTTTTTCAAGCTTCATCCGCAAAAATCCACGCTTGTTTATTTCCAACCAAAACAAATTTGATCACTACTTGAATTGGCATGCATGATCCTTTAGGTTTCAATGATACTCCTACTAAGGATTATGCAGCCTAAGTACTTCAGTGTGTTTGGGAGATAGAAGTTATGAAGATTCTGGTGGATCTTTAGCTATTGCTTCTTTTTGTTATGATGTGGATGATTGGACTGTAGTGGAGGTTGAAGCTGATGCAGTAGTAGGTGTAAATTGTACTGCTGATGGAGCTATTATTAATGTTGTTATTGGAGCTGGTATTGTTGTAATTCCTGGTGTTGTTGTTATAGCTACTAGAGGTTCTTCCTCAAAAGGATGATAATGATGTTTGGGGTTGGTAGGGTCCAGTATGAAGTTAATTATGGTTGTAAATTCTCTTACCTCTTTCATCCTGTTCCTATCATCACGTGTATCTTTAAGTGCTTCATCCTTTCCACAGCTTTAATGAGAATATGATTAAGTGAGTGAGGTTCAAACATAGATATGGTAGATAGAAAATATCTATGGATTATCAACTCACCATGAGAACTTACCTCTAACTTTACTATGTTAGCAAAGTTCAAAGGCTTCTTTATCTTTTCTTTGCCTCTCTCTTCCTGTTAATCTGGTCATAAGCAATCTTCAAAATCCTTATGCACTATAGGTTGAACAGTAAATCATCCTCTCCTAGCTTGTTCATGGGGCTTTCAAAGTGCCTAGTCAACAGATAATGAACATATGATTCATCTAGCAGCTGCTCTTCATAAGCACTAAATAATCTAATTTTTGGGCCAACTTTCCTTTCTCATCCTCTCTCAATCACCAACTCTTATGTCTCTTCATCATACTGGACATTTGAGATTAGCATGGATTGATGAGTACCAGCTACTCTCTTTCTTTTTAGCTCCTTAGTTATGCTCTTCTTTGGGACTACCAACTCTTCTATTGTTTTTTCTTCTTTTGAAAGGGATTGTTGAAAGATCTATAATTTCTCATGCATACCTTCTTAAGGGCCTTGAAGTTGTTAGTTCTTTTAAACATATTCAAAAGGTCCTTAAATTAATATCCCCTTGACATAGCATGTAAGGCCCCGTTCCCGGGCACCTCACAGTTGGTCATTCATAGTACTAAACATGCATATTATTATACAGTTTATAAAATTTCACAGCGGATGTCATTAACAAAAACCATTCATTTTATTAATAATTATTATTGTTATGAAATACAACACTGTTCAACTACAAAAGAATCTTTCACTGATTCTATTACAAAACAACAATAATAACATGCATGGATGGATGCCAGTCTTGCCCTGCCAAGTAGCGTCCCTACGTGTCATCCTCAGTAACATTTACCTGCTAACTAAAAATGCATAAATATCAGCATTGCTGAGTGAGTTCGAGTTTTATAAGTATCAAAACACTTTATACGTTTCATACGTAAAAATACTATTTTCCATAACTCTTTCTTTACTATCACACATGTTCATTCGTTATCGTATGTGTTCATTCATTTCGTACTTTATCATTTCATTTGTTATTACTCATTTCGGACTTTATCCTTATCTTTCGTTAACGTTTGTCTCGTACTTTATCACTATCTTTTGTTAACGTTCATTTCATACTTCATCACTTCGTTCGTTTCATACTTTATCATCTTGCTCGTTTCGTACTTATTCTAGATCCTATGAGGCTTTTCCCCCATCGCGGTCCGACACCGCCATTCCGAGCATGAAGCTCCTTTACTAATTGGCATGAAACCCGTGGCCTGAAGCCACCATTCTAGGCACAAAGCCCTATTACTAACTGGCACAAATTCGTATCATATAATGGCACTAAACCCGGGTTGAATGGCAACGATCCCGTTTGTACTACGGGTTCAGTCACCTAGACTGATCTCCCTATGTGTGAACCCTAATGGGTTAAAATCGCATGTTATAACACACAGTTGAGCTGCCAACTCACAAAGAGTTGTAATTCTTCTTTCTTTCTTTTTGCAAGCCTTTTCTTTCTTTTATTACATTTCACTTTTCATCTTTGTTATCTTTCTCTTCATTACGTTATACTTTACGTTCATTCACACATTCATCATACTACGTAAAGTAATAACATAATACTTAAGGTATATTATATTATAATATAAATAAGTTTTGAAAACTAATAAAAGATAACAACTTATACACATATGCATATTATACATTCATCATCACATCTTGCATATACTATTCATAAACTCTCACTTATTCGTGCCTAAAATAGTCCAAAACAGCCCACAAGTCAAACTAGGGTCAAACCCTAAAATTATGTTTTTCCTCAAGATTCAGAAAAAATTTTCTAAGTGTTGGGTGCATGAGGACTATTTGGGCGCATCAACCCTATTTGGGCGTTTCTCAACTATGTAGGCGCATCAGCCTACACAACCAATTTAACACTTAGGCGCATGGGCACTATTTGGGCGCTTCATCTTACACTTAGTCATTTTAGCCCAAAACTCAAGCGCATGAACTCACACTTAGAAATTCTAAAGGAGATCTTGGCGCATGAGCTATTATTCAGGCGCATCACCTTACTTTGAAACTTTTCTAAGGCAAATACTAGGCGCATGGGCTACTGTTTGGGGGCATCATCTCATACTTAGTCTTTGAAGCCTATTATTTTGGCGCATAGGCCCTGTTTGGGCGCATGAACACCCTTTTTCATATGTTTCTAACATATTTTCAGTCCCAAACAATGTTCCAACATGTTCTGAACTTATATTTACCCTTATAAGCATTATCATAACATATACAACCATAAAACACTAACATTCATACATTTATGCATATGGGTAACATACACAAAAATTATAAATACTTTTACATGCATTTTCAGCCCCAAAGAAGTTTAAAAACAAGTAAAACCGAGGTCTAGAAACTCACCTTTGTTGCTCTCAAGCTAAATCCTCTCAACTTGAACTTTTTGAAAGCTCTTAACACCTAAAACATGTCAAAAATGCATACCCGAACACATGCATACACATAGCAACATGTAGAAATCAGTCTTACGATTGAAAAGCCACAAAACCGAACCAAAAACTTGAAGAACACTTACCAATTTGCAAATTCATCTTCTTTCTCTCTCTAGAACCAAAGCTTTACTGCTTTCTCTCTCTAAAACATCGAGCAGTAGAGTGTAGCAGGTGGTGTGGGCGGCCATACCACCTTTTAAACATAATAATAATAAGATTTTGTCCCTTTTACACTTTGCAACCCTCCACTTTAGCCTCATTTTCTTTCTTACTATAAATATGTCTCTTTTTATTTCTCATTTCTTTTCTTTCTTTAATTTGACAAGATTTTCCGAGTGTTACATAGCAGCATGATTAATTAGTTCCAACTTAGCAAGTTTATTCAGATCATGGATCTTTAGCGAGTTTACCAGATCAGTATATTCTGTCAAGAATTGAACTAGCCCTTAAATTCTCTTGACCAAGAACATGTTCCTGTTAGAATCATACTTCCAGGAAATTATCTTTACATCCACTTTGCCTTCCAAAGTTGAAACACCTTGGAGCATCTTAGA
Organism: Flaveria linearis; assembly: GCA_024085815.1. NCBI lineage: Eukaryota > Viridiplantae > Streptophyta > Magnoliopsida > Asterales > Asteraceae > Flaveria > Flaveria linearis. Next base: position 41,539,187 of record CM044006.1, read on the forward strand.
ACTAGTTAGTCATTCTTGTAATTGCAGCTGTGATGGCTACTTAAACCACTCTGATTACTTGCTCAACAATGGTGCTAGAGAATCATGATAAGCTATAATAACTTATACATGCTAAGCCGATATTCTTTGATTGGGCTTACTTTGAACAACCTCTTCTTCAACAGCTCTCAAATTATTCTTTGAGATCATTAATGATTCTTAGCGTAGAAGCTCCAAGAGAATTGGTCGTCATTGGACCCAACTTCCTTTTGCTAAAACCATTTCTAGCAAGAAAGTCCTTTATTTCTGTGTATGTCATCTTGTAGGGATCAAAAAAAGGATAGTGTATTGTGGATGTCTTGAAGGAGGTGGTGCAGCAGTAGAGGATGAAATTGCTTTAGTATTGCTCTTCTTGAGTTCTTCAGTTTTCCTCAACTCCTAATTTGTTTCTATAGCTAGATCAAGTAATATCTCCACCATTTTAATCTTTTCATACATAGCCTCAAAATTCATGCAAAAACATTATCAGCATCATATCATGCCAAATCAACAAAATTCATATTTCATTGATAGCAAAGACGATTACAAATGATAGAGAGCAGTTCTCATAAAAACATACAACAACTTGCAATCTATACTACGTCTATGCTATTTATACTAGAACCTAAGGAACTAAATTTACACAAAAAGTCCCTATACTAGTATAAAATACAAAATAGACACTAAACAATAAAGACTAAATGTTAATCTTTTAAGGGACCTAACAATATCCTTACTGAATGAGGAACATGGCTTTGACCATCAGGTTATCATTCTGGGCCTTTGCTGCCATCTCTTTAACTAATGATTCTTGTCTAGGAGAGATCCTTTAAACTCAAGCTCCTCAAACATCTGTTCCTTAATAGTATAGCCCCCCCCCCCCCTCAATTTCTCCTTTTTCTAAGCTAATAATTTATTGTTCAATGGCTCTTTGCTTTGTAGCATTAATATGCTCTTCTATTAACTAAGCAATACGAGCAATGTTTAGCTTGCCTTCTACTTTTATCATTTAGGCTTAGGAGCATCCTCTTCAGTCATAGGCTTCTTTCATTTTGCCTTCTGAGGAAATTACTTTTTTCTTCTTGAGTATGTCTACAGTTCAGATGAAGCAGACTCAATTACTTTAACTGGCTTAGTAGTCTCAGACACTACTCTTTCTTCTTCTTGTGCTTTTGATGTGAATTCCTTAGACAACCTCCTAATTACATCCTTTTGCTCACTGTTAGAGTAACAATAGGAATCATTTGCATTTGAACCTCTTACTCAAAGATGATAGGCTGTTAAGGAATGTATACAAATGGTTTTGTAGGGACACTGGCTTCTATGATGATCACCAAAATATTTCCATAAATGAATAAATCATAAGAAGAATAAGCATCAAGTTTTTCTATAAAAGTTCTCATGGAAGCCTCCTCTTAAGTTTGAATTGAGGTAGGAGCTGTGTAAGAAACCATGGCAAGAGATTCTTCCTCCACAGGTTTCCCAGATGTACTTGGTTGTTCAGTAGGCATATCTTTTTTATGTTAATATTTTGCCTCTTAGGAGATCTTTCATAACCTCCTTCATCACCATCATCTAAATAAAAGATATCATCAAACTTATCTTTGTTGGTGTCTTTGTCTTTTCTATCCTCATCCTTTTTTTCTGATAAGCATATCTTCACGTAGACTTAGTCTTTGAGTGAGATCTAAAACCTTTTTTTCTAACTCAACTATCTTCTCTAATTATGCATTTATAAGTCTATCTTGATAATCCATAACAATAGTTTGGATGTTATCATTCTCAACATGCTCATCAATCTCTTCTCTCATCTTCTAAATTGTGGACTCTATTCCCTTGATCTTGTTGATCTTGTCATCATTCAAGATCAATTCATCAGTCTTATCAGCAATAACATTGTCCTTCCTTCTCATATTCATCTCCATTCTATTATTTTGAGCTGACGCTTAGAAATAACTCCATCTCGATCAAACTCATTAGACTATTAAGCTTGTACTTTACCAACTGATTCTTGAGTATCTCTAAAAGGTAAGTATTTAGAAGTTTGTTATCTTCTTGCTTTCTCTTGAATGACAGGTTGTTCCTCCTCATCTAGAGATGATTCAGAACTATCAGTGGAACTTGTAGATAAACTAGAACCAACTGATTCAGTAGTAACAACAGGAGACATATGGAATAAAGATAGAATGGGAGATGATGCTTGATCATGAGAAGCAATGTCAAGATCACCACCTTCATCAACATGTTATGACATAACTTCCTAACCTTTAGTAATAACTTCTTGTTCTTCAGCATGTCATGTAAAGCTTCTTTAGCTTGAATAGCTTTTTCCGCTTGTTCTTCAGCCTGCTCTTCTTCTTGTTGTCCCTCTTGTTCTTGTTGTTCCTCTTGTTCTTGTTGTTCCTCTTCCCCTTCAATATTTCCTTGACCAAGTTATTCAAGAAACCAAGGCAATAATGGATAGAAGTAAGCACTGTAAAAAATTCCTAGAGTCTCTTCTTAATGTATCATTTGACTTGGTAGTATGATGAGCTAGATTAGTCACAGGTCATGTGCCTACCAGATCGTGAAAGGCTTAATTGATCAGGCACTTTATGGTGGTGTTTGTTTTTTTAGAATACCTCTTTCTAACCTCTTTTGTCTGCGCTGCACAGACCACGTGCAGACGTTGAGGTCTGCAGAGTGTTTGTTTTTTTGGAAGACTTTTTATTAGAAACGTTCTTCAAACGATTTTCTTGAGGCAGAGATAAATCATTAATTTCATACATCTTCTAACCTCTATCATTCTCAACCCCTTCCCTATGAAACCCTTCTAACATCACTGTCGACAAACCTCGTCCACCATCAAAGTTGTCTCCGTCGGGCCCCTTTCACCTTCCCGTTGCCACCAGCATAGTGGACTGCCATCACCGCCTCAACTGTCTCATCATCGTAGCGCACCAAAAGGGTCGCCACCTCCACCTTCCGGCTGGCTGCCACCGTCCCTCCGGCTGCTACCTGCCACCGTCCCTCCAGCTGCTACCTGCCACCTGCCACCATCTCATCATCACCCCTCTATTCAAAAGGTACTTTTGTGATTTTGTTTTCATACATGTTTGTGATTTTGTTTATTTGTGTTTAGGTAGTATGATTTGTGATTTGGTTTACGGTTTGTTTGATTTGTGATTTAGGTAGTATGATTTGTGATTTGGTTTAGTATTTTGTTTGATTTGTGATTTTAGGTAGTATGATTTGTGAATGGTTTTAGTATTTTGTTTGATTTGTGATTTTAGGTAGTATGATTTGTGATTTGGTTAAGTATTTTGTTTGATTTGTCAATCTAGGTATTATGATATGTGATTTGGTTTAGTATTTTATTTGATTTGTGATTTTAGGTTGTATGATTTGTTAAAAACTTGTATGGTTTCAGATTTGGTTTAGTATTTTGTTTGATTTGTGATTTTAGGTAGTATGATTTATTGAAATATGTTTTGTTGTTTTTCTTGTTTATTAATAAAAATGAGAGAGAAACAACAATGGTCTACTCAGTAACTAAAATGTTTACTATAGACTTGCATCGAAGAAATAAACACCGTGTGTAGAAAAAGATTGAGTATGCACAAAGACTCGTAGATTAAGTTAAGAAAAATTCTTAAAGAAAATTTTGGTTTGGATTTGAGTCTAAAAAAATGAAAAATTCGTATGACAATCTTAAGGCCAAATACACTGGAAGGGTGTATTTAAAAAATAAAACTGACAACATATATAATGCTAAAACAATTTCTTTTACATTAACAAATGAGGAATAGGAAGGATTTAAGAAGGTATGTTCATATATATAATTATTTTTAACATATAACTATAAAATAAAAATTGATAACATTTCTATACTTTGGGTTTAGGGGAATCCGAAGGCTACATCACTGAAAATAGTGCCACTGGGAATTGCAAGTGGACCTTAAGCCAAACAACATCAGTGGCTGGATCATATTCTTTTCATGTAGCACTTATGATTACAGACACTGTTAATCATGACACAGAAGATAATGCTTCTGAGAATACTTCTTTTTAGATTTCTGATCCCACTATTAAGAATACTTCTGAGCCTCCTCCTAAGCATCCTCTGGAGCCTAATAAAAAAAGGTCAAAACCACAAAATCATCGTCTATCATTGCTGATGATTTAGCACTTGATATGCAAAAGGCTTTAGAGTATTTGAATAAAGGCAAAGAAGGGCCTACAGTTCTTCAATGTTCTAAAACATTGGTCGGAATAGACCCAGTAGATCCTTTATATTTAGTTGCTTTTCATATTTTTTGGAGTTTCCTCAAACATGAGAGAGTCATGGATGCAATTTCCAGATATTCCTGAAGTATTAAAAGGATGGATTGCATTGACGGCTAAAAGTTTGGGACTTATAAAGTATTGAAGAACAATATATGCTTTTTGGGGTGTGATTTGGACACTATATGCTTTTTAGATATGTTGCAAACATTAGATGCTTTTGGTTATGTTGAATAAACTTGATTTGATGTTTGTTTATGACTAATGATTGTTTATGTTTAATATTAACTATGTTTAATGGTTGTTTATTCATTAATGGTTTTTTATGTTTAATGATTGTTTATGTTGGTTTGATGTTTAATGGTTGTTTATGTTTAATGTTTGTTTATCACAAGATTATAATGGATTATAATAAAAAATTACTCCTTGTAATTCTTATGTACTTGTATGTCCAGATTTTTTAGAAGAGGTTTAAAACGAATGTGAGACAATGATTCGAATATGACGGGACATAAATACATGTTACAGTTATTGCAAAGAAATCCCAAACGATGTGTTGAAATGCTACGTATGTCTCGTGAATCCTTTGTTACACTATGTGCATATTTTAGAATAAATTATTCGTTAAAGGATAGTAAACATGTATCGATTGAGGAGAAAATGGCTATGTTTTTTATGATAACCGGTCATAATCAACGTTACATGGTAGTCAAGCGTATTAGCAACTTCTTATGATAATCGTTTTCAACACTCAAAGCAAACCATTCATAAAATTTTTTATGAAGTCTTAGATAAAATAATGCTTTTTGCCAAAACTATGATAGTACCAACTTCTTTCAATTCGAATCAAAACATTCCGGGATATAACATGAGGCTATGACGGGTTTTTAAAGGAGAGGTTGGTGCACTAGATGGAACTTTAAAACATACTATAGTCCTTGTTAATAAACAAGATTTATATCGAGGAAGGTAAAAGGATATTGTTATCAAAATGTATTAGCAATTTGTGACTTCAGCATGACTTTAATGTTCATTGTGGCAGTTTGGGAAGGGGTAGCACAAGATTCTAGAATATTATCCGAGGAATTATCATATCCAGATGCACCATTTCCATTTCCACCACCAGGTTTTCTTATGATTTGTTAAATATTTATATGTTAGTTTATAATTCTAATTAATTGTATATTTTTATAGATAGATATTATATTTGTAATGCCGCTTATGCACACATATGAAGATTTATGGCTCCATATCGTAATGTGAGATATTGGCTTGAAGAATTCCGTTGGAGATGTGCATTGACAAATAAAGAAAAATTTAACCATGCACATGCGAAACTTCGTAACATCATTGAGTGTGCATTTGGTGTCTTGAAAACACGATTCCCTATATTGAAGAGGATGGAACCATTTTTGTTAGTTAGACAAAGGAACATTACTATTGCATGTTTTACAGTACATAATTTTATAAGGGAAACATGGTTTGAGTGATGAGTTCTTTACACAATACGATCAACCCAATTTGTCGTTTTGAAATAGTCATGTGCAAGTTGATACTGATGAAGACGAGGTTAAAGCACATGGTACTGCATCTGATCAGGAATATATGAATCGATTACGAGATGAAATTGTTGACCAGTTAATGCAAATTATGGAATAGATTATCTAAAAATATAATTATTGTTTTATGAATGTATAACTATTTGTTTTAAATTTCAATGTTGAAGAACTATTTTAAGATTAAAAATCAATTTATTTAAATATCTATGTCGAACAATTTAAAGTACAATTTGTATTAACAGTTTGCAGAAGTTAAAAACTAAACCGTCTTCTTCTTGCAGACTGCAGAATTTTGGTCCACCTCTTCTTCCACAGACTTATGCAGATATGGTCCACAGAATATAGACATTTTACCACTGAAAAAAATAAACTGCACCTAAGAATCTTAAACACATGAGGAACATAGTTCTTCTTCCTTCTCTAATAGTAGACAGCATGCCATTAAATACATAAGCAGGCATATTGAATGGTCTGTTAGTGCATAAGGGACGGATGGCAGATGAAGTGGTGAGGGGAATATCATTCTAGTTAGTCTTCCTCTTGGATAAGAAATGCTGGAAGTAATGGACTAGAAATATCCATTGTAGGTATCTGGCATTTGACTGTCTACTTCCCTTCAAAGCCACCTTTATACCCAATGTTTGTAAATAAGGTAAGTAGCTCATCTTCATTGATCTCATGTGGTTGGCCTACATCATCACCAAACTATAGCACTGTCTCACAGTCTGTTTTATGACGGTTAGAACATGTTGGTCATCAATTCTTCCTGTGAGTGTAGGTACATCATCCACCATGTTAACCTCAGCAGTTCTTTAGAATTATCTTATGAAGTTTTCATAGATCACAGGCCTAGGCTACTCTTGTGGTAAGTATGAATCCGATCATAAATTTAAGATCTTCAGCTGCAGGCATATAAGGGTAAAGAAAACCACTAATATTATGACTTCTGCTCCAAGTAATATTAGCCATTATCTGCACAAGGATTTATATGTAAGATGACATGATGATGACAACTTGTGTTCAATCTGTTTCACTTAGAACATATGAGGCGAAGTTTGACTTTTCAAAAGTCAAAACTAATTTCACAACTCATTGTTTCATTACATGCAAATGAAGCAAACTAATTTTTTGTAATTCGTTCGTGTTAATCAAGTTACTTTATCATATTATGTACACAACATCTTTCTTTAATAATTATTACACTTGACTTCATGTTCAGTTCATTTGAATAATAAACCCTTTTTCATCTTGGTTTTAACAGTTTCAATCTTAGAATAAATCAAGTACATAATCATTTAAAGATGTTTGTTATTATTGTAATGAATGTTATTAAGTGATTAATGTTCAACCTTATTGAATATAAACCTAGGGTTCATCATCGGTTTGACATTTAGGTCAGTCGGTTTGAACAAGGACATGGAATCACCTTTCAATCAATACTATTGAGTAGATAATCGATATATAAAGATCAAGGGTGTGTATCTTGTTTTGAATCAAATAACAATGGATGATTTTGAATGTCTAGTGATATGAACTCTTTTCGTACTAATTCGTCTCTCAGATTTGAAAAGTATTAAATGTGTTTTGATTTTGAGTTTAAATAGGCAGATATCAATGTATTTGAAGTTCATAAGTGTTGGACAAACAATTATGAGTTTAAAATATTGAAACACATTTGTGTACTGTTCACCACAAAAAAACAAATACAGTTGAACAAAAAGTTTTCAACTGTTGTCAGCATAAATAAATATGATAAACATTACTACACTCGCAAAAACAAATGCGGTGAACAGTGTTGTTCGCATTTATTCAAACTTAATGTACCACATTAATTTTATTTGTCCGTATTAGTTAAGTATTGTGCTTCGTATTTGTTCATTAGTGTTTACTAATGCTTTCAACACTTGGTGAAAAGTTTCATTCAAATACTAGTAACACTATTACCCATAATGACACTGTTCATTACAAAAACAAATTGTAGATTGAACAATATTTACTCACATAAGTATTTCGGGTCAATCGTATTTAGGTGAAGACTGTTACCCGTATTTCTTTTTCTAATGTACTTTTTTATCTAAAAATTGACTACTCACATTGGTTTAATGATTGGTTACCTTCACCCCTATAAACCAATACAAGATTAAATTTTGAACTTTGTCAAAATTTAATATTTTGGATATATGATGTCTGATGTGATGTTTGCACTATTATTGTTATGTTGACTTTTTGGGCTTTTCTACCGACGTTGTCAATTCTTGTTTTGAATGATTTGTTTGCCGTTGTGATACAAATTTTCATTCTGACTTGTCAATAGCATGTTATGCATGTGAAAACTTGCATTGACTGAAATACACTTCTGATTTCATAAATTTTGGACACCAACATAACTATTTTTCATATTTTTGTGTTTTTAATATTTTAAAAGTCAGTCAATTGTACAAACATAAAAACAGATGTTTTTGTATTTATGATCATTATTGAATGTTTTTGAGATACAGTTTCTATCTTTTTTAAATTACTCACACTAATGTTTATATCCCATAAGGATCAAAATTTAAAAGATTTAAAAATTAGAAAATATTAATGACACCATTAAAACATAAAATTCACAAATAATATTTTTGTATTTTGTTGATATTTTCTGTATATGAGTATAGAATAATACTTTTTGTAAGATAATAACAAATGGAAGTAATGTTAGTAATTAGACATAATCACACACATATTGATTGTAGGTATATGTGTCCTCTTAAACTCAAGCAATGGTTTATATATTGTTTATATGTTATGATATTTATTATGTTTGTGTTTGTTGATCATTTTATATATACCTCACGCTCAGAAGCACAGATAGATCAATCACCCACATGAAGTGCATGGTAGAACTTCGTTACAATTTACATGACCAACTCAATTAAATTACAAAATCTTATGTTTTTTTAGGTGAGGGGTCCCTTTAGGATTTATTTATCTATTTATATACTCCATTTTGGAGTTGATCATATTTAGTATTCTTTTAATTGTAATCCAATATGGAATTTATGGTGCATTCACTTTAGGATGTGTTTCTCATTGGAAATCTTTTTTGATTATGTATGTGAGCACCTTGTAGTTTGTTTACTCCATTTCTTTGCATAGAAAAAAACAGAGGAGAAACTGATATGGATGAATGAGATTCATAAGTATCATTACCTAGCATATTTAGGTTACTACACATACACCCACTTGAATGATTTAATGCTCACCCATACCCTTAGTTGATAGATTCATAGTGGAATGAGTATCATTAGTTTGTCACAAAAGTATATTTATTCAATTCCAAGCTACACACATATCATACAAGGTATGTTAGTGTTTGATAGTTTATTAACTGCATTGCTAATGATATACCGACTGTAGTTATATCATTTCGTAGATATTTTCTATTTTATTCAATTGTAAATACATATTTTTGATATTTTTTCTTTATTTTTCATTACTTTTGTCTTTTGATATTGTGAAACAAAGATGCGTCATTAACAAAAGGAAATTAATATTGTATTTACATGTTATTCAAGGTTACTCATGCTTATTGATTGAACTAAGAACTCAAACTGGCTACGTTCAAATGCCTTGGTAAACAAGTCATCCAGTTGATTGTTAGTGTGTACTTATATCAATTTGATTAGACCCTTTTCGCCATAATCCCTCTAAACGTTATATAATATATTAGTATGTTTTGTTTTCTAGTATTAAATAGGATTGTTTGTGATAAACATTGCAGTCGTGTTGTCAACATATATTGGTGTGTGTAAAAAGTTGAAACCATAGCCAAGCATATGTTTTTGAATCTAGAGAATTTAAGAACAACAAATGGATGCTTCTATGTATTTAGCTTCTGCAGCTGAAACTGACGCGTGTATCTATTTCTTGTATTTCCATGACACTAGTCTTGGACCAATGAATTGACAACCACTAGATGTGGACTTCTGATTGAAGTTGCATCCCTTGTAGTCACTGTTTGTGTATGCATATAAGTTAAAGGTTCCTTCCTTTAGATACCATAAGCAGGTGTAGGTTTACCCTTGAGATATCAGAATATTCTCTTCATAGGATTAACATGAGACTCCTTAGGATCTGGCTGATATCTTGCATAAACATATACTCCGAACATGTTATCTTGTCTACTTGTTGTTAGACATAGAAGTGATCCTGTTATTGAAAGATAATGTGTTTGATCAATACACTTACCATCTGAATCATTATGTATCGTCATCTTTGTATCTACAGATGTATGGATAGACTGATAGTATGAGAAATGGAACTTCTTGAATATTGAACCATGTATTTAACTGGTTAATGAAGATTCCATCCTCTCTTTGTTATACTTGCAATCCTAAGAAGAAAGACAATTCTCCTATAGCAATCATATAAAACTTTGAATGCATGAGGTCTTTAAATTCCTTGAAGAGTTGTTTGTTTGTTGAGCCAAAGATGATATCATCCACATATATCTGAACTAAAAGCAGCTCATAACCTTTCTTCTTTCTAAATAATGTTTGGCCGATCTTTCTTCCCTCGTACCCTATTTGAGGAGAAATGATGACAATCTCTCATACCACTTTCGTGGGGTTTGATGTAGACCATACAAATCTTTGTCAAGCTTGTACACCTTATGAGACAAATGCGGCTCTTTAAAGCCTAGTGGCTAACTGACATACACTTCTTTAGAAATTTTTTCATACAGGAAAGCACATTTCACATCTATTTGGTACAAGATGAACTTCATGAATGTAGCGTAGGCAAAAAATAGTCTGACTGCTTCCAGCCGAACAACAGGTGCAAACACTTCATCGTAATCTGTACCTTATTCTTGTGTATACCCCAAGGCTATTAATCATGCTTTGTTTATAATGACATTTCCTCTATCATTAGTTTTGTTTATGTATACCTACCTGGTTTCGATAGGATATTGTCCTTTAGAAAGGTCAAACAGTTGTGATACTTCTTGCTTCCTGAATTGAAGCGTCTCTTCCAACATTACCTTTTTCCAACTACTGCCTTGAAGAGCTTCCTTGATGTTCTTTGGCATCGTTTGATAGACAAAACATGAAAAGAGTTAGATGTTAGTTGTGCTTGACTTGCTTCTTGTCACCCATTCATCAAGGCTAGTGATGGTGTTTATGACCGGATGATTTATGTGTATCCTTGAAGTAGTAATGACATCTACTTGGATTAATACATCCAGATTGAAAACATTCATGTTGGTTTGGTGAGCACAATATTGTTATGGATTGAAATAAGTAGGAGAGACATGGAATTAATCATATGCTTTTTCATGTTATAAGTCATAATAAGAATCACTCTGATAGGTTTCTGTAAGGAATACACTTAGAGGCTGATGCAACCAAAGAGAAATCAAAGGGTTCTCAACATGCACATGTGAAGTACAATGAAGTTACTTTGGAAGATTTGATACAATTCAGTGAATTATGCTAAGTATCAAATCTTCCCAAGCCAAAGGAGCAAATCTTTCGAAAGCAAGATGAAGTCTTTCGAAGCTTCAAAAACAAAGTCTTTCAAAGCCAAAGACTGATTTATTTCAAAAATAGAGAAGATAATTTTTTTATGAATCACCTTTTGACAAAAGCTGAACAACATTCCGTTACCACTTCTGAAGACTCACCAACTTATATGAGTTGGTGAAAAGTCCTTACTTTTTTCAAACTATAGATTATTGCCTTTTGTCTGTAACTTTCTACTCTTGTACTTTAATCCTTTTTGTAATAGATAAAAATGTGAGCTATAGCATGTCATAGTCACTAGTCATAGCCAATCTGTATTTTGACTCTACATCTTGTTGTCTAGATTAGTGTTTCCAGCTGGCCTTCAAAGTATGGCTAGTTGTAGGATGCAGTATAAAGTATATCAAGTACTTGTTTCTTAATATATGCTTTGTAACACTTGTAAGAACTTGAGGGAAATATACATCATTCTTGAAAACCATATTTGAGTGTTCTTGTTTATTGTTCTTTTTACTTGTGTTTATTGTTTTATCCTAACCGGTTCCCTATTTGATTTGCTAACTATTCTAAGTCTCTGATTATTGTGATATTATTACATTGACCCCTTTCTACGGTCCTACAATACTTTTAGTTGGATTCACCACTCCATGAAAAAGCAGTTCATATGGTGTTCTGATACTTTCATTGACTATTAAAGTTCTATTTTGTATATACCTAGTTTTGTTAACTGCTTCTACCCAAAAGGTAATTAGCATTTTAGCATCACCAGCATGGTTCTTGTCGCTTCAACCAGTGTCCTGTTCTTCCTTTCAGTTACCATGTTTTGTTGTAGAGTTCTAGCTACACTGAATTGGTGAGCAATACTTTAGGTGTAAAAGATGAACCTAAATCATTATTTTTGAATTCTTTGCCATTATCACTCCTAATTGATTTTACTTTGAAATCAAGTTGCTTTTCGATCGTAATGACATAATTCTTGATAATTTGTGATAATTCGTTTTTATGAACATGAAAAATGACCCATGTGAACCTTAAAAAGTCATCAATGATCACCAAACAATATTGCTTTTTACTTTTACTCATGATGTGAGTAGGTCCTGAAAGATTCATGTGAAGCAATTTCAATGGATTATTGTTTGTGTTCACAAGCTTAGACTTATGGGAAGTTTTATGCTACTTCCCTTTATGTAGCTTCTGTAGTTGTGTTGCATGATTTCTGAATTATGACTTGCATGATTGCAAATGTCGGTGAGATAGGAGAAATTAATTTCTTTTTTTGTGATCTCAACCCTTTCTTTCTAAAAAAGCAATCAGAATTATTATGATTGTTCATTTCTACAATGCTCAATATTTGTTAAAATAATATTTTTTTTGTTGAATGATAATGCATGTTACAAATTGAATAGTCCTCGATGAAGTAGCATTCAGATGTAGTGTGATTTGTGATATGACAGTTAACATAAAACTTTTGACTATTCTTGGGTTGAGATATTTAAGCTTTCATTATTTTTTGATTATTTGGTTGTTTAGATAAGGAAGCAATGTCGGTCTTCTTAACCATAGTAAATTGTTTCACAATTGAACTAGTTAGAGGTTTGGATTAATATCTTTGCTTTCTTGTTGACTTATTACATTCCTTTTCAAACTTGTTAACATCAGTCTCTGATAAAATGTGAAATACTACTTGTTTTTCTTTTGAAACGAGTGGTATTGATCGTGGTTTTGACTTTTTTGATGTTTCAACTTTTGTTTTTCCTTTAAATGATGAGGATACTTTTGTTTTACCCTTAGATGAATCATAATCTAATTGTTTGAATTGTTATAAGTTTTGACCTCATTATCAGATTTTCTTTTAGCAGATAATTTCACCTTAGGTTTAGTATCCTTATCAGATGGTTGTAGGAGTAAATTTCACAAAAGGGATGATTGCTTTGACTGGACTTTTCGGCTTTGAAATATACACTGATTTGTCTTAACACGTCTTCAAGATCAGATTCCATATAAACTTGAGGTTTATTTTATGGATTAGTTCTTTTAAAATATGTGGTAGATTTAGTTTCAACAACTTTGATGTCAGTTACATCGTATATTAACAAAGGCTCGGGCATAATAATGTAATTTTAATTGTATGGTGGACGACATGCATTGTAGCCTATTTTAGTCATAGCCTTTGGATCTTTTTGAGCATCAAGTATCTCTTAAAGCTTAGTTGATGAGAATTGGAATTTCTTTGGTTTGACTTCAGTAGCTGAGTGATCAGCTTTTGACTTTGTTAAAAGTTCAATCAAATTTTCAACTTCAGCTTCAAGTGTGTACTTTTCTCCATAAAGCTTTTCAATATCTACAAGAAAAAAATTAATTTTGTTAGGACCGTTTTCATACGGAGTACTAACGGATTCTGCGTGAGACCAGATCAAATAGTGCGGAATTCTATTTGATTGGCGATCAAATCAGTGATAACGAACAACCTAATCGATCTAACGATTAAACAAACGCTAAGAACGATTTGGAATCGATCAGGAACGAACTATGAACTTGGATGGACGAACGTTGACGCTCTGGACGGCTAGGGTATGATAGTATTCGAAGTCTTATGTTTTTCCATGAATTATATGGTATTTATGGGTTTTCAGTATCCATTCGTACAACTGAACCATTAGCATTGTTCAGTCATGCGAATGACTCATGCGTCTAACTCATACGCACGACTGAAGATTCAGACGTGCAACTGAGTTCAATCTTATGTCTCAGTCATACAACTGATTCAGTCTCCAGGTTCAGTCGTGCGACTAGTCCATAAGTATGGTTCATTCGTGCATAGGTCCATAAGTATGGTCCATTAGCATGAATAACCACCCGACTAAGCTGAACACATTTCTGAATCATTATTGACTCAGAACTATGTACAACAACCTCAAACCTATATATAATGTTCATAAATATGAGCAATACCAATTACTATAAGATTATGATATAAACAAATACCATCAAACATCAAAACAAATATCATATTTCATTAAGCATTTGGATTACATGTGTAAGAAATGAAAGACATTTACATTGAAGTACATAAACTAGGAACAGTGTATCAACAAACTCCCCCTTGGACCTAGTTTATCCTATTGTCTAACATTCTTCACATATTCTTGGAATTTCTTGTACTTCTCCTCTTTTGTGACTCCTGCGTGTATCTCAAAAGCAAAGCAGAGTCGTATCACATGTTGGAACTAGAGAGCTTGTACAATATCTTGCGTGTCATAGAACAGTGGCCACTTGTACAATGTGGAAACATCATCAGCAGAAAAGTTAGTGAGCCATATTGGGTCAAATACCCTGATCATCTCTATTTTACCTTCTCTATTTAGGACTATGACCGCTTCCCCCGTCCTCCAGTCGTAATACCACCATTTGAAGTGTGGAGTGAAATCCTGAGGCATCTCGCGCAATAGGATGTTAGACATTGTGCGTGGGGGACTCCACTTTAGCACTACCTTAGGCTTCCCAGTGATAGGGTCAACTTCAGTCTTATGAACGAACCTCTTAGGTTGTTGAGGTTTGAAGTTTACCCATCTGGTGTGGTATTCTCTCTTCAGTACCATCTTAAACCAACCCGATATCTTCCTCAGGTTGGCATACAAAAGGTCGAAACAGGCCAACCTATTTAGCTCAAAACCAGGAAGAGTCTTCAGATCGTGTGGATATCTGAAGTACTCAATCCCTTTCTCCCGCTTCATAGTGTATACTTCCAGATCCTCAAAATAAGCCCAACAGATGATTTTGCCTGACACCTTCTGATGTCTCTTAACCTTATACAATTTGGTGTAGGCATTTGGCTTTGTAGGTTGACGTTATGCCTTCATCTCTGACAAACAAGCTACCTATTCAACCTTCTTTATATTAACATTAGCATCTGTGGTTTGGGCTTTATCTTCATCTTTTTCTTTCTCTTTCTCTTTCTCTTCTAGTGTGCCAAAAGTATCACTGCCAAATGTTTCACCCAAGTCGGGGATAACATTACCCTCAGGGTTAGTGTACTCTGGATAATACTCTTATGTAACATCTTCGATCACGATCTCATTCAACCTTGTAGCTCTTCATCACTAACAACGTCGACTTCTGGAGCATCCTTGACAAGCTCGTCAGGATTTAGTCTGAACATATTGGCGAGCTGCTCGTCAGTCAAGTCATGGATGATTTCTCCCTCCTCTAGAGTGTAACTCACAGACCATCTTACTATCCCTTGCAAATCAAGAATCATAGTGAGTTGAGTCTTGATTTGCTGATGGGGAGCAATATCATAGTCATCTGTCTGTTGAGTTGTATCTGTTCGATTACACAACCAACAATGCATACATTAATCATTTATCAAAGACATTAAACATAAATTTTCATAAATTACATTAATGTAATAAACATTTCAAGTACAAAAGTTTCAAGCACATAAATATTTAAGCATTACTTTTCCCTTGATCATGTGTCTCTTCAGCTTGAGGAGCTGAGGAAGAGGCTCCTTGGTCTTGGTTTCTTTTTGTGCGCCTTTCCCTTGTCGATTGAGCTGAGGCTGATATAGTTGCATCACCTGCCTAATCATCATCCTCATCATCATCACCCCTCTCATCCTTTCCACTCCCTCTAGCTTCCTCCTCATCTCCTTCTTCATCTGATTCATCATCACTCGAATCATCATCATCATCATCTCCATCATCATCTCCATCACCCTTTAACTTTAGAGACTCACTCTTCTTACCCTTCAGCCTCAACATCATCTTCTTATTCTGCTTCTCCAACTCATCAATCCTTTTAGCAGATGCAAGCAATAGCTCATTTTTAGCTTGCAGGGCACTGTGAGCTCGAACTAAAGCTCTCTCGTGAGCTTCGTTCTTCTCAGTAAGTTGAGCAATCTGCTTGCCCTGTGCTGCATTAACTGCCATCAGTTGGTTTAGCTGGTTGGCCCTCATATCATCTGTTTCCAATAGCTTCAGCACTAATCGGTTTAGGCTGGCCAACTGTTCCACTAACCCAACGGTGGGTAGAGTAGAGCTCTGTAGAGGTGGGAACTATGAAGATCTACTGGCTTGGGGAGTAGAAGGTGCAGTGGTAGATGTGGTGTAGATGGGAGTAGGAGTGGGAATGGATTGAGGTAGAACTGGTTTGGGTATAGTAGGTGAGGTGGATATGGATATATATGTGGTGGATGGTATGGTAGTGGTGGTGGTGGTTGTGGTGGTATCAATGGCTGTGGTGGTGGAAAAGCTGATAAGCATAAATCTCTACCTCTTGCCCTTCTTGCTATAGGGTTGGGCCATTCGTTTACTCTTGGAACCCTTGGTAATTGGGGCTCCCCCTGAGCTCATTGGATGGTCAGGTGTGTATAATGGAGCTGTGACATCAATGTCACCACCCTCAGAACCAGCTTGGCATCCTGCAACCGCCTCTTTCCCTTCTCTGTAGCAACCACCCTGCTACCAACTCCCCTTGTGAGAGGCTCATCATCAAACTCTTCGTCTTCATCAATTAGAAAGTCCTGGTGGAAAGCGGCTTGCTCAGATCCACCAGGTGCTGATGCACCACTCTTCTGAGGTGGTTGAGGAATAGTAGACATGTACGTGGCTCGTGTTTGGCTTGAGCCCTCCTCTCCACCACCTTGACCATGACTTTAGTCATCATCATCGTCGTCGTCTGGGATCATGACTAGCTCAACATCGGATTCTCTGTCATCATGGCGCCACTTCTTTCTTGCGGGTGCGACATAATCGATGTTGGCCAGATGACCAAACAACCTCATGACTGGGGGCTTCACCTGCTTCCCTCGGTAAACCTTTATCCTTCCAGGGGTAGTGTCATCTATAACTTCTAACACTACCTCATCATCCTTGTTCTTGAGCAGTGAGGGGAGCTTCTCATCAATAATCATCTGTAGGAACTGAGGGTACATGCAAAAACCCTCTTTCCCCTTCACCTCAATGTTCTCCCTAAAATACCCGAAGAACATCCTAGAAAAACTGAAAGGATGGTTCAGTACCAGTGCAACGAATGCATTCTAGTTTTGGTCGCTCATCTCGTCAAATCCTCCTCTCCTTGACGTGATGAACTTGTGGATAACATATGCCAAGTACTTAAACTGTGGGCACATGTTGCTCTTGTTAAGCACGCCGGCATTGATGTCGCCAGCTTACTTGATCCTCAAGAAGCAACCCCTAACGGTCAGGGCATGTAGCTTGGTTGGGTAGACTCCATACTCACCCAAATCCAAGACTCTTCTGAAGTCATCTTTCCCGATATCAATATCTAGTCCAAAGATAGAACTTCAGATCCGGTACGGCTCGACTGAGCGATCGACAATAGCATTCTCCTTGAATGTCTGTTGTATGGATCTGTACAGTGTCCATGGAGCTGAAATAGCTCTATAAATCCTCGACCGTCGTAAGAAGTCTATGATGCCAACGAACTCTGAAGCGATCCTAGACATAGGATCGAGGTAAGCATAGATATTGTGTTTGGTGCTCATCGTTCATCTGTCAGCCATTTTGCTACAATACATGTAACAAACATGTTAGATCCATTCACAAGAGAGAACATTTGAGTTACAACAGATTTTAACCAGCTGATTCAATCGTACGATTGAACCATGCGACTGAACTCAGTCGTACGATTGAGCCTCCGACTGGACTTAGTCGTATGCCATGACATGCGGTTGAGTCAGTCGTGCGGCTGAGTCAACGATTGATTCAATCGTGTGATTGAATGGTGTCTCTGGCTCTATCATGCGACTGAAGTTCATCCGTATGTCCTTTCGCATACCCACTGTGCAAGTCCAAAATTTTGAATCTTTGTCAAAACAGTCATTTACACATCAAGTTTGGATTCATTAGATGCGCATGGACTTGATTTTACACTTATTGTCTTTTAAATACATGTTTATGTCCATTTAAGTGTTCTATTTTAGCCTTATTAATCTCGGTTCTTGTTTTAAGTGATTCGGACATTTTGGATCGATTTGAAATTGTTATTTGGCATGTTTTCAGTCTCACTATACCTGTAGATGGATAACAATCGGTTAGTAAGGCAATAATCAGTCAATGACGGAGAAAATTTTGAAAAGAGTGGGTTTTGGTAATCGGTGGTTCGTGAGAGCTTTTTGAAATCAAGTGTAGGGCTACGATCGACTGAGCCCTTTTTTATACTAATTTGTGATTCATTCGTGCAACTGGACCCACACGCATGGTTCATTCGTGCGACTGAGGTTCAGTCGTACGATTGACTTAGACTTCTTCAGCCAGTCATACGATTTGTTCATACTTGTGATCAAATCGTATACTTTGACCTACACTCATAGTCCAATCGTGTAAGGTTTATTTGTAAGGCTGATGCAACCTAAACACCCAAAGTCTCTCCTGCATGCATGCACAAGTGTACTGAAGTGGAATGCTTCGGAAGTTTCACACACTGCCTTAGAAATTACTCTAAGTGTGAAATCTTCTGAAGCCAAGACCAATATCTTCCGAAGCCAATGATGAAGTATTCCGAAGTTTCAAAGACAAAGTCTTCCGAAGCCAACTATTGAAGACAAATTTCTTCCAAAGTCTTTTTGATCACATGCTTTATCTGATGTAACTTTTACATAAAGCGGGACCCCTTTCCACTGTAGCTCTGAGAAGACACCAACTTTACAGTAGTTGGTGAAAGGTCCATGCTTTTGGTAACTGTACATTGAGGTCTTGAGTCTGTAACTAGAGAGCAATATACATCAACATTGAAAACCAATTACTTTTGTTGTTCTTGATTCGTCTCATATACACTTGTGTTTCTTAGTTCTCAAAACTGACTTTTCTATTTCCCCATTTGAATTGTTAAGTGTTGTTGCATACTCTCCTCTTTATGTTGTTGTGTTGTAAGTGCATACCCTTCAACGGTCCTGCAATTGGTATCAGAGCATTTCAGGCTCTGGATATAAGATTTCACCATCTTAATATCCCTCACACACACAAAATACTTAACCCCTTCAAATGGCAGCTTTCTCTAAAGCTGATATGGAAACTGGAACCATGACAAAGTCCCCACTGATCACTCTTGATGACTTTGACACTTGGTACCAAAGAAATGGAAGGCTTTATCAAGTGTCTAGACTCAAGAATGTGGGAATCTGTTGTCACTGGACCTTACATACCTAACACCTCTTCAGCTGCTGCTGGAGGTGGTATGATCCCCAAGGCTGTGGCTGACTACTCAGATGAATATAGAAAGAGAGTAGAAATTGATCAAAAGGCCATGATAGCCCTTCAGACTGCTCTTCTAAACTCTGTATACAGAGGTTTCAAGAAATGTAAAACATCTAAGCAGCTGTGGGATGCATTGAAACTAATGTATGAAGGTTCCACTGAAGCCAAGGAGAACAAGAAGGATCTCCTAAAGCAGCAGTTTGGAAATTTCACCTTCAAAACATGTGAGACCATGACTCAACAATACTTCAGGTATGTTGAGATTGTGGATACTCTAGTGGATGATGGAGTAACTCTTAAGAACAGGGATATTGTAAGGAAGTTTATGTCCTCTCTTCCTAGGTAATGGACATATCATTATGTTGTAATCAAGAGGACTGAGAACCATAAGACTCTCACTTTGATAGAGTTGTATGGCATTCTTAGTGGATACCAGATGGAGATGAACATGCAAGGTTCATCTGGTAACTCCAGCAATCAAATGGGTTTAGCCCTTCATATGACTAAAGGGGATAGCATAGAACCCTAACATCATCTCATATGCTACCCTGACATCTCACAAAAGGGTCCTTTCATCACCTTCCCGAAGACACCAAGGGAGAACTATGCTCAAGGAAGCCCATTCTAAGAGACAAGTTCTTCTCAAGCCTTTGTGTCTTCTGATGAAAGTTGTGGCAGCTTTCTATTACCTGGACTATATCCATCCAGATGATCTGGAGTACATGAAGATAGTCCAGCAAATGGCTCTTCTCACTCACAGAGCCACGAGTTCTCCAAGCGGACAGGAAGGAAGTTTCCTGGCAATATAGCTAGGGGAAAGTTTGGGTTGGATAAAAGAAAAGTTAAGTGTTACAACTGTAATTTGATGGGTCACTTTGCTAGGGAATGCAAGGCATCAAGAACAAATGGTGGACAAGCACAATCCAGACCAAACTACACTGATAAAGCTACCCAGAATGAGAAGCCAAAGCAGCAAGCTGCAGTTGCTGTTGAAGAAGGAGGCTTTGAATGGAGCTTTTAGGTGGAAGATGCATCTCCAAACCAAGCATTAATGTCTGACCATACTGAAACCAAGGTATTGGAACATCTCTGTACTTCGGAATGTATTGCTAAAGTCAACAGATACAGGTCCTATAACATAGAAATGAGATCTGATCTTGAGTCCTTAAACATCTTGAAATCAGATTTTAGAAAGGCTGAAAATGATTATAAGTTAAAGATAGAGGACTTAGAGAAAACCATTTTAGTCCTAAACATGAGCATACAAATTATAGGACTTAGATCAAGGATCTTATAACCAAGTTAACTGAATGCCAGGCTGAGCTTGTGATCAGCAAAGCCAGGGCTGAAAATGTGTTCTTGAAGAAGAGACCTTTAAGAACATCATATCCTCATCCTTGCATGCAAAAGTTTGTTATCAAAACAAGCAGGGACTGGGATCTAGTGAGATAGCTCCACCACACACATTCTTGTCTGTAAGATCACCTAGGTGTGGAACTTGTGAAGATGAGCTTCCTCTCATAGACCCCTTGAGTGAAGAGGATGAAGAAGTGATAGTGAAGAATTCCTCTGAGAAGAGTGAAGAGGAGGAACCTAAGAAGGGTCACTATCATTCTGAGGAGAGCAGGAAGCCTATGATCAGAAAGAACTTGATTAGAAAGAGCAAGAGAAAGGCTAAGAGGGATCAAGAGATCAAGGCCACTTTTAACTCTAAGAAGAAACAAGTCTTTATCTCTGCAGGGTTTGACATGGTTAAGACTGAGGACATTAACCTCAACTCTTCTACCAAGAGTTCTGGTTCATGTTCAAATCATTTCAGCATCAAGAAGAAGGTTGATCAGTTGTGTACCACTGCCACACAGCCTGAAGCATCCAACTCCAAGAACGGTCCTCAACCCAAAAGGACTGTCTCAGCATCTGCAAAGATGAAGGTGGAGAAGAGAAATAATCAAAGTCAGCCTTGTTCTCAGAAAAAAAACTCTTGGGAGGAAAAAGATGAAATGTGTTATGTGTGAGAGTACTTCTTATCTTGCTAAGGATTGTCCATACAATCCAAGAGGGACTCTTCATGTGACCAAGAAAGAAACTTCCAAGAGCTCTAAGAAGAATTCAGCTTCGGAAGGAAAATTTGTTTCCTTCGGAAGCTCCAAAGTAAAGAAGACTGCAAGTGGAAACTTGCCTTCAGAAGAAAATTTAGTCTCGGAAGAAAGGAATACTTTCAAAGCACTAAACTCTATTGTAGTGTTAGCAGGAACTTCCAAAGGTCCAGTCATCAAAACTTTGAAACTCTCAAAAGCTTCTGAAGTATTGAAGGTCAGGTTCAAACTTCCAAAGGTGGTGTGGAAGTCAAAGAAAGACCAAGTGACTGAAAATTCTCCATCAACAATAGCAAAAGATCCTTAAAGACAACTATAGGATCTATTACTATTTCATTACCTTTTACTTCTTTTAATGAGCCCAAGACCAATAAGGCTTGGGTTTCCAAATGTAACTAATCATTTTCTTTGTGCAGGAACAGCTCAAGACAAACAAAAATATTTGGATCATTGATAGTGGTTGTTCCAGGCACATGACAGGCAATAGGTCACTACTCCAAAACTTTGAAAGATATGATGGAAGACCAGTTGCTTTTGGAGGAGATGAAGGAGGTTACGTTTCCGGAAGGGGTAAGGTCACAAATGGTAAGCTCAGCATTGAGAAGGTAAACTTTGTCAAGGAGCTTGGGTACAATCTTCTGAGTGTATCCTAATTTTGTGATCAGAGTCATAACATGCTCTTTACTGAGCATGAGTGCATTATTCTTAAGCCCGGGGTGATTATTCCTCATGAGCATATCCTGCTCAGAGCCCCCAGGAGAGGGAACATGTATAAGATGGACTTGCAAGAAACATCTCCCTCAGGAGAAGTTTCATGCTTTCTATCTAATGCTAATAGTGATAAGTATTTTCTCTGGCATTAAATAATGTGTCATGTAAACTTTAAAAACATGAATAAGCTGATTAAGAATGATTTGGTAACTGGAATGCCAAAGAAAGAGTTTACAAGTGATGATCATTGTGTTGCATGCCTGAAGGGAAGCAACATAAGGTATCTCACAAGCCTAAGGAAAGAAACTCCATCACTACACCCCTACACTTGTTACATATGGATCTCTTTGGCCCCACCAGCGTAATGAGTCTAGGAAGGACCTCCTACTGTTTGGTGATCATAGATGACTTTACAAGATTCCCTTGGGTTTTCTTTCTTAGAACTAAGGATGAGACCCCTGAGATTTGAAGAATTTCATCTTAAAGATTGAGAATCAGTGTAATCACATGGTCAAAACCATAAGATGTGATCAAGGAATTGAATTTAAGAACTAAATCCTTGATACATTTTATTATGAAAAGGATATTACGAGACACTAAAGTGCCCCCAGGACTCCTCAGCAAAATGGTGTTGCTGAGAGGAGAAACAGGACACTGATTGAAGCTGCAAGAACCATGTTGTCTGACTCTAAGCTGCCTATCACCTTCTGGGCAGACGTAGTCAACATTGTCTGCTATGTGCAAAACAGAGTTTTAGTGGTTATGACTCATGGTAAGACTTCTTATGAATTTTAGCACAAGAGGAAACCTTTCATTAGTTTTCTCAGGTCATTTGGATGTTCATGCAGCATCTTGAATACCAAAGATCAAATTGCCATGTTTGCTGAGAAATCAGATGATGGACACTTTATTGGATATTCTTCTCAAGCTAAAGCTTATAGAGTATACAATCTCAAAACTAGAGTAGTTGAGGAGTCAGCCAATGTGACTTTCAATGAGCACACTCCCAGTGTGAAAGGTTCTGGTCCGGATTGGCTATTTGATCTGGATTTAGAAAGGGTACAATAGATGGAACTCTCTTCATCAAGCACCAAGAAAGTAGTATGAGACTCTATCTCAGTATCTCTGTAAGCATGGATACAGAAGGGGTACAATAGATGGAACTCTCTTCATCAAAGGACAGGGAAATGACTTAATGCTAGTTTAAGTGTATGTAGATGATATCATTTTTGGTTCAACTAATCCAAGGCTCTGCATAGACTTTGAGAAGCTGATGAAGGACATATTTGAAATTAGTGCCATGGTGGAACTCAATTTCTTTCTAGGAATTCAAGTGAAGCAAGTTGAAGATGGAATCTTCATAAGTCAGTCAAAGTATGTTCAGGACATACTTAAAAGATTCAACATGACTGATTGTAAGATTGCTAAGACACCCATAGCAAGAAATCACTCCCTTGGGCCAGATCTTAAGGGGGAGTGTGTGGATGAACACCTTTATAGGGCTATGATTAGGTCCCTTATGTATCTTACAGCTAGCAGGCTTGATATCATGTTTGCCACATGTATTTGTGCAAGATATCAAGCCTACCCCAAAATGTCTCACCTCATCACTGTTAAGAGAATTCTAAGATACCTCAAAGTTGCCTCAACACTTGGTCTTTGGTATCCCAAGAATTCTGACTTCAATCTATATGCATATACAGATAGCGATTATGGTGGTTGCAGTATGACTGCAACGTCAACATCTGGGGGATGTTAGTTCCTTGGTGGAAGGGTTGTCTCATGGCAATGCAAAAAACAATCCTGTGTCTCTGCATCAACTGCTAAAGCTGAATACATTGTTGCTGCAAGCTGATGTGCTCAAGTGCTTTGGATTCAGAATCAGATGCTTGACTATGGTTTAAATTTCAAGGAGACTCCCATTCACATAGACAACAACAGTGCTATCTCCATCACAGAGAATCTTGTGCAGCACTCACGGACAAAACACATAAATATCAGGTATCATTTAATTAGAGATAACTTTGAAAATGGATTAATTAACTAGTTAAAGTTAACACAAATGAACAATATGCTGATCTGTTTACAAAATCCATTGATGAATAGAGATTTAAGTATCTTATATCAGCTATTGGGATTATTAACTTTGAGTTGCTTTTTCTAAAAACTAATTCATTTTATTTCTTAAAATCTGTGTGTCCTAAGTTGTCTAGTCTATCACCTTCATAAGCTCATGTTTTCTATGGATAAAAACTTTTTGAAGAGTTCTCTTAGATGTTTGACAAATCTTGATCCTTCGGAAGATATGATTTTTATCTTCGGAAGAAAATATACCTTCAAGACAAATAACTGCCTAAGTAAATTTTGCCTTCGGAAGAAATTTCTAAAATTTCTTCCAAATCTTAAAACTCTCTTAGGCACTTATATGTTTTCAAGGACCATTTTCTTCCGAAGGAAATTAACTCTCGGAAGCTTTGTTCTGTTGAACAAAACATCCAAGTCTAAATTCTTTTCCAAAGAAAATTTGTCAAAACTCTTCAGAAATTCTTCCGAAGTCATTTTGGCTTCGGGAGCTTTTTCGTTAAAACTTCCGAAGACAATTTACCTTCGGAAGGTTTTCGATTTCCAAGAAAATCACTTTTTGAGCAAAAAGTAAACTACTTTTTCAGAGATGGGACTGACATCCAGATTTCAAAGTTTATAATCTTTCATTAACTTTGTCTCAAATCTTTTTCACATATAAACCCAATCGGTTCCCCCTTTTTCTATCATCTTCATCTTTCCACCAAACCTAAATTCCAAATTTCTCTCTGAAACCACCCTCGATTCATCTTTCCTTCACCCTTAAGCTTTCTCACAATGGCCAACCTTAACAGAACAAATGACCCAGATTTCTTCATGTAGTTATACAGGCAACAAAATCAGGTTGCTCTGTTCAACTCTGAGAAAGATTCACATTTCTTAGAGGTGTGCCAATTCTTGGCTCTGTCAAACTACTTCACCTCCCTTACCATTGATCCTACTCTGTATGAGGATCATTTGCTTGAATTTTGGAAGACCTGCCAAGAGATCATTATGGATGGGGATAACGCATTGTCTGCCACAGTGCAGGGGAGAACAATCTTCATCACTTCGGCCATCACCAACAATCATCTTTAGCAGGATGATGAAGAAGGTGAGGTGTTCTTCCCAAAAGAAGTTATTAATCATTCTTTTGAGCTGATAGGCTATGAGGGAGATTTCTCTGTAAAGACCTTCAGAAAAGGGAAGGTCTCACCTCAGTGGAAATACCTACTTCATATGGTTATCCACAGCTTGTCTAACAAGCATGGAGGGTGGGACCAGATTCCTAACGATCTCTCCTTCATAGTGTATAGGATGGTTCAGGAAGTCAAGTTAAGGTACTCTTAATTTGCTTATACTAATCTGATTGCAAACTTGGACTCCTTAGAGTATTACATGTTTCCTAGATATGTTCAATACATTCTTAACTGTGAACTGGGCTCACAGTTGAGGCAAACAGGTAATATTCTTAAATTGGGACAGATGAAGCCAGACATCTTTAAAATTTTAAGGAAGCCAACTGTTGGCTTCTCAGGGGTAGAAACAAACCTTGTCCCAAAAATGTTAGAGCTCATTGCTCAAGGTGACAACCTAGTAACACAGGCTAGTGTTGAACCCACACCTTCTACATCTCAACCACCAAAACAAACACAAATCACCCTCACCTACAAAAGAAAACTCCAACAAACCCCTGTCCAGGCTATTGAGTCTATGCAGGCCCCCATATACTTACCTATACAGGAGGAAGTGGATACTGGAGCTCCCACTTCTCCTAAGGAGCAAACAACTCCCATTACTTCTAAGATCAGTGCTAAGGTTCCACATGCTCAGCCTGATGAGCTCACAAGCCGAAATACCTTAAGCCTTCACTCTGAGTCTCAACACTCAAGTGATCAACCTTCAAGGGACAACTACCATCCCCAGCCTTTAGACTTATGTAGTCTTCTACAATCTCCCCTAGGCTCGGTGAAACACTCTTAATCAAAATCAATGTTAGCTTTCTTGTATGTGCCAGAATAGGCATACCATTTATTCCTTAGGATCCGATCAGTCATCCGAACATACTGGCAAGATAAAAAGTAAACAGACTCGTCAGCTGTGATAGGGCAATGTAGTAGCTTATTGAAGTCATCTTTGCCAAACTTCATTAAGTTAGCTGGATCAATGATTCTGTATGATCTATCAATACATTTGATCACAGCCTGACCTGAATCCTTTTCATAACTCTAAGAAATAAATTGCTTCAAAGAATTTGGAGGAACAGGAGCATGAACTGGGACTTTCTTGATGTATTTAGGATGTTGATAGACTCTAATTTTCATTGGAGCTTTGGTATTTTCATCAATTCTAGAAGAGTCATCAATCACCTTTGACTTTGCAGTTTTGAAGTCCTTGAAATTAGTTCTCATCTCTCTTCTAATCTTTGACCTCATTAATTCAGCTTCTCCATGGTTGCTTTCATTGAAAAATGGAGCTTTACCCATTGCATACAGATCAGCAGCTCGTAATGTGTGAAAGTCTTGAGTGCTTTTCAGATAATCTATCTCTCCATTCCTTCTCTTTATAACATACATCTTTTTCTCACCATCAAAAGCCCAGCTCATCACATGTGATATCTCACCATATTTGTCTTTAGGCTTAGATACAAACAAAAAATGAGTCTCTTTAGGTGGTGGTGGTGCTCTGAACTGCAATCCTCCTTAGGTATATAAAGCAATCTGTCCAGTAGAATCCTTTTGTGTTGTACCAGTAGGAGTTGGATCACTTACAGACTCTGTAGGAATTTCTCCTTCTTCCAGATCAATATCTTTGAATAAGTCCTGTAAGTTGTTCCCAAAAATATCAGTATACTCATTTTGCTCATCTACATCATCAAATAAACCAAAATCTTCTTCTGTAGATTCAATTGAAGTAGATAGCTGGAATGAGTATAACTCTTTCTCATATAAATCTTCAGTGTCAGGATCCAGTGGTTCATATCCTTCTGGATCACCAGCACTTAGTCCAGAGACATTTTTAGTGCTAGTATCACTAGTTGGATTAGAAGATAAGCCTCCAACATCACCTCCATCATCATTATCATTATTAGAATTATCATCATCATTATTATCACCATCATTTCCACCATCATCATCATCATCATCATTATCTTCATCATCATCATTATCTTCATCATCATCAGAATCACCATAGTCAATCAAATCCTTATCTTCTTCTTCGTTAACAATAGGGAGAGGCATCATATGTTTAGGCTTAACAAAAGCTGTAGATGTAACAGCTTCAGTGATAGGTACTTCAGATGTAATTGGAACATCTTCAGTGATACTAACACTTGGCTGTGTCTCAGTAGCTTGAGCTTCAATGACCTTTTCAACCTCTTGAACATTATCTGCAGGAGATGGACTTGGTGAACGCCTGCTCGTCTCACCAACCACAGTTGTAGATTGTACAACATGCGGTTGATGGAAGTAAGTTTGAGAGATAAACTCTCTCAGCTCGTGAAGCTGTCTCTCCAAACCTGAAGAGTAATCAAACATATTCTTCATTTGTAGCTCCAGAGATGCTATCCTTGAATCCTTAATGGTAGAATCCAGATGAATTATAGAAATCATCTTAGTCTTTTCTTAATTTTCCTTCCTCAAATCAGCTATGATCTTGACATTCTCAAAACTTTCTTTTTCCAAATTCTTTACCCTTTCTTCCAATGTGATAGATTGAGAAGCACTTCTTGATTCTTCTCTACCTCTGAACTCTGGTGGAGTGTTCAGAAATGTATCAACATCGAACTCCAAATTTTCTTGTCGAGGTGGAGTTGAGAAACCAGACCCAGAAATATTTGCTGATTCAGAAACAGGAACAGTTTCTGTCTCAAAAACAGTGGTAGTCACATCAGCTTGTTGTTCTTGTTTAGTCACCACTCTCTCAGGTGATCTCTGAATATTGGAAGTAGTATGTTGTTCAGATTCTGTGATGATCACTTGAGTTCGTGGTTTCCTAGGAATACCACTTCTCCCTCTTTTCCTAGCAGGGAAATCTTTCCTCTTTGCCATTTTTTTACGCCTCATAGAAGTACTCGGGGATTCCTCTGGAATATAATCTGTGTCTCTATCATCAACACATATCCTTGAGGAAGTTGGTGTAGTAGGAGTCTGATCTGTTTGAATAACATAGGGAACATTCCCTATCTGGTCACTCACAGTATCAGAACTGGAAGTTGAGTGAACAACACCTTCCATTCTTTCTTAATTCGTTGGTTCATCCTCAAACATTCTCTCAGTCTCCTCATCTACATCATTTCTAGTAACAGATGCATAAGTGCCAGTCTGTGCCTCATCAGTGTTTACATCTCCTCCCAAATCTCCAACACTGTCATCAACTTTAGAAAATCTACCAATCTTGGAAAAACTTTCACCAGAGCATTTATTCCCTCTTGCTCCAGTTAAGTGAGTAAAGATCTCTTTCTTGATTGTTTGAACAACATACTTAGAAGATCTAAGTGTTGCAAACTCTGGATAAGCGTCATTGATCACCAACTGAATGAACCGAGGATACATAATAAACTTCTTTCCAGGATTAGTAGTGACATTTTTCTGCATCTCCTGAATGATTGCTCCTGAGATACTAAATGGAAGATCATCCACAAGTGAAACTAATAGAGACCTAAATATAGCGCTCAGACTGTCCATCCCCGCCTTCAAATTACTCAGACAGTGGATAACCACATGAAATAGATACTTCCAATATAGTGGCAACCACTTTTTCTCTAGACTAGGATATCTGTACTCATATCCCATCTTGTTGGAGCATCCTCTTGGTCATCAAACAATAATACTCTGTTCAGAATGGCTTGAGAGACAATCACTCTTTTGTCTTTGACTGTTGCAGTAATAATTGGTTTTCCAACTTGATCCTTTTCTAGAACAGCAGTGCTCCAGAATGAATTGATTAACTCAGAATAAATAGCTAGATCACCAGAAATAGCATAGACAATATGTGAGTTCTTCAGCCCTTCAATCATAGAAGAGAACAGTTCTTTCCCTTCTGGTACTTCATCCAGATAAGCTACACAATTATGATTTTTGTGAAAATCATTTGTGCCATCTGCAATTACACAAACACACAAGATTAGTAACATTGACATAACTTAATTACACACAAGAAAAGTTTGTACACTTAGAAAAATTTCAACAATTAAAAGCTCAGTCGCGCGAAAAAAAAAATTACACACTTAGAAAATTTTAGCAATTAAGGTTCTATCGAGCGAAAACTGTTAACACTTAGAAAATTTCAGCAAATAAAGGTTTCTATCGCGCGAAAACTATGTTCATGCGAAAACTCCATTCGTGCGAAAATCACAGTTCATGCGAAAATCAAATTTCAAGCGAAAACAAGTTTCACCCGAGAGTTACTTTCATGCGAAAGTCAAAGTTCAAGTGAAATTCAAACATCATGTGAAAACATGTTTCACGCGAGAACATTAGTCACGCAAAAACACATTTTCGCGCCTGTTCATTTCACGCGATTCGCTCAGAAAACACATTTTCGCGCCTGTTCATTTCACGCGATTCGCTCAGAACAATCAATCAAATTAACTTTCAAAAACTTGATTTTAAACAATGAAATTCATTCCCCAACTGTCGCCTAAGTCTACTATGTCCATTCCATCTTTCAATTTTAACTTTTAAGTCCATTATATTAGATTTTGGTTTAAGGTTGTTAAGTTCCTTTTAGTATTTGATATCTTTAGTAACCATTTTAATCAAAATCTACCTATCAATCTCAAAGCTTGATGAAATGTGAACAAATGAGAAAGTTATCACGCAAGATATACTCAGAAATTGATAAGAAAGATATAAGCAAAAACGAATTTCGGATGAACAATGAATGCGAAAAGTGATTTCGTTTTCATCACAGTGATATTTATATGTCAACCATGTCACGCGACAAACCCTTTCGCGCGACAGACCTTTCGCGCGATAACCCCCATTCGCGCGAGTGTCTTTTACACTTTGAAAATTTTTCAATTTTTCAATTTTTAATATTTCAATTTTTCAATTTTCTTATTTTTCAAAAACTTTTATTATCAATTATTTATGTCAATAGAATGTTTTATTTACCAAGTGATCAATTAGTTTAATGAATCTTCAATTTTCAAAAATTTATTTGTGATCTATTTGTCTTAACCTAAACAAAACACAAACAAAACAAAATGAAAACAAAACAAAACAAACAAAATAACAAAATAATAAAGAATCAAGATCTGAATTGTTTATTAATCAAATTTGTCTTGTAAGAATTTTCATAATGAGATCATATAGTCCTTTGTCAAGTCAAGACTCTGTCCAGCTTTATTTAAAATAAACTGGTTAAGTTGATTGTCAATATATTTTGTCCTTTTTAAACTTATACTTCAGGTTTTACTCAGAAACATAAGGAGTGATACTTATCATGTTTTGTATGACTTTAAATAAATTCAGTGGATCCCATAATCAAAACTTCTGTAAAATACTTATTAGTCTTCAAGACACTATCGAAATTTCAAGTCATCCCAAATTGACTTAAACCATGCATTGTTGATCAGTGATACCATATGTTTATTCCTAAAATATATCTATTTGAGCATAACTAGCCTGAGAAATATTTCTTAACACGGAATATTAACAAGTTTAAGGAGTTACTAACGGCCATCTGGACTTACGTCTACCCTCTCAAGATGTTTAGGACTTACAAGCCATCTGGACTTACAAGCCATCTGGACTTACATGCCCCATCTTTTGATTTTGCCTTCCGTGATCAGAAAATATTCTCAAAGTAGAAAATATATACCATATAGTATGTATGTCTTTAGACATATCTTTTGATTTGTGCACCTTGGCATCTTATATCCTATATGGCCTTTTGGCATCTTTTTGCTCATTTATTTCTTTTTATGTCTTTTATTTCTTTTTGCATGTCTTTTTGTATTTTCTTTTATATATATACATATTTATATATGATGATCACTGAATCAAACAATAACAGGCTTGAGTATGACCAGAATATAACTCTCAGTCTGTGTTAGAACATTTTTGGTATTGTCACAGAATCCTGATATGTTCCCCACTAAATCATATCACTTTAATTCAAGTATAATCACTCAATTATGATCTTTTTATTTCGAAAGCAAAGCCTATTGACACATCAATCATAATCCAAGTCTTTTTATATGAAATCCTTTGAAAGTACTTAGACTCGTTTTGAACTTTGTAATATCATTTCTCATTTAATCATGAAAATTTCTTTTTAATAATTCTTTAATCTTGACTCCCCCTAAAACTAAAAATTTTTTCAGAATTTGTTTTTCTAATTTCTCCCCCTAAAATTGTGATTGTTCTTTTAATGTAAAAGAAAACTATTACAATTTTATTCCTTATAAAAAAAAGAAAAATCTTTTTGTGAAGATTCAAGAAATCAATTTATCCAAAGTTAATCATTCCTAATGATTGCACAAGAAAATCAAATCGAGAATGATCAAATGCCTTAGTAAATAAATCAACAATGTTTTCAGTTGACGGCACTTGTTTTAAATAAATAAGTTTACGATCAAAAAAATCACGGATAAAATGGATTCGGATATCAATGTGTTTAGTTTTGGAATGTTGAATGGGATTTTTAACGATGTTCAGTACTGCCGTGTTATCACACCAAATTGGTGTGTCATATATGTCGAGACCATAATCGAGAAGTTGTTGTTAAGTTCAGACAAGCTGGGAACAACAGCTCGATGCAGCCACATATTCAGCTTCGGCAGTGGATGTTGAAACAGTGTTCTGCTTTTTAGACTGCCAGAAAATGAGTCGGTTGCCCAAAAATTGACATCCTCCTGTAGTCGATTTCCTGTCTAAATTACAACCACCATAATCACTGTCAGTATAAGCAAATAAATTGAAATCAGAAGTTCGAGGATACCAAAGACCATGTTTAGGTTGACCCTTGAGATACTTGAAAATCCGCTTGACAGCTTTCATGTGTGATTCTTTTGGATCACTTTGATAGCGGGCACACTGACAAACAGGGAACATGATATCCGGCCTGCTTGCAGTGAGATACATGAGGGAACCAATCATTGATCTATACAGATGTTGATCAACTGATTCTCCTAATGGATCTTGAGTGAGAGTAGGACGAGAAGACATAGGAGTTGGAGCTACTTTGGAATCCTGAAACTTGTATTTCTCAAGAATAGTCTGAACATATTTTTCTTAACGAATGAGAATACCAGTTTTAGTCTGATTAACTTGAATACCCAAGAAAAATAAAATTTCTCAAAGAGAGCTCATCTCGAATTTCTTCTTCATCACTTCTTCAAACTCCGTGCACATACTATCATTTGTAGACCCAAAAATGATATCATCGACATAGATTTGGACCAGAATGATATCATCGCCTGATTTACGAATGAATAAGGTTTGATCGACTGCTCCTCGTGAATAACCATTTGCAAGTAAATGTTCAGTCAGAGTGGCATACCAAGCACGAGGTGGTTGATGTAAACCATACAATGCCTTATCCAACTTGTAAACATAATCAGGATGATCTGGATCTTCAAATCCAGGAGGTTGACAAACATAGGTTTCTTCCTTCATTTCCCCGTATAAGAAAGCAGTTTTTACATCCATCTGATACACCTTGATATTCATGTATGAAGCAAAGGCTAAGAAAATACGTATTGCTTCAAGTCTTGCAACTGGAGCATACACTTCTTCATAATCAAATCCTTCAATTTGATAAAATCCCTGCACCACAAGACGTGCTTTGTTCCGAATTATAACACCTTTTTCATCTGTTTTGTTCCTGAATATCCACTTTGTTCCAATCGGAAGCTTATCCTTTAGAAGTTCTACAAGATGCCAAACATTCAGCTTCTTAAATTGCATCTACTCATCTTGCATTGCCTCTATCCAACTGTTTTCCTTGAGTGCCATTTCAACATTCTTGGGCACTATTTGTGATAGAAAGCAAGCATACAAACATGTGGTGATTGCCCCTGGACGACTTCTGGTAATTACACCTTCATGCAATGGACCAATGATTGCTTCAGTTGGATGAGTTTTATGGATTCTTAATTGAGGAATATCATCTGCAACAATATCATTTTCTAAGTTAGTGATATGTTCAACATTGTCATTCACTTCTTCAGAATTTCTAGACTGATAAACTATATTTTCTTCAAACATGTCATCTGAAGTATGATTTTCAGAAGTAGTAGACACATTTGGAGATTCTTCAAATGGAACTTGAATGACTTCTACTGGAGTATCCATAGTCTCTGAAGAAGATGAAGACAACGGTGAATTCAGTGATTCTTTCGGCTCCTGATTGGGGATTTGTTCTGAACGATTGTCTGGTAAATCAAAACTTTCAGACACATGCACAGAAGCAGTAGGAATACTCTTGGATGATGATGGAATTGCAAAATCATCAGATATAAGAGATGGAATTTCCTCAATGATTTTGTTCTCCAAAGAGAGTGCTTGAGAATTAGTATCTGCAGACGAAGATTTAGAAATTTTAAAATTTATGAACAAATATTCACAGTCATAAACCCATGAAGGAGCTGAACCTGCATCAGTTATGTTACGCTCGTGCCAATCAACATTAATTGACTCAATTATTTGTCTTGTTCTTTTATTATAAACCCGATATGCAACCTTATTAGCTGCATATCCCACAAAGTAACATTCGTCAGCCTTTTCAGAAAATTTTGAAGTTGATTCAGTTGTATGTAACAAAGTACAGCAACAACCAAAGGCTTTAAAATATTTGACTTTGGGTTTGTGTTTATAAAATATTTCATAAGGAGTCATATTTAATCTTTTATTTATTAGAACACGATTCTGAATATAACATGCAATGTTTACTGCTTCAGCCCAAAAGAACAGTGGTAATTTGGCAGCAGATATCATAGTTCTAGCAGCTTCAATGAGTGTTCTATTCCTTCGTTCTGCAACTCCATTTTGTTGTGAAGTGCCGGCAGCACTGAATTGTCTAGCAATGCCCTTGGATTCACAAAACTCATTCAACGTCTGATTATAAAATTCTGTTCCATTATCACTTCGGATGCATTTAACCTTTTTATCTGTCTGATTCTCCACCAAATTAATGAACTTGATCAAAAGATGTGGAGTCTCATCCTTAGATGCTCAGAAAAACACCCAAGTAAATCTTGAAAAGTCATCAGTAACAACCAAACAATAAGATCTTTGACCCAAACTTAAAACACTCACTAGACCAAATAGATCTATGTGTAAGAGTTGTAAGATTGATTCGATTGAGTTGTGTGCAATTGGTTTATGAGGAAGTTTATGTTGTTTACCATTTGAACATGACAGACAATGTTCATTTAATTGAAATTCTTTTTCGGGTAAACCAACGACATGATTTCCACGTACCAGTTTATTCATGTTTTTAATATTTACATGTCCCAATCGACGATGCCATAACATGGAATCATTCTCCGAGGCTTTGGATAATAAGCATGAAGCAGTTACCAAAGAATTAGAACAATGCATATCAAGAAGATATGTATCATTGTCTCTCGGAGTCCTCATTAAAACCCATTCATCTGGAATTACAAAACCAGGTTTTATGATTAAACATTCTTTGTTAGTAAAGTGTGTAGAATACTGTTTGTCACAAATTTGAGACACACTTAGCAGGTTATGTTTTAATTCCTCAACAAAATTCACATTTTCAAAACTTAAGACACTGTTTGTAACTGTACCACGCTTAGTAACACGTCCTCCTTCGTCACCTGCAAAAATTACTCTTCCACCATTGTATGACTGAACATCTTGAAGTAATGATAAATTTCCAGTCATATGTCTTGAACAACCGCTGTCTACATGCCACAAACTTTCAATATGCTTTTGCGGTTGTCCCTGCATAAGTAAAAGAATTACTTAGACTTTGGTACTGAAGTCAAACACGACTTGAGCACATTCTGTGTTGCAGTTAGACAAAAAGATTTGAGATTGTTATATTTGTTTAGCACATCAGTCTTTTCATTAACACTTCTTAATTTGATGTTTTCTTTTAAATCATTTTTCAAATTCTTATTCTTTTCGACATCATTAGCATACTCAACTTTTGATTTCATTGGTTTTGAAAATTTTCCACGAGTGAAAAACATTTTTCTATTGTGAGCAATAGAATTATGAAATCGTTGTTTGCTTAGTGATTTTTGTCGAAAAGGACAATTATCTGCAAGATGATTTATGTTTCCACACTGATAACATTTCCTTTGTTGTGTGTGGAAAACAAACTGTGGATGACAATTATGAAAATTGCCATAGAAACCAAAGTCAGATTGACTGTTTGGTTTAACTTTCTGCACAGTCTCTCGAATCTTTGCTTCATTTAATAATTACTTGTTCATCTTAGACAGATTCGAGGAAATGGGTGATTTGTTCATCTTTGCTTGTTCATTTGGTTTAACTGCTGTGACTTTTGGAATGGATGATGCTGGAATTGAACCAGTCTTAGAATGTGCTAGAGAAGGACCAGGCTTTGTTATTCGAATAGATGCTGGAGAAGGACCATGCTTTTGAATTTTCAAAATTGATGAGAAAGGAGCAGTCTTTTGCACATCTGGGCTACACATATCTTGTTTCACAGGGTTAGCATTCTGATGAAGTTTATTCTTAAAGAATCGAAAATTCGTTTCTTTAAAAATATAATCTTCATCTTCAATTAAACCTTTAAAAACGAATCTATTTTTAAAATCTTTTTCAAGATTCACTTTATGATTTGCCCTTTGACTTTCATTCAAATTACAGTTTATATTTGATTTTGTTTCATTTGAAGCAACATACTTTTCATTCCTCAATGAAGTTTGATTACAATCAGATTTGAAATTGTTTACATTCTTATTTTTCAAACTCTCTCTTTCATTCTCACTATCACAATCACTCTCCCACTCTTCAACCAAACCATCCACCTTCACATTATCTGCACAAAACTTTTCAGTTGATTGTTTAGTTTTTGTTATTGTGATAGGATCAACAGTTAAATTTATTTCGACTGAAGGTTTTAAGTCTGAGGAAGGTGAAAAACCTACCCATAACTCATATCATAATCAAAAATGACATCAGACGAAGGCAAACATGAATAATCATGATTAATTGGAGGAGCTATGTTTGAAAATCCAACACCACATTTTCGTCCTTTTATCTTCTGTGTGATTTGAGATTTGATAATACCTTCAACCATGTTTGAGGAAAGTTCAAACTTTTCAACAGTCAATTTAGCCGAGGCTAGTTCACTGTTGAGTCGATTGATTTCTAAGGAGAGTTCATTATTTCTGTTAGTCAAATCATTATTTGTACATTCTTTATCATGAAGATTTAATAGTAACTTGTACATCGTTTTATTTAAACCATAAAGTTTTTCTTTAAAAATCTTTTCATTTGACTTGTGTTTTCGAGCTTGATATTGAAGTTTTTCAACTTCCATTATCAAGTTCTCATTATGAACTCTGTACCTTTGAACTTTCTCAATACATATATTTGTGCATAAATCATCATATACCTTTGGTTCTGAGCGTCCTCCTTCAGATTCTTCAACCTTCTTCACCATGAACGCTTTCATAGCATCAACTTATTCTTCCACTGGAGCAACATCAACAGTCTTTAAATCTTCAAACAGGCATTTGACTGGAGGCTCAATAGTGTACTCTTCAACTTCTTTCTTTTCCTTCTCAACAACCTTCTCTTCTTTCTCTTCCTTCTCAGCATTTTCCTCACCTTTAACTTCTTCCTTCTCTGCTTTCTTTTCACCAAACAAACCATCCAACAGATCATCAGATACAAACTCAGCAAACAAATTTTCTTCCTCCTCTGGTTCAGTAACAATCTTAGCAATCAAAGCTGTAGACAACTTCAGATCAAGAGCTTCCATCTAGTCTGACCAATCATATTCAGCATTAGTTTGTGAAACCAATGCTTTGTTACCTCCAAAAGTACTTGCTTTATCTTTCTTTGTTTCAATCTCCACAGTGACCATTCTTTTGGGTCCTTCAGCTTGACCACCAGACTTGGGTTCAGTATATTCTCTAGCAAAATGACCTGGTTTATCACAGTCGTAACATCTCAAGTTGGACTTGTCAAAACCAATTTTGCTAGAGTTGTTTACTCCAAACATCTTTCTTCCAGTTTGTCTAGCAAAATTCTTAGCCCTGTACACCACCATTGCCATTTGATACTTGATGTCATTTTCTTCCACATCATCAGGATTTACTTGTTGAAGATCATCAATCAAGAAATTTGGAGCAGTGAGTCTACCAGCCATGAAAGCTTCATAGCTTGACATAAAAGTGGTGAATAAGGCATGATGTTGCTCAGCAATCTGAACAGTCTGTTTTGAAGGATTAGTGGTAGCAACATAAGCATGTTGAACACTCTGTGGAGCTGGAGTTTGAGGGATTTGTTGATGGATGATGGGGGAATAATGTTGAGCAGCTGGAATTTGAATTTGAGAGTTCATTACTGGTTGAATGTCTGGAGATGCTGAACTTCCTGTTTGTTGTTGCTGACACATCTGAGTATAACTGACATAGTAATTAGGATTACTAGCCATTTTAGCATAAAGAGCAGTTGCTTCAGCACCCAAAGAACTCAAATGATTAGCAGCTCTCTGCTTATCATCCATTTCATAAGACTTGATAGTGGATATTAAATCAGTCAGAGGAAGAGTATACAAGTCTTTAGTTCTTTTGATCAGTGTACAGTTGTGATTCCAACTGTAAGGAAGTGAATTCAGCAGCTTCTTGTTAACCATGATTGGTTCCAGTGTTATTCCAGCACTTTTCATTTTTGTAACCAGTTTCACAAACCTGGCTATCTGGACATCCAAAAAACTCACCCACAACATGATTAAACATGTTAAACTGTTGATTCAGCATATCCTTCTTGCTTTCCCTCATGTCTTTGTTACCCATGATCTGAGTTTCTAATGCATCCCATAACACCTTCGCTCCTTTAAACTCTTTAAACTTGTGAGAAATTTCAGTAGTCAAGGCCATAGTGATAGCAGCATATGCCTTGTCATCAAGCTCAAATCTCTTCATATCATTCATCCCACAAATGTTTAGGTTTCTTGACCATCTCCCCTTTATCATTCTTGTACAAGGGGATATAAGGACCATACTTGATCGACCTCCACATCTTAGGTTCAGTGTAAATAATATGATTCTCAAACCTATAAGACCAATCAGCATAATCATCTTCACTGAGAAGTCTAGCTGGCTTATTCCCAGTGCTGATTTCAGTATCAAGATGAAGAGATGCAGTAAGATGCTTCAAATTAGGTGTTGATGAAGACATGTTGATCAGAAAATCAAAAATCAGACTTTTCGTGCGAAATCCCAATCCGTGCGACAACTCCTTTCGCGCGAGAGCACCTTTCACGCGAGATTTCAAATCGTGCGAAATTCACACTAATTCACCACGCGAATTCGCGTGAAACTGCATGTGCAAAAATGCAGTTTCGCAGGCGAAAAATCCTGAACTTTTTCACACAATTGGTTTTCCAATTTGCGAATTTAACCAATTTTTTTACCTCAAATTAACTGATTAGTTCCAATTTGATTCATTTTAGTTCAAATTAATCGGTTTTCTTTCAATTTTAAGTCCAAATTCAATCAAATTCAGTCCAAATGATCACTTTTCACGAATTTTCAGCAGCATAACATCTCCATATTGAATTCTCAGTCAACCAAGTGAATAAGTAAGATGAAGAATGTGTCAAATTAGCCGAAAACGTCTTCAAATCTTGGTTCTAGAGCCAAATGCTCTGATACCAATTGTAAAACTCGGTCAATTCCCAAGAACAATAACCAAGATCTCAATCTCAAGAATGCGGAATGTAATTGAGATTGGAAGAAAAGAAGTAATGGATCAAAATGGTTTCAATTGATAATCAAAATGATTACAATCTTATGCGAATTGCATAGAAAGATTACAAAGCAAATTGAACAATCTGAACTGAAAAACTTAGCTACAAAATGCGAAAAATACATATTTATACTAAAACAGATGTTCTCGCGCGAGACAAGTTTTCGCGCGGTTATTCATTTCGCGCGACTCCTCTTTGTCGCTTGACTTCATGTTTCGCTTGACAACTTCCTTTCGGTGTTCGTTGTTTTGTCGAGCCTTATGTAGTCTTCTACAATGTTAGTGGTGAGAGAGAAGACCTTGGTCCAATTCTCTCATCCCCCAATGATTCTTCTCATGAAGATGAGGGGAATCTAAGACTAAAGGTGCAAAAGCTTTCACAAAAATGCACTTATCTAGTCTCCAAGGTTAGTCATCTTGAATCTAAAGTGACTACCTTGCAAAACAGGGTCAATGATTAGCAACTTGATATATCTTATCTTAAGGAACAACTAGCTGGGAGACCTTTAAGGGGAGCTCAACCAGGAACACAAGAACCTGTGAATGTGATTGACCTAACTCCTAGCTCACCCATGCAAGAGGGTGATGCTACCAAAAAGGGGGAGAAAGTCATTACAGTCACAGAACCTGGGAGTTCTTCAGGGAGTATGGACATTGAGGACTCACCATCCTCACTTGCAATTGTGCATACTTAGCAACTTCCTCAAGTTCACATTGATATGGACAGTATAGACTCTATCATTAGGAGTCTCATTGAGAAATGCATTCCATGGGCTATATCATCTCCCCAACTTCAAATCACATTATTAGGAGGAGGTATGATGCTGATAGAAGAGCTCTCATTCTTCAAAGAGTTCAAGGGCAGCAAGAAGTCTTCACTTTCGGACCTTGAACTAGTATGAAAGTCTTGACCTTGTCAACATGCCACTTATCAACCAAAGCCAATCTAGACAAGCTGACTGGTTGGCTCATAGGATTCAAGACAGGATCACTGTAGAGTTCAGCTTCAGAAGAAGATTAAGGCAATCAGGCAATATCATTGGTCAACTAGATGTTGAGGCAGACCCTAAGAGTAGTTTCACAGGGGAAACCTTGCCTGAAGGCCCAGTGATAGAACCTAAGAGCCCTGTCTCACCATCAACTGCTGCAGAGGTTCATTCCCTTGATGAGACACCTGC
The DNA here is from genome assembly GCA_024085815.1 of Flaveria linearis. Classification (NCBI taxonomy): domain Eukaryota; kingdom Viridiplantae; phylum Streptophyta; class Magnoliopsida; order Asterales; family Asteraceae; genus Flaveria; species Flaveria linearis. Next base: position 41,579,729 of record CM044006.1, read on the forward strand.
TGGTTAAGGCGCATCTCAACCTCTCTCTAGCCAGAGCTTGGAAGCTACACCAAGCAATGAAGGCCAAAGCTCTCTCCACCCTGAGTCATAAAGGTCTGTGAGTGACAAAGGGAAAAGAAAAATGACTTTTGAGGAGATTGAGAAGGAGGAGGAGAGAGAGGAATGGAAGCTAAGAGGATAAAGTTCCTCTACTAGGTCTGCAAGACTCGTGGAAATTGCAATTAGGGCTGCCCCCAGACCAAATACTTAGGATGATGAGTTAAGGGCAGTCAGGATCAACTACTTGCAGACAAGGAACTATGACATTGATAACATCATTTCCCTCCCCTTAGATGAATTAAATGAACTGGCTGACATGGAATTGTCAAAAGAGAGAAAAGAGGAAGAGGATGCAGAATTACTTTTAAAATCAAAGAAGAAAGAAGACAGAAAAGACTCTACTGTTGGTCCGTATGATCGATTTTCAGTACAAATGAAGGTTTGAATCATTCAATACCAGAAATAACAACGCACACAATGATTTATATGAAAAATAAAGACCAAAATATATTCAAATATGACCCATAAAGCAACAATACAATCAAAATAAGATAAGCTCAATATAATCAGCGAGAAACAGCTTACAAAAGGCACTTGCAACACAAATACTCGATTAGGGTTTTTGCAAGGATGTCCAACAATGAACAAAACTATTTCTATATATAGCAGTCTTGGTTTCACAGACAGTTTCGCTGGTTGCGTAACTGTGCTGCCGAAACTATAGTTTCGCCCGACATAATCAGCAGTTTTGCTGGGTAAACTAACAGCTGACTGTGAGCGAAACTACAGTTTCGCTCACAGTTTTGCTGGACTACAAAATGAAATAAGCTAAATAAATCAACTTACAAAAGTAAACTAACATTAATCCTATTACATAGAAATATATACAAAAACTAGTCTAAGGTGAGTCTAACCTATACTTGATCTTTAATACTCCCCCTAGGATGGATCTCACCGACTTTGCTTGTCTTGATGTCTCTATTCAGCTCCAGTAACCCTTGCTTCTGCACCTGATTTATCTGTCTCACCTCCTGTAGCGTGAGCTTCCGCAACTGATCCTCCTTGGTCACCTCCTACTTCATCAGCTCCTTCGGGACGAGCACTAGCTTATGCAAATTGGTTTGTTAAGTCCCGGATCTCCATGTTAAGATCATCATCAGCCCTTACTTTCTCTGATTGCTCCTTCACCTCGGCTCTCACTCCCCTCACTTTATTAGCCACTACCATAAATAGGCTTGCCTCTTTCCTCGTCTCCTCCCCTGCTCCTGCTTTAATATGGTTCTCTCAAAGAACAAGCAGGTCTTCATCAGAGAATCCAAAAACCTCCATTGGATCAAAAATTCTATTTTCTATTCCACCCTTCACCCTGATCACCACCTCCCCCGTATTTTTATCATAAAACCACTTCTCGAATCCTTGTAGACGTTGGGGGAGGGATTTGCAAGCCTAACTCTGTGTATGGTTTTTGGTGGCTTCACACTTAGCACAATCCTACCTTTACCTGTCACCCAGTCCTTGTCTTTCTTAGACCTTTTCCTCTCTGCTTTTATAAACCCAAATGACTTGAAGTTATCGTTCAGTCCATTCTTAATTTCTTTCTCTAACAGCTTTGCTCTTTCACTCAAATTAGCATCAAGCAGAGACAAAACTGCCAAACTTCTCAGAACCCATCTTGGCAAGGTCTTGAAAGCCTTCCTTTTGTGTAGATATGTGATACCTCCACCTCTCCTCTTGATCATAAACATCTTGAGGCCGGAGTTGTATTTCCAACTGATGATATTTTTGTCGGCATCCTTCTTGCTCAACCCTTCCATGTTTCGGAATAGGGGAGTCAGCTCCTCAGGTTCCTTTTCTCTCATAAACCAGTCTTCCTTCTCCATCTCTATCACGTCATTTACATCATCCCCCTTCTGGAACACATAAGTCAGAGGTCTTTTATCCACCTCATAATATTCTGGTTCAGAGTTATAGTCTACCAGCTGTTCATCATCTTCCTCCACATCTACTAACCCCTTCTCAACAGTCTTCTCAATATCTCCAGTTTGTTTTGCTATTCTCTCCTCTCTAGTAAAATCATTAAGGTTCATGCGAATATCAACAAAACCAGACTCAATCACCTACTCTACGTGCTCGACATGCTCACTCTCTGTTCTTCTTTCTAATCCTCCTATTTCTTCTACTCCTGCACCTGATGTGCCCTCTCCTGCCCTGGAAGAAGTACCCATATTCAGAAATGGGTACTTGTAGGTATCAGTCAAATCGTCTAACTCATGTTGAGTTAGCTGATTGGGCAGGCCGACTGCAGCTTTCAACTGGTTCACCTCCTCAAGCAGTCTTTTGATCAGTTTGTTTTGATCAATTAGCATCTTAGTCATTCCCTCCATCAATTCATCCTTCTTCTTCTCCCTAATCTCCTGATTAATAAGCTTTGTCTTGATCATACTCAGTTCATTGGAGAGAGATGTGTTGAGGTTCCTGATTACATCCTCATCAAATCCTGCCCTTCCTTCAGTTTGTGAGGGATCAGTAAAGGTTTGATGTCTCTGTTTCGTCCTCCTCTCAGTATTTCCAACATCAGCTTTCTTCTTAGCCCTCTTCTCCTTCTTAGCCCTAGCCTCAGACGCCATCTCATGAACCACCTCTTCAAAAGCATAATCCTTTTCCTTGGCATATCTCTTCCTCTTCTTTAGAGCTTCAGTCTGTTTTTGTCTCGTCTCCTCAGCACGTTTGTCCTCAGACTCTATCACCCTCCTGATATATGCCCAACGATCTGGAGAGTACATGTTCTCGTACAGATGGGTGATCCTCCCACTAAAGTCATGCCTGATTGCACAACAATCTACAAAAATGCAAGTGTTCATCGACATTAATCTCTTTACCTCTCCATGTCCTGGAACGTTAGGAATGTGGTCATCTATGGTCATCTGAAGAAATCAAGGATATAGCAGCCATTTATCCTTCTTTAGGGCCATCACATTCTCAACCATGCACGCAAAAATCAACCTGGCTGTGGCCTTCTCCCCCCTACAACATATCACCATTGCCTTGGCCCAATCCAGGTTCAACCCGTCTGATCCACCTTTATGGTGGTCTAAGCACATAATAAATACATGGGCTATATATCTCCATTCCTTGGACAGAAAGGATATTTGATTTCCTTTCTAGTCCCAAAAGGAGGACCCTCATATCCCATCGAGCGGAATGTGTCAAATACTTCCTGGTCGGATATCTCAACCTCCTCTCCAGAATCCTCTTCTAGCCTCAGTACTTTAGATATAACCTCATCAGTAATAATCAGCTCATTCTCCAGTACTTTGGTTATAATCCTCTGTAAGTCTCCCCTCGTATCATACTCAGCCGTATGCCAGAAGTCTCGGATGTGCAGATCATATATAGTGGTGGAGTATGATATTACGTAAGCAATCGGGGATCTCTGCAGCCATCGTATACAGTCTCTAAACTGGCAGCTCTCGGGAGTATGTCATCTAAGATGGTCGTGATGTTGTTCCTCTCGTGAAACTTGAGATTAGTCATTTAAACTGAAAACCAGGTAGAAAACGTTAGCATGATATATAAAAAATAAGATTAAGAAAAGATAATAATGAAATATAATTAAAATTAATCAATAGGATAGTTTCGCTAGCCGAAACTGTAGTTTCGCAGAAAGTCATGTACACGAGGATGTGCAAGTATGTGCCTACTCTCTCCCAGTTCAAGAAAGTCATGTACAAGAGGATGTGGTTCCATAAGAACCTCAGATAGACAAAGAGAATGATAGGATCAACATGATAAACTACCTGAGTGCCACAGGCCTCTATTAGGCTAATACACTTCTTCCCCTACCCTTTGATTACATTGAGTTTGAGTACCTCAAACAACTTGAACTTGATATAGTCAAAGAAAGAAAGATCACCAAAACAAAGTTAAGGGAAGAGGCTACAAAGTCAAGAGCCATCATCCAGAAAAACATGAAGAAGTCTGTTGATAGGCAAAAGATGATGAGCTTCTTGAAGCTGTACGGATTCTCCAAAAGAAGACTTGGTCCTATGTCTATGTCCACCATGGATGAGCACATCAGGGTAATCAAGCAGAAGATTCAAAGAGGTAAACTTACTGACTTACACTCCCCACCAAGTCAGGTCCCTCAGGAAGTGGAGATTAAGGTTGAACCATTTAAGACAACACAACCTGAATTTCCTACCGAACATCAGCAAGCTTCCACTTCTGATCCACAACAAGGATCTGTCCCCTCTCAATCTGAACCTGTAAGAGAGGAAGAGCCAACTAAGAAAGACAAAGAAAATCAATCAGGTGTTGCAGGCCAGTCTTCTCAGTTAAAAAGTTCAAAGAGGAGAAAAAGGATGGTTTCCAAACCAAAGTCATAGAAAAGGAAGAAAGAAACATCCATCTCCAGACCTCAAGATGAGTCAGAACATCCTGAGGATGTGCAACAAGAGGATGCTCCACCAACTCCAATTCAAGCAGCTCTTCTAGCATCAGGAAGACCCATCTTGTCCTTGACATACACTACAAATCCAGAAATATGGCATGTCATCAGAGATCAAGGTGTTGAATATATCTACACATGGCAGGATATGTTCAATCTGCCTCTGCATGATCTCTTTGAAATGAGAAGACACTATGAGAGTCTGAGTGATCCTGATCATCTTATGAAAAAAGGGATGGTCATTATCATAATGAGGACTGTTAACATCTGAAATATTCAATTGTTTTGGTAGCATCAGCCTAGAGGGAGTTTAAAGGTTTATTTTAAAGTTGATGTAACCCAAACACCTAAAGTCTCTCCTGCATGCATGCACGAGTGTACTGAAGTAGAATGCTTCGGAAGTTTCACACACTGCCTTAGAAATTACTCTAAGTGTGAAATCTTCCGAAGCCAAGACCAATATCTTCTGAAGCCAAAGATGAAGTCTTTGGAAGCTTCAAAGAAAAAGTCTTCCAAAGCCAATTATTGAAGACAAATTTCTTCCGAAGAATTTTTGATCACAGGCTTAATCTGATGTACCTTTTACATCAAGCTAGACCCCTTTCCACTGCAACTCTGATAAGACACCAACTTTACAGTAGTTAGTGAAAGGTCCATGCTTTTGGTAACTGTACAATGAGGTCTTGAGTCTGTAACTTTCCATTTATGTACTTTATCCTTTTTGTAATACATTAGGATGTGAGCTATGGCATGTCATAGTCACTAGTCAAAAGGCAATCTACCTTTTGACTCTATATTGATTTTGTTGTCTAGATCATGTATCCAGTTGGCCTTCAAAGTATGGCCGACTGTAGGTTGTAGTATAAGTATCTCTGGTCCTTGTATCTTATTTGAAGAACTTTGAAAACACTTGTAAGGAACTAGAGAGCAATATACATCAACCATGAAAACCAATTACTTGCTTTGTTCTTGTTCTGTCTCATATACACTTGTGTTTCTTAGTTCTCAAAACTGACTTTTCTAGTTCCCCATTTGAATTGTTAAGTGTTGTTGCATACTCTCCTCTTTGTGTTGTTGTGTTGTAAGTGCATACCCTTCAATGGTCCTGCAAATCGTGTGATTGGCTCATACTCATGGTCCATCGTGTGATTGGTTCATATTTATGGTCCAATCATGTGATTGGTCCATACTTAAGAGTTTGACTTCACTTTTCCCAACCTTACAAAAACTTGAATTTGATATATGACATTATGACCATTGATCATCTCAGACATGATCCTTTTAACTAAAAACTTTTGATCACCTCAGACATGATCATTTTAATCAAAACTGCTTGATCACCTCAAACGTGATCCTTTTAATTGAAAACCTTATGATTACCTTCGACGTGATCCTTTTACATGAAAACCTTGTGATCACCTCAGACGTGATCCTTTTAACATTTCAGAAACAAGCTTTTATCAGATAATGTTCGGTTCAATTAGTGACATTCACAGATTTCATCTTGTTACATAGTCCGACATCGACTCGATACAAATATAACTAAACTAATAAAAACTTTAAACAAAATAAATTAAGACATTCTTTTTGTATTTTTCATTTGAGGTGGGTTGAAAATATTTTAACATTCCTTAAATGATTTCTCCCCTGAGAAGAACAGCATCAAGTATTTTCATCTTATCTAGAAAGACTCTTATGGAATCATACAGGCATAAACATAATCATTTGGTACCTTTTATATTTATGTAAATACAAAGAACTAGATTTTCATCTCCGCGCATTGCGGCGGGATTTTGTCATTACTCGAAATATCAAAATGCACATATAAAAACGTATCGTGACAGCTATCATTACCACGTAAAACCCTAAAGCATCTCTTATCGTAAAAAGTACCGTCACAAACATCACGTGCTTTGGCTTTGGGTCAGCTCCTTGATTACTCAACGATCATTTCATTCATTTTTCTTAAGTTGGTTATTTTTGTTTAGTCCAAAATGATGTTGGATTTATTACTAAAATAAGCTTCGATGTGACGCAGGCTTACAACTTGAGCTTAACCAACAGTTGATCAATTTAACAAACTGATTTCTTGCAACTGAAAAATCAAACTGTTTATAACTAAAACTAACCAATTATAAAATAAATTTAAAGCAAAATATCAGTTAAAATTCAAATTTCCCCTGGCTGAACCATCTTGTATTTAAACCACTTTCCAAACTGAATTTAAATTGTATACTCATTACCCTTTTCTATAATCAAATATCGTTACAAAATTTTTTTAAACGCACCTGACTTTTTTATTATATGTTTAAAACAACGTATCAATAATCTATGTTTAGAATTTAACCAATGTTACTATTAATTTTTATTTTTATAATCAAGATCAATTCCGGTAGCATAATCAACATAGATTTAAGGTTTACTTCACTTAACGTTTTCCCATTTCGCTCACAAATAATTATTGTACCATAATTGTAATCTAACGTAAATAATTGTGAATTTGTGATGATTATCAAGCCAATTAATCTTAAACTAAATTCTTAGAATCCAAATCGCTTAAAACTACAATAAAACTTTCTAAATTGTATTCAGGCACGTTTTTTAACGTCATGTTACATACTGTTCAAAAAGAAAAAAGAAAAAAGAAAAAAAAAAACTCATCTCAAATTCAAAACCCCTCATCTTCAACCTCTCAATTTCAAATTTTCAGATGAACAATCTACAATTCTACATAAACTTTGATTGATTATCATCAAAGATCCAATTACACGAAACAAAACGCTAAAATTCAACCCAAAAACATCAACAACTTCTCTCAAATATCATATCCTCATATTCATATTTACATTTACCAAACGATCACCCCATCATCCCGATCACACCACCACCACCGTCGCCGCTGCAGACGGAGGATTCCGGCAAAACTGCAACCCATCGCCACCGTAACCCCTCTTGTCCACCACAAAATGCCCCAATAACCCCACCGTCTCCACCAAATTCTCACTACACAAAAACTCATCACTACCCACCTTCTCCACCTCCCTATTAAACTCATGAACAAACACATGGTTCTCGCCGGCGCCGGAGCTCTTGCTCCGGGCCAGCACACCGGCGGTGAATATCACCGGCAACCTCCCCGGAGCTTTCGCGAAATACCCACGTGGCCTTTCGATCAGAATCACATCCCAAGCGACGTCGTATACGTGATTTGGTAAGTCGTTAATCGCTAATTTGCAATCGGAGAAGAGGAGATTCTGCACGGGTTTACAGTCGTTTCGGAGCTCCGATCTCGAATAATCGATCAATTCGTGCAGATCACTAACTTTCTTCGTGAATTGAACGTCGTACGCTTCGATTCCGGGGTTGTTCTCTTCCAATTTCGATATGAAGTAAGCACTCTCGTCGACGAACGTCATTCTTCCGTTGATGTTCAACGCATTCCACAGTAGGGTTTCGTGTGTAAGTCCAAAAACCAGAAAATTACAGGCGGCGGAGCAGCGGCGGAGTACGGCAGCGACGGCGTTGAGCTCCGCGGCGGACATCCGAGGCGGGTTTGTGGCGTTTGACCCACCTCCGGCGTAGTGGAGGAGGGCGTCGAAGATGGGTCTGGGGAGTGGGTGTGTTAGGGTTCTGGCGGCGGCGGCTGTGGCGGTGGTGGTTGTTCTGGTGTATGGAATGGTGGTGAAGAAGGAGAATGTTAGGACGAAGATGAAGAGGTAGAGGAGGGTGAAGAAAGTGACGTGTGAAGCAAAAAGGAAACAAAGTAGTACCACATGCAGAGAAGATAGTACTCTTAGCTACAGTACTATCCTCTCACATCACTGACATTGCAATTTAATGTTAATATAATGTTATATTTCCCAATTACAAAGTCTTATTCATCTAAGAGTTATGAGCACTAACAGGAAATCATGCTAGAGCTGTTATGTAGCATATATTGATTTTGACCATTGGGAATGCTGCCATGATGATTGTCAGTATATTTGTCCACCTAAATCCATACACAGATTTTTGACATACATTGGTGATTATTTAGGTTTATTATTTCAACAAGCATTTGTGGATCCCACACTTATATGGTAATCAACTTTCCTCAGGAGAATTTTGAGCTGTCTACGGGTTTTTGACAAGAAGAAACTATTCTAAGAGCTCTCAAAGAGATGCCAAGCCTCAGGTCAGTGCCATCGCACAGCAGAGAGGCGCAAACAACAATGCATTCTAGAATATTTAGATTGTGCTTATCCTCAGGTCAGTGCCATCGCACAGCAGAGAGGCACATAACCTATCTTCTTGTTAGAGAAATTTTATTTTACATATAACGCACCAACAACATTTGTCATTAGCTTGATTGGGTTTCACATTTTTCATGCGCTTTGCTCCTTTTATGGTCGTCCGCACACGTTTGTGGTGTTTATGTTGCTCTTCACCCCTAATTGGAAATAGGTTGATTATGTTAACTAGGGATGAGATGGACACCCATAGCTTGTTGAATTATTAAGTTTCACATTTGTTCACAAATGAAGTATACTAGTCTATTGTGTTGAATCTACCGACATATCATATAATGGACTAGCAACCCCTACATCTACTTTCTCTATGTAACCACAGTAGCAAACTAGCTTACTATCACTTTTCAACTCATTACCCTTTGACTTCTTAGACTTGTAATTTTCTGTAACTTTAAATCTAACATTGTAGAACATTTAAATCTTTTTGGTATCCCAAACAATTCGATGTCTGTGTACTATCATTTTCCATTATATTGAATCGATTTCACAGATGTGATGTCTTTGCTTTTCAACTTATCTGACCGCCCCTGTTTTTTTAAGTAATTTAATACTGACTACTGAAACTAAAACTATTCTCCCACTAAAATTCTAAAACCGAAAATCTTTTTCTGTTTTTGAAATTTTTTTTAAGACAGAAAAAATAAAATAAAGAAAAATGAAACTAAAAATAAAACATACAGACGGACTATGAACTTGATTCGTCTGGAATCACATCATCTTTCTTTTTAACGCTATTCACCTTTAATAGATAATGAAATCGAGGTTTATCAAAAGCTTTTGTGTAGAGATCGGCGCGTTGGAAATCCGTGTTTATTTTAACAACATCGATTAATTGTTTTTCAAAAACAGTCACATATAAAGTGATATTTAATTCCGATGTGTTTAGTTTTGGGGTGTTGGACCGGATTTTTGGTGACAGCAATAGCAGTAGAATTATCAACAAATATAGGGGTGTTAGAGAATTTCAAACCATAGTCTCGCATTTTCTGTTGAATCCAGATGATTTGTGAACAGCAACTTGCCGCAGTAACGTATTCAGCTTCATATGTTGACAGAGGAACAGACGTCTGCTTCTTACACTAGCAGGTGACTAATCGTCTTTCAAAGAACTGACATCCCGCAGATGTGGACTTGTAATTCATCTTGCAACCACCATAATCTGAGTCACTATACACAGTCAGCTCAAAGTCATCATCATGAGGATACCACAATCTAAGAGTTAGAGTACCCTTCAGATAAAGAAAGATCCTTTTTACCCTAATTAGATGATTTACTTTTGGTTTTTCCTGATATCTGGAACAGAGACACGTGGCATACATAATATCAGGACGAGAAGTTATGAGGTACATCAGAGACCGATCATTCCTTGATACATAGTGGCATCTACCAGATCACCATTTTCGTCGGGTGCCACATCATGGTTCGTGGCAAGTGGAGTACCTGCAACCGTTGCATTCTCCATGTTGAAACGACTAAGGATATCTCCAACATATTTGGTGTGATGCTGGAAGATTCCATTTAGTGTTTGATCAACCTGTAAACCAAAAAGAACTTTATCTCTCCCATGGCACTCATTTCAAACTCAGCTTTCATCACAGATTCAAATTCTTTACATAATGCTTCATTTTTAGAACCGAAGATTATGCATCCACGTATATCTGCACCATTAGTAAATCACTGTCTTTTTCTTTAATGAACAATGTGTAGTTAATTACACCTCTGCGAAAGTCATGTTTCAGCAGATGAGTGGAGAGTTTCTCATACCAGGCTCGAGGGGCTTGATGGAGCCCGTACAACGCCTTGTCTAGTTTATAAACTCTACCCCGATGATAAGGATCCTCGAATCCTTTAGGTCGACTGACGTAAACTGTTTCACAGATCTCACCATGAAAAAATGCACTTTTCACATCCAAATGATATACTTTGATCTGTATAAAGGACGCATAGGCTAGGAAGATCCTAATTGCTTCCATCCTGGCCACTGGTGCAAACACTTCATTGTAGTCAACTCCTTCGACTTGCCTGAACCCTTGAATAACCAGCCTAGCCTTGTTTCTGATTATGACCCCTTGGTCATCCTTCTTACACCGAAGAACCCACTTAGTGCCAATCACTTTTGCACCTTTTGGTCTATCGACAAGTGTCCAGACACCTAACTTCTTAAACTGTAGGAGTTCTTCTTCCATGGCAGCTACCCATGCCTCATCCTTTAAGGCCTCACTTACATACTTCGGCTCAACTTGAGATACAAAACATTGATATGCCCCATCATGTATGTACCCCGTTTCCATGATAGCAGCATAATCAGCTGAGTAGAGCTGATTTCTTGTTTGAACTCCCGAGAGAATATCCCCAATGATGTTGTCCAGGGGATGATTCATATTAATCCTAGTTCCGGGAGTTATGGGAACTGCTACTTCATAATCTAGGTTTGGAATCACAGGTTCAGTTTTTATAGCTGTTGAAGGACTGGGTTCAGAAGTTCCAGTTACTTCAGGATCAGCTGTAGGTGTACTTTCAGCAGTGGGAACCTGTTCCTCCTGGTTCACATTTTCAGATTTAGCTTCTTCATAATCAGAGGAATCACTTATCTCTAGTTCTCCCCCTGAAGAGCCAGTAGTGCCTTCTAATGGAGCCGAGGATGTCGAGTCTCGAGTAGGAGTATTCAAAACATCGTACATCATTTGACTAGCCAACACATCATTTGAATAGGAAGAAGGTAGATTAAAGGATTTAAAAAATCCATCATAGTTGAAGAAAAAGGAAGGTCCTTTTCCCGCAGGGAGGTAGTGTATCTTTGTACATCAATATTGCACCATACTTCTACCTGACCAGTTGAGTTATTGTAAACCCTTTTGTCTGGTATATTGTAGCCAAGGAAGATACCTTCTTCTGCCTTCTCACAGAACTTCCCAGTCTGATTTTTCTTTAGCAGCATGCAGGGTGCACCAAACGGTTCCAGCTACTCCAAGTTAGGTTTACGTTGCTGGAGCAACTCATAACAGGTTTTTCCATGACGTTTGACCACTAAGACCCGATTTAGAGTATAACAAGCATTAGCCACTGCCTCGTTCCAGAATTGAACCGGCAGTTTTGAGTCAGCTAGCATTGTCCTTGTTGTTTCTATCAAGCTCCTATTCTTCTATCAAGCTCCTATTTTCCTTACTTTTAGCTTATAGAGTGACTCCAATATGGTAACTAGATGCTTGAATGATTCAAATGTCTCTGACTTCTCTTTCAGAAACATCACCCATGAGAACTTGAGTAATCATCAGTCACCACAAAGCAGTACCAATCACAAGCAATGCTCTTTGTACTGACAGGGCCAAACAGATCCATATGTAGAAGCTTAAGAGAAATCTCGATAGAATGAACTTTCTTTGATTTGTGAGACTTCTTTGTCTGCTTACCTTTCTTGCATACTATGCAGAAGTCTGGAAGCTGGAAGTTCTTGACAGTAACTCCGTCCACCAGATCATTCTGAACCAGATGGTTCATCTTCCTGGGATTGATGTGTCCTATTCTCCTGTGCCAGGAAACTGAATCCCTTTCAATTGCTTTTGACAAGAAACACTAAGCAGTAGACTCAGTGGTGGAGGCTTTTGAAAGGTCCAAGACATACAGATCGTTATATCTTGAAGCCGACATTAGAACTTGCTCCTCCGGGATAACATACTCCTTCTTAAGTATGTAACACTTCTTATTGTCAAACACGACCTTAAAGCCCTTATCACAAATTTGGGAGACAGAAAGCAAGTTGTTTTACAATTGCTAAACGTAGTTTACCTTGTCAAACTTTACCTTCTCATTTCCCACTTCGCCTTGTGCAGTGATATAACATCCTTTGTTTCCTACGAATGATACATGTCCCCCTTTAATTTGCTTGTCGTTGAAAAGGAGAGATGAATTCTTGGTCATGTGCCTGGAAGCCCCACTATCAATAATCCAGGTATTAGTGATAGCGCTATAGCAGACAACCTGTACAAAGAATGGAAATTATTAGTTCAGGTTGGGGAACCAAGCCTTTACTTGCTTGGGTTTCCCAGAGATATCACACATCATGAACTCAACCCACTGACCTTCAAAGGACGAGGACACATCTTTTTTCTTCCTGTCCTCACTATTAGACACGTTATTTGATTTTTCTTTCCATACGCACGACTGAGATTCAATCGTGCGACTGATTCGATCTTATATCTCAGTCATACGACTGATCTAGTCTCCTGGTTTAGTCATGCGACTAGTCTATAAGTATGGTTCATTTGTGCGTAGGTCCATAAGTATGGTCCATTAGCATAAATAACCACCCGACTAAGTTGAACACATTTCTGAATCATTATTGACTCGGAACTATGTATAACAACCTCAAACCTATATATAATGTTCATAAATATGAGTAATACCAATTACTATAAGAATATGATATAAATAAAGACCATTAAACATCAAAACAAATATCATATTTCATTAAGCATTTGCATTACATATGTGTAAGAAATGAAAGACATTTACATTGAAGTACATAAACTAGAAACAGTGTATCAACAAATTTTAGTTTCAAAACCTCTCATTTTTTGTTTTAGCATTTCAGATATAATGTTTTTACTCTTTTACTAACATAGCCAATTTAAGATTATGTTCTTTGTAGCCATACACCTCAGTGATACATTTTTTACTACAAAGATTGGCTTTCACCTTAGCAAGAACTAGTGATGGAGTGTCATTGATGTGAGCCGTGAGAGCATGATTTTAATAGTTTAGCGTCACTTCTTTAGCATACATACTCTAATCACATACCTCATCTTGTCTAGTGACAAGTGCATTAAAGGCAGGTTGAGATGATGAAGAGGTTTGTTGATGATGTGTGATCTGATGTTTTGCTTAATGGTGAGATGATTGATGATGAGATCCTTGACTGCCTTGATGTGAATAAGAGATTTCACTCGATAATGGATAAGAAACTTTTTGAAATATGTTATGACTACTTCTTGGTGCATTGCATTCTTTTGAGAAGTGCCCGTTTACACCATGATTGTAACACTTAACTTTGGTTTTGTCAAATCCAAGTTTAGTTTTCATTCAGGCTTGTCTTCCTTCCTTTCCTGAAAAATTTCTTAGATCTTAGAGTGATCGTGTCCATTTACCTCTAGAGATCCATATCTTCAATATCATCATGATCTATCGCTTCCAAATCATCCTAAATCACATGTGCAGCTGTGAGTCTTCCACAAAGGTAGGCTTCAAAATTAAAAAAGAAAGCATTGTAAGTTTCTTTTTGTTCATCATTGTGTGATTGCATGATGTAAATGTCTGATTTGTAGATTGAGCAGTAGGGGTAATGGCTTGTTCATATTTCTCTGAGGGGTAAACATAAATGTTTTGGATCTTGTGCTATCTAGTGCTGACATAAAGTCATCTTCTTCTGAGTCAAAGGATTTTCCACTAAATGACCTTTAGTAGGGAATTTGTAAGCCTCTATGATCTGTGGACCACCGAAATTTTTTGATCTTTCATAAAGTTCTAAAGCTTTAATCTAAGCAAAGAGTGTAGGATCTTTTTGTTCAAATCTTTTTCTTTCTGAGTGGCACCCATAATGTGATCAATAACCAACTGCACAAACCTGTGTAGTTGTTTTGAGATTGATTCACTCTTGATATGATGGAAAGTCTCATACTGATTGATCAATTTATCCTTGTTCTCGGTGATTTCACTACTTCCCTCACACATAACGTTGAGTGAATCTTACACTTCTTTAGCAGTTGTGTATTTCTCAAGTTTTTTCACCACATACATCTTTAGTGCTTGAGTAAGTAAGGAGTAGGCCTTCATATCAATCTTGATTTTCTTGTAGTCTTCTGGATCAAGAACTATTGTTGGATCTTCAACAGGAATCCTTGCATTACTATATTGATCAACATCCAATGAAGTAGGAATATGAGGACCTCTACAGATTAAGATCTAGGAACTAGCATCAACACCAATGAGATAATTCCTTAATCTAATTTTCCCTATTTGAATTCAGACTTTTGTTTCAACATTGGTGGTTTAGGGTTATGCCCAAGTTCAACTAAACTTAATGTATCTATGATTGTTTCTTGATTTTAGCTTGGTTTAGATAGCAATTAGATTGATTTTAAACTTAATAAATTGAGTTTAAGATTGATTTTAAGTCCAAATGTCTAATAAGTCCAAAGTCCTAAGTCCAACTAATTGTCAAGTATTAGAAACTAATGCGGAGAACAATCCTCGGATACAAATGTCGATAAACTAATGTTTTTAATAGTGAAATTGGCAAATGCTGAAACGGTTCTTCAGACAAATGCGAGGAACAGTGTTTTTCCTTGACACTTGTATGGATCACAAATATGATGAATAGTGTATTAAAAGAAATGTGATGCATAGTTGATAAAGCATATGTGATGAATAGAAACTTCAAGGCAAATGCGATGAACAATTATGCACTGTAGAGAATGCGATGAATAGTGTTCAAGTTGAATGTGATGAACAGTATTCCATTATGTTTGTCTGATTTCCGTTGTCTGATTTCCATAATCTGGTTTGATATTTACACTCAATTTTTTTGTAGAACCTTTCGATTAGAAACTTTTAACTAATCTTAAGTTATTTAGCTCACAATCACTTGGTATTTTGATGAATGGGTTGGATTTGATGTAACGTTGATCAATGAAATAGTATCTTCAATTCATGTTAAATTTGAAGTGTAAATTTATTCAAACAAGCAATAATTTTGTTTTGATGTCAAATCGATTATGTGAAACACAATGATAATCAAATCAATCAATAGTTCAATCAATAATCATGAAGAACAGTAGGTTTTACTCTTGATTTCGAGAGCCAAAGCTCTGATACCAATTGACTAGGTAACAATCAATAAGGATAGAATATATTGGATGAATTCTATGATTATTGTAGTGGAAATATAATAATCAATGTTAAAAACACTCAGAAGTACTCATAATGTTTATTGTATGTTGATAAGAAGCATTCAATATTACAATATGGGTTTCTATTTGTTCTTGGATATGAGGGTTACAATAAGTTGTGTAAGAGTTACAAAAAGGTTAAAAACTTTACCTATCTATAGGCAAGATACTATAACCTGTAGAGTGACTTAACTACCTAGACATATAACTTCACCCGCATTTGTTCTTTATACATCCACATTTTTTTACGGGTGTACAAGTCTTGTCGGTATTTGTTGTACTTAGACATAAGTATTTGTTTGAGTTCACCCGTATTAGTTATTTGCGGGTAGACACATGCTCATCCACATTTGTCTTCGTTCACCCGCAAATACTATGTAACACCCGTAATTCTTATTAAAAAGAAATAAAAGAATAAAAGAGAAAGAAAAAGGAGGAAAAGAAAGTCAACCCCAAAGTTGAGGGACCAAAAGTGTAAAATATGATAAAATCTTGAAAAGTTGGTGTAAAAGGCGATATGGTCGCCCATACTCACTGCACACTCTTTTCTTGTTCGGATTTTAGAGAGAGAAAGCAGAGAAACTTTCGGATTTTGAAGAACAAGAAGAAGAATTTGATTTTTAGGTAAAGTTTAATGTTTTTAAGTTGTTCTTGGCTAAATTAGCCTCGGTTAAATGCTTATATGTGTTTCTATGTGTTCAAATGCGTGTTAAGAAGGTTTCTAAGTGATTGGAATTGTTTGAAGTAGCTCGGGTGAAGAGTGTAAACCCGAAGACAACAAAGGTGAGTTTCTAGACCCCCTTTTTACTCGTTTTTAAAATGATTTGGGGCTGGAAAATGCATGTATGTATGTTTTTATGGATTTGAGTACGAAACCCGTATGTTATGTACCTATGTATGATTATAGAGTATGTTTTAGGGTGAACGTATGCCTATGTTTGTGTTAAGTTATGCCTGAATCTGTATGTACATGCTTAGAAATAGGTATTATGATGTTTGGGGACTGGAATATGACTTAGACACATGAATAGGCTGCTAATACGACTAATAAGACCACATAGTGGTCATATGTCTGAAATTTTGACTTAGAAAACCAAGTACAAGGTAATATGTCTGAATAGCGCTTATACGCCCATGAAATTTGCCTTAGAAATATTCTCAGGGTTATATGTCTGAACAGTGGTCGTATGACCAGTAGAAATTTTCTAAGTATGGGGTTATATGTCTGAACAGTGGTCGTTTGACCAGTAGAAATTTTCTAAGTATGGGGTTATATGTCTGAACAGTGGTCGTATGACCAGTAGAAATTTTCTAAGTATGGGGTTATGTGTCTGAACAGTGATCGTATGACCAGTAGAAACTTTCTAAGTATGGGGGTTAAACGACTGAACAGTGGTCGTATGACTAGGAAAAATTTCCTAAGTCTGGGAGATGATACGACTGAGCAGGGCTCATACGACTGAGCAGGGCTCATACGACTGAGTAGGGCTCATACGACTGAACAGGGCTCATACGCCCAAACACTTGGAATTTTTACAGAAATTTTCTGGAAATCTGATTTACAGGGTTTTGACCAGAGTTGACTAGGGTTAATAAATGATGATGTTTTATGAATGTAATAATGATAAATGATTAACCCTTATTAGTACTGATACTATTATCAGTATTTTATTATTATTAACAATATTATTATTTAAATATTGTTATGCATGGAATGACATGATGAAGAATGTTTAAAATTTAACGAAGAGCATAATCATTAATAAGTAAAATATTAATGATAATGAGAAATGAAACGTAAAGTGAAAGATAATGAAAGAGGAATATGATGAATGAATGCATGCATTAATAAATGAACGAATGAACGTAAGAAAGGCTTGCAAGCAAATGTATGGAGGTGCACACCCCTGGCAGGTGTTAGCTTAACTGTGATGCGGGTTAGCTACCCCGAAGGATGCACACAGGGTCAATCTTTGAGGTTGACAATGAGGTGAGCAACTTTGTGTTGCAACAGACTCGGTTAGCAGGCAATCATGAGATTGCCACTGAGGTGAGCAACTATGTGTTGCAACAGACTTGGCTAACATACGATCGTGAAAGATCGATATTGAGGTGAGCAACTACGTGTTGCAACAGACTCGGTTAGCAGGCAATCATGAGATTGCCACTGAGGTGAGCAGCCGTGTGCTGCAACAGACTTGGCTAACATATGATAGAATGAAAGATAAGTGGTGCATGTACTTACCTCAGGTGACTGGATCAGCTTCGTGCACAATGTTCGTGGTTGATCACCACAGGTCCAGCACCAGCTTCGTGCATAATGTTCGGGGTATTGTACATGTTACCAGAAGTAATGAAATGAACGTACGAAAGAATGCAATGTGAATGTATGAATGAAATGAATGAACGTACGAAAGAATGTAATGAACGTATGAATGAAAGAAATGATCGTACGTATGCAATGAATGTATGAATGAAATGAATGTATGAACGTATGTAATGTATGAATGAATGAAAGTAAGATACGTACGAATGAAAGAACGAATATGCAAGAAAGAATACGTAAGGATATGAATGTTAACGATGAACGGCACACGAAGGAAAGTTAATGAATGAACGACGAAGATAATAATAATATTATCTGTGTACGTACTTGTGTGACCGCATATAAGTAAAGAAAGGTTTTCCTTGAAATGAGAAGTAAAATATTTTAATCTATAAAACTAGAACTCACTCAGCAACGCTGACTTTTATGTATTTTCCAGTTGGCAGGTAACAGGTTGCTGAGGATGGCACACTGAGAGGGCTACTCGGCAAGACAAGACTGACATCCAAATTATGTTTTGACGATACTATTGTTTTGTAATTCATTCGACTAATTATTTTGTGACTTAGAAACTAGAATGTATTGCTTAACAACAGCATTTTAATGAATGAATGGTTTTTGTTAAAATTAATTCCGCTGCTTAAACCTTATAATATGTATGTATTATGCTGTGAATGACCAACTGTGAGGTGCCCGGGAAAGGGGGCCTTACAAGTTGGTATCAGAGCTAAAGTTTAAGTGAAACGGGTAAATTTTTCAAAAATAAACCTTAACTTAAACTGAGAATGGGACGGAAAGAGGGATGTCAGCCCGAGTAGCCATGTGCCATCAGGTATTGCTTTTCTTAAGAGTTAATCAGTATTATGTGCGTGTGCTATGTGATTTATGTGTTCTTAGTAGATTTAGATGCTGATGTAGTCAGGATAGGAAGTGCTTGGGGTGTGAAGAGTAAAGTAAGTGGCTAATCACAACTGGCCACTGTAATTAGGGACTTACTATACTTGACATAAACTGAGCTGTTCCTTGAATGACTGTTTTAGTGTTTGAATCTTATAGCACATAGGAAAATGGCTGGGAAGAAACCTTCTAAGGCTGCTAGAGGTAGAGGTCATCCGCGTACGACTAAGAGCAGTGCTAAAGCTCCTAAGACGACTCCTGTGAACCCCGAGGTTCCTGACCGGAATGAAGAAACTGAGAATGCTAGTCTGAATGCCTCAGCTAGGGAGGCGATTGCTGATGAGGTACACCAGGTCCTACAGGAAGTTATGCCATCTGTAGTGACCGATGTTATTCGAGCTATAAGGAACGAGGAAAGGAAGGAAAAGGAGGACAGGAGAGGGTCGACTGAAAAGGAGAGCAAGGAAGAAGAGGAACGACCGGATCCTGAGATAGTAGTATCTGATGAGGAAGGGGATGATGTAGTAGGGGTGACGACCAAGGGGTGCTGTTACGGGGCATTTCAGAGGTGCAAGCCCCCGACTTTCGATGGCAATGGTACTGCTGCAACCGCTCACCGATGGGTAAAGGAGATGGAAGCGGTACTCGAGATCAGTGAGTGCCGTGAGGATCAGAAGGTGAAGTTTGCCACCCACTCCTTTACTGACTCAGCACTATGCTAGTGGGACAATATTGTCCAAGCTGATGGTTCCAGGGCCATCGGGAAAATGAGGTGGACAGAGTTGAAGAAGTTGATAATTGAGGAATTTTGTCTTCATAGGGAACTCGATAAGGTTGAGAGGGAGTTCCTACAACTCGAGGCGGGAACCATGACACACCAGCAGTATACTACCAAATTCAACGAGATGGCGAGGCTGCTGCCGGATCAAGTGACACCGGTATCCCGAAAGATTAACCGGTACATACAGGGACTGCCAGCTGATACCCGCAGGCACTTGATTACTACCCGACCGAGCACCTTTAGGTCGGCAGTAGACTTAGCTGGGAGGCTCTATGATGAGAGGGAAGTGATGGTGGTAGAGGCAAGGAAAGCCGGTGGTGCTAACCGGAACTGGAATGGGAAACGGTTCGGGCGTGGTGGCTTTACCCCGAATAATAAGAAGGCTAGAAGGGATGACCGTAGGGTGGGGTCACCAAGCTCGGGACCCAAAAGATGTGACAAGTGTGGTAAGGAGCACGGTGGTGAATGTAGGTGGGGGTTAAACGTCTGTTTCAGGTGTGGGAAATTCGGTCATATGGCTAAAGACTGTAAGGCTACGAGATGTTTCAACTGCGGGGAGAGTGGTCATATGAGTAAGGATTGCAGGAAGCCGAGGGCCGAGAGTTCCGGGGGAAAGAAGACGGCCGGGACTGAAGGGCAGAGGACAAGTGCCAAAGCTTTCACCATGACCAGAGAAGAGGCTAGGACGGACCCCGATGTTGTGTCAGGTACGTTTCTAGTAAATCAGACTCTTGCTTCTGGGTTATTTGATTCTGGTGCTAGTAAGAGTTTCATTTCTGCTACTTTCTGTGCTAAATTGCCTGTTAGTAGTAAATTCATTGATGAGCCCTTTGAAGTAGAAACCGCTATTGGTAAGTCCACTAGAGTTACTGATGTGATAGAGGACTGTGCCATAGAGTTAGAAAGTCATAGGTTTGCTGCTAGATTACATGTAATACCCCTAGGTGGATTTGATGTGGTGTTAGGAATGGATTGGTTGGCAACCTACGAAGCGAATATCATATGTCAAAAGAAGATGATTAGATTGACGGCATTTGACGGAAGTCTGGTGACAATATATGGTGATCGGGTAACGATGATTCCGAAGGTGATTTCGATGGCGGTGGCGGGGAAGTGCATGAGGCGTGGGTGCAACGCCTACTTATGTTACGTAAAGGATGTGGAAACGCCAACATCACAACTATCCGATGTTCCGGTTGTGTGTGAGTTTCCAGATGTGTTCCCGGAAGACTTATCGGGATTGCCACCTGACCGCGAAATCGAATTTCAAATTGACTTAATACCCGGTGCCCAACCTGTCGCCAAGGCACCGTATCGATTAGCTCCTACGGAGATGAAGGAGTTGATGGAGCAACTGCAAGAGTTGCTTGACAAGGGCTTCATTAGACCGAGTATCTCTCCTTGGGGTGCTCCGGTCTTATTTGTGAAAAAGAAGGACGGTAGCATGAGAATGTGTATCGACTACCGTGAATTGAACAAGTTGACCATAAAGAATCGGTATCCGTTACCGAGGATCGATGACTTGTTCGACCAGCTCCAGGGTGCCAGTTGGTTCTCGAGGATAGATCTTCGATCTGGTTACCATCAATTCAAGGTAAAGGAGCAGAACATTCCTAAAACAGCTTTTCGGACACGCTACGGTCACTACGAGTTTCTCGTCATGTCTATTGGGTTGACCAATGCGCCAGCTGCTTTTATGGATTTGATGAACCGAGTGTGTCGGCCAATGTTAGATAAATCAGTGATTGTGTTCATCGATGATATCCTGATTTATTCGAGGAGCGAAGAAGAGCATGCCGGCCACATTCGGGAAGTGTTGGAGACTTTGAGAAGGGAGAAGTTGTATGCTAAGTTCTCCAAATGTGCTTTTTGGCTACGCGAGGTGCAATTTCTGGGTCACGTGGTAAATGCAGAGGGAATCATGGTGGACCCAGCAAAGGTTGAGGTTGTGATGCAATGGAAATCACCAAAGACGCCATCCGAGATTCGTAGCTTCTTGGGATTGGCGGGCTATTACAGGAGATTTATTCAAGACTTCTCCAAGATAGCCTCACCTTTGACTAAGTTGACTCGCAAGGACGTGAAATTCGTGTGGGGTCGAGAGCAGGAGACTGCCTTTGAGGAGTTGAAGACGAGACTGACACAAGCTCCTGTCTTGACATTGCCCGAGGGAAATGAAGACTTGGTGGTCTATTCAGATGCATCTTATTCTGGGCTAGGTTGTGTGTTGATGCAACGTGGAAAGGTGATAGCCTACGCATCTCGACAGCTGAAGACCCACGAAGTCAACTATCCCACACACGATCTAGAATTAGCCGCGGTGGTCTTTGCGTTAAAGATTTGACGGCACTATCTATACGGGACGAAGTGCACAATCTTCACCGACCACAAAAGCTTGAAGTACTTCTTCGAGCAGAAAGATCTGAACATGAGGCAGAGGCGATGGTTGGAACTAATAAAGGATTATGATTGCGAAATCCATTACCATCCGGGCAAGGCCAATATGGTGGCAGATGCCCTCAGCTGAAAAGAAAGGCCTGAGCCGATCCGGGTGAAGGCTTATCAGTTAATCATGACCTCCGACGTGATGACGCAGGTTAAGGAGTTTCAAGACGAGGCTTTGAAAGAAGATCGTCTTAACTCTGAAAGGATGAGAGGTCTAGTTACGGAGTTGGGTGAGAACACTCTAGGTGTTAAGACCCGATTTGGGCGAATGTGGATTCCTCGATACGGGGATCTACGTGAAAAGATCATGGATGAGGCCCATAAGACTCGATACTCCATTGACCCCGGTGCTACCAAAATGTACCACGATATGAAGAAGGATTACTGGTGGCCGGGTATGAAACGTGACGTAGTGGAGTATGTGAGTAAATGCCTAACTTGCTTACAAGTAAAGGCAGAACACCAGAAACCGTACGGGAAGATCCAGCCGTTGGATATACCCGAGTGGAAGTGGGAGCACATCACCATGGACTTCATTACGAAGCTACCACGTACCCCGAAAGGGTATGATGCCATATGGGTGATAGTTGACCGCTTGACAAAGAGTGCCCACTTCCTACCGATCCGCGAAACGTACTCATCCGAAAGATTGGCGGACCTGTTCATCAAGGAAATTGTAGCTCGTCATGGTGTACCGGTGTCTATTGTGTCTGATCGTGACACCCGGTTTACCTCCGAGTTTTGGAAGAGATTTCATGATGCAATGGGGACGAGGCTACACATTAGTACAGCATATCACCCTCAGACAGACGGTCAGTCTGAGAGGACGATCCAAACACTCGAAGACATGCTTCGGGCGTGCGTGATCGATTTTGGAGGAAGTTGGGATGATCACTTGCCGTTAGCAGAATTCTCGTACAACAATAGCTATCATGCCAGTATTGGCATGCCACCCAACGAGATGCTATACGGTAGGAGATGTATGACGCCCGTATGTTAGGGAGACATTGGGCAGAAAGAACTGGGAGGTGTTGAGGTGATTGAAGCAACGACTGAGAAATTGGAAAAGATCAAAACCTTCATGAAGGCGGCGAAAGATAGGCAAAAGTCGTATGCTGACAAGAGGCGAAGACCGATAGAGTTCAAGGTTGGTGACCGAGTCATGTTGAAGGTCTCACCTTGGAAAGGGATTATCAGATTCAGGAAAAGAGGCAACCTAAGCCCGAGATACATAGGACCTTTCTGAATCATCGCACGAGTAGGGGAGGTAGCCTATCGACTTGAATTTCCAGATGAGTTAAGTGGAATTCATCCCACATTCCATGTATCTCATCTGAGGAAGTGCTTAGCTGATGAAGATATGATTGTTCCACTGGAGGATATTGAAGTAGACGAACGACTCAATTACGTGGAGCAACCAGTGGCAATCAACGATCGTAAAGAAAAGAAGTTAAGGAATAAAGTGGTTCCTCTTGTGCGTGTACAGTGGAAGCACAGGAAAGGATCCGAGTCTACGTGGGAGACTGAAGAGGAGATGAGGCAACATTACCCACATCTGTTTGAGGAATAATAGGTTTCGGGGACGAAACCTATATAAGGGGGGTGGACTTGTAACACCCGTAATTCTTATTAAAAAGAAATAAAAGAATAAAAGAGAAAGAAAAAGGAGGAAAAGAAAGTCAACCCCAAAGTTGAGGGACCAAAAGTGTAAAATATGATAAAATCTTGAAAAGTTGGTGTAAAAGGCGATATGGTCGCCCATACTCACTGCACACTCTTTTCTTGTTCGGATTTTAGAGAGAGAAAGCAGAGAAACTTTCGGATTTTGAAGAACAAGAAGAAGAATTTGATTTTTAGGTAAGGTTTAATGTTTTTAAGTTGTTCTTGGCTAAATTAGCCTCGGTTAAATGCTTATATGTGTTTCTATGTGTTCAAATGCGTGTTAAGAAGGTTTCTAAGTGATTGGAATTGTTTGAAGTAGCTCGGGTGAAGAGTGTAAACCCGAAGACAACAAAGGTGAGTTTCTAGACCCCCTTTTTACTCGTTTTTAAAATGATTTGGGGCTGGAAAATGCATGTATGTATGTTTTTATGGATTTGAGTATGAAACCCGTATGTTATGTACCTATGTATGATTATAGAGTATGTTTTAGGGTGAACGTATGCCTATGTTTGTGTTAAGTTATGCCTGAATCTGTATGTACATGCTTAGAAATAGGTATTATGATGTTTGGGGACTGGAATATGACTTAGACACATGAATAGGCTGCTAATACGACTAATAAGACCACATAGTGGTCATATGTCTGAAATTTTAACTTAGAAAACCAAGTACAAGGTAATATGTCTGAATAGTGCTTATACGCCCATGAAATTTGCCTTAGAAATATTCTCAGGGTTATATGTCTGAACAGTGGTTGTATGACCAGTAGAAATTTTCTAAGTATGGGGTTATATGTCTGAACAGTGGTCGTATGACCAGTAGAAATTTTCTAAGTATGGGGTTATATGTCTGAACAGTGGTCGTATGACCAGTAGAAATTTTCTAAGTATGGGGTTATATGTCTGAACAGTGGTCGTATGACCAGTAGAAACTTTCTAAGTATGGGGGTTAAACGACTGAACAGTGGTCGTATGACTAGGAAAAATTTCCTAAGTCTGGGGGATGATACGACTGAGCAGGGTTCATACGACTGAGCAGGGCTCATACGACTGCGCAGGGCTCATACGACTGCGCAGGGCTCATACGACTGAACAGGGCTCATACGCCCAAACACTTGGAATTTTTACAGAAATTTTCTGGAAATCTGATTTACGGGGTTTTGACCAGAGTTGACTAGGGTTAATAAATGATGATGTTTTATGAATGTAATAATGATAAATGATTAACCCTTATTAGTACTGATACTATTATCAGTATTTTATTATTATTAACAATATTATTATTTAAATATTGTTATGCATGGAATGACATGATGAAGAATGTTTAAAATTTAACGAAGAGCATAATCATTAATAAGTAAAATATTAATGATAATGAGAAATGAAACGTAAAGTGAAAGATAATGAAAGAGGAACATGATGAATGAATGCATGCATTAATAAATGAACGAATGAACGTAAGAAAGGTTTGCAAGCAAATGTATGGAGGTGCACACCCCTGGTAGGTGTTAGCTCAACTTTGATGCGGGTTAGCTACCCCGAAGGATGCACACAGGGTCAATCTTTGAGGTTGACAATGAGGTGAGCAACTTTGTGTTGCAACAGACTCGGTTAGCAGGCAATCATGAGATTGCCACTGAGGTGAGCAACTATGTGTTGCAACAGACTTGGCTAACATACGATCGTGAAAGATCGATATTGAGGTGAGCAACTACGTGTTGCAACAGACTCGGTTAGCAGGCAATCATGAGATTGCCACTGAGGTGAGCAGCCGTGTGCTGCAACAGACTTGGCTAACATATGATAGAATGAAAGATAAGTGGTGCATGTACTTACCTCAGGTGACTGGATCAGCTTCGTGCACAATGTTCGTGGTTGATCACCACAGGTCCAGCACCAGCTTCGTGCATAATGTTCGGGGTATTGTACATGTTACCAGAAGTAATGAAATGAACGTACGAAAGAATGCAATGTGAATGTATGAATGAAATGAATGAACGTACGAAAGAATGTAATGAACGTATGAATGAAAGAAATGATCGTACGTATGCAATGAATGTATGAATGAAATGAATGTATGAACGTATGTAATGTATGAATGAATGAAAGTAAGATACGTACGAATGAAAGAACGAATATGCAAGAAAGAATACGTAAGGATATGAATGTTAACGATGAACGGCACACGAAGGAAAGTTAATGAATGAACGACGAAGATAATAATAATATTATCTGTGTACGTACTTGTGTGACCGCATATAAGTAAAGAAAGGTTTTCCTTGAAATGAGAAGTAAAATATTTTAATCTATAAAACTAGAACTCACTCAGCAACGCTGACTTTTATGTATTTTCCAGTTGGCAGGTAACAGGTTGCTGAGGATGGCACACTGAGAGGGCTACTCGGCAAGACAAGACTGACATCCAAATTATGTTTTGACGATACTGTTGTTTTGTAATTCATTCGACTAATTATTTTGTGACTTAGAAACTAGAATGTATTGCTTAACAACAGCATTTTAATGAATGAATGGTTTTTGTTAAAATTAATTCCGCTGCTTAAACCTTATAATATGTATGTATTATGCTATAAATGACCAACTGTGAGGTGCCCGGGAAAGGGGGCCTTACATACTAATGCGACTGAATAATACTTAGACTTTTCTTCTATCCATATTTCTTCAAGCTTCATACATAAAAATCTACACTTGTATATTTCCAACCATGACAAATTTCATCACTACTTGACTTCACATGCATGATCCTTTCAGAGTACAACATATAACATTTTGAATATTATCAACACCTACGTGAAAAAGTTTTCATTTTTGTATAAACTTTAGTAGGTAGTTCATTTTTTTAGTCCCAGGCGTGGTACGCGTGAATTTTAATACTAGTTGGTAGTTAATTGCTAGTAACGTATTTTTAACGAAATGCTAAAGAATTATAGGAATAAATGGTATATATGCAATACAAAAAAATTTGTAAAATAGTAATCAAATTTTAATTTTGTTTCAATTAAGCAATCATACTTTTTTTAATTAGGTTACTTCACTTTCAATAAATGTTTTAATCCTATACTCTTTTACCTAAACAAGATGTTAACATGTCTATGTGTCATTATTATTATTTTAAATTATTTATTATACGCATATGTGGATTAAAATGCTTATGTAGATTGAAAAGGTATATGTAATATTATCATTTTTAATTAAACTAGCTTTTTAACCCGTCGCGTGTTACGGCGGCATTGTACGCGGCGTCATAGAGTATTGACTAAGAATATATGCTATTTGTTGAAAACATATTTTATTTGACACAACTATTTTTCAAATAAAATTTATGTCAATACGTAGACAAAGTCAAAACGTACATAAAAAGTAGGTGCAGTGGCTCCATATGCGACATAATAAAGTATAGATTACAATCATTGCGACCTAGGTAAAAGAAAACACGTTGTATGGTACTTGACGCGTTTTCAAATAAAACATACATTAAAACGTAGAACATTTTAAAACTTACATAAATATAAGCACGTATCATTTTATACATGACCCGATCAATTTGTAAGCAAAATTTACGTCTATTTTAAAAGGCACATAATGATAAGGAAGGAAATGTCTTATTTACTAATAAAAAATAAAAGCAAAATAATAATAACAAAAAGAAAAAAGTGATTATTGAATTATTCAAACTCCGCGACTAAATATAGTGTAATCCCCACTTTCAATTTTCAAAGTTCTTTTTATTTAAGGAACATAAATCAAACCCTTCAATTAGCAATTAATTTTGTATTAATTCTAACAATTATAAATTTTAATAGAATATGTCAATCGTATAAAAGAATATTATTTCCTACAAATACAAAAGTAATAATACATGCATCTAGTCTCGTATCTCTTTCTCTATAAACACACATAGAGAGAGACTATATTGAGAAAAATATAATGTGTACTCTCATAAAAAATCAAATTTGTTTGTCTTAAACCACCATGGAAATCTCCACCATCAGCCACCACCAACAACATTGAAGCCCCCGATCAACCACCACAATTAGACACCGTCACAAAACAGCTCACACCAACATTAACCAACGGTGTTATGAAGCGCCATAAGCCACCCCACAAGCACCACCGGTGGTGGTTGCTTACAAATAATGTAAGAAGAACCACCCTTCCCGTACCTAAATAGCAATCCACCTATCCAACACGTTACTAAGTATCAATATCACCACCCTCCACCTGTAACATTTCCCATTTTAAAAATATAAACCCAAACCTGTTGGGTTAATTATGAAAATCAAACATATTATTTAAACTATTTTATTCATTTTAGTGATTCAAAAACGATAAATATGTTATTTAACTAATTTTATTAATCGTATTATTCAGTTTTCATTTAATCAATTTATAATAATTTTATAATTAATAGAATAAATTTTTATAAATTATGAACTTTTATTTATCATTTATGAGTCTTAATTATTGTATAGAAATAAATAATTAAATTTCAAAGTTTATATAGAATTTATAAAGTTATATAAGTTTATAAAGTTTAATGTTAATTATGAGATTTTGATATTTAATGTAACACCCGGAAATTTGTCGGTTAAAAGAAAAGAAAAGAAATGAGAAAAGAAAAAAAAAGTATCTTGTAAGAAATTAAAATAAATACAAGTGGAAGGGGTAAAAGTGTACAAGATGCAAAACTTATTATTATTATGTTTAAAAGGTAGCATGGCCGCCCACAACTCCCCTAACAACTGCAGTCGACATTTTTACAAAGAGAGAGCAGAGTTCCATCGGTTTTTCTAGAAAGAAGAAGAAGATGAATTTGCAAAAAGGTAAGATTTCTTGTAAATGTTCGGTTTTCAGCTGAGTTTCAGCATTTGGAACTGATTATGTGTTCTTATGTGTTTATATGTGATCGGGTGTATATTTTCTCGGTGTCTAGGTGTTAGAACATCAAGAGTGTTTGAATTGAGGAATTGTGCTTGGAAGTCGTTACAGGTGAGTTTCTAGACCCCGGTTTTATGTGTTTTTTAAACATTTTTGGGTTGAAAATGCAAGTAAAACATTTTTACAAATGTTATGTATGTAACCATATGTATATGTGTATGTGTATGAACATGTTATGTTTGTTGAGGCTTTGTTGATGTTTAGAATGGGTGTAACAAGCTTAGAACATGTTAGAATGATGATTGGGGTTGAAAAATGACTTAGAAACATGTATGTAGATGGTCATGTGCCCAAACAGAGCCCATGCGCCTAAGAATTTCCCTTAGAAAATCTTAAAGTGAAGTCATACGCCCAAAGAGTGGCTCATACGCCTAGAAAATGCCTTAGAATGACTAAGTGTACCCCATGCGTCTGAACAGTAGTTCATGCTCCTAAGTTTGCCAAAAATGCCTAAGTGTTACGGGTGATACGCCCCCTAGTGTTCATGCACCCTAGTTTTTGCTTAGGTGCCTAAGTGTAGGCTCATGCGCCTGAATAGTTCACGCACCGAAAAAGTGAGAAACAGTTAAGTGCAGGGCCATGTGCCCAAATACTGATGAAACGCCTAAACAGGCCTCATGCGCCTGCATAGTGTTAAAGCGCCCAACACTTAGAAAATTTTTCTAAATTTTTGGGAAATCAGACTTTTAGGGTTTTGACCCTAGTTTGACCTAAGACTTATATTGCCTATTTTATGCATGGTTATGCTTTGTTCTTATGTTCCTTGTGTATATTGATGTTGACTTTGTTGATACATATTCATGTACCTAGTTTATATTTTGAAATGTAAAAGTCCTTCATGTCTTACACTTATGTAATCTAATATAATGAAATGATTAAATGATATACTAACTGCATTGTGATGTTTATATATGATTGATTATCTCATGTTATCTTTATATTAAATGTGATTCACATGTATGAACTAAATATATAGATTTGATGTTGGTTTTACATAGTTCTAAGTCAATAAGAACTTAGAAATATGTTTAGCTTAGTCCTGTGGACATTCATGCTAATGGACCATACTTATGGCCCATACGCATGAATGAACCATGCTTATGGACCAGTCGCATGACTGAACCAGGTGACTGGATCAGTCGTATGATTGAGACATAAGATTGGTTCAATCGCACGACTGAACCTTCAGTCATGCGTATGAGTCAATCGC
Source organism: Flaveria linearis (assembly GCA_024085815.1). Lineage (NCBI taxonomy): Eukaryota > Viridiplantae > Streptophyta > Magnoliopsida > Asterales > Asteraceae > Flaveria > Flaveria linearis. Next base: position 41,609,724 of record CM044006.1, read on the forward strand.
ATGATTCAATCACACGACTGAACCATGCTAATGGTTCAGTCATACGAATGAACACTGATAACCTATAAATACCACATAATCCATGAAAAAACAAAAGACTTCGAAATACTTCATATTATTTCGTACCCTAGCCGTCTAGAGCGTCCCAAGTCGCAAATCCAAGTTCATAGTTCGTTCCTGATCGATTTCAATCTGTTCTTAACGTTTGTTTCATCGTAAGATCGATCGGGTTATTCGTTCTCACTGATTGGATCGCCAATCAAATAGAATTCCGCACTATTTGATCTGGTTTCACGCAGAATCCGTTAGTACTCCGTACGTACACGTTCCTAACAAGTGGTATCAGAGCTTAGGCTCGTGATTTTGTGTGGATTCAATTGGTTTTGTTGTCAAAACTAACATTTTCATTCAAAAGATACACTTTTTTCGCTTTAAAACTTGTTTTTGTCGAGTCTCTGTGTCAAAAGTTTCGAACTTTTCCCATACGGCAGATTAGGGTTCGTGAAATATTCGTAATTTTGAGTCAAGTGTTCAAAAATTCGACTTTTTCCTGCAGCAGCAGCTTCAGTCGCACGATTGGCTCAATCGCATAACTGAATCCCATTCGTATAGTTCAATCACATGACTAGACTCATTCGCACAGTTCATTCGCACGGTTGAAGTATTCCATACGGTTGACCTCATTTGTCCTGTTCATTCGCACGACTGCATCCAATCGCACGATTGAATCCATTCGCATCATTCAATCACACGGTTGAACCAGTCGGCTTGTCCAATCGCATAAGTCAATCTGTCCTGTTCTTTGTTCACCAAGTTTAAAGAAATGGAAGATCAGTTCTCTGCTTTTACTGCTGGAAAGGACTCTCGCATCCAGAATCTTCTACTTCTGGAAAGTGGGATCGGGAACCACAACAAACCGCCAAAGTTGTTAACGTTGGATGAATACCCACAGTGGAAACAAATCTACCTGAATGGAGTTGACCCCAATCTGTGGACGTCTATTGAGACTAGTTATGTGACACCAGTCAGTGCTAATGGGGTAAAGCTAACTTTGGGAGGAATGAGTGAATCTCAAAAGACTATGCATAATGCTGAAAAGAAAGCATATGCCTTGTTGACTCAGTATGTACCTAAGGACATATTTCATCAGTTTTCTGAGAACAAGCAGTCTAAGATGTTATGGGAATCCTTGGAAAAGAGATACGAAGGCAATGCAACTCTGAAAGCACTAAAGGCAAAAGCTCGAAAAAAGGAATTCGATAATTTCTCACTAATTAGAAAAGAGAGCTTGGATGACATCATTGATAGATTCTATCATCTGATGAGTGAGTTGCACACTTATGGCGTGACCACATCCATGGAAGATAAAGTTTCTACCTTTGCTGATGGTCTGCCAGACAAATGGGATCCATTTTTGTCTAATTTGAGGCAAAACGACATTCTTGCCACTTTAGACATAAATGATTTTATTTCGAAGTTAAGGGAGGAAGAGCTGCATCAGAAATACAAGTCAAAGAAAGGATCCTATGCTCAGAATCCTGCACTCTACAACTCAGTTCCAACCCCTTCTACATCAGGCACACCGCTTCAAACGGCATTTGTGTCTAACTCTTCTGCACCTTCCCAAAGCAACTTATTAGGAACCAAAACGTCAGGGTCAACTAGCACCCAATATATTGTTCCTGAGGCAAATACTACCAAGTTAAAGACCGAGAATCTTGAAAATATCACCGTGGAAGTTGCTAAAGAACATATAGATCTTCTAGCTACCGTTGTTCAATCTTATGATGGGTTAGTTGCTGGTAAGATTAGGAACTGTCATCTTGCTGATGAAGACTACGAGCAAGTTGATGAAACTGAGCTGGAACGCATGGATATAATGTGGGCCTTGGTTAGTGCTGTTAGCAGAGCCAAGAAGTTTGTCAAGAAGACGGGGCAGAATTTGGTTGCAACTAAATACACTACTTTGGATTTGATAAAACCAAAGTCACGTGCTTCAATTATGGAGAGAAGGCGCACTTCAAACATGAGTGCACAAAGCCAAAGAAGACTAGGAATGGAAATCCTTTTCCCACGTTCAACCGTCAAGACAAAGAGAATGTTGGAGCATCTGCTAGTAAAGATTCTAAGGCGTTGGTTGCACAAGGTGGTGAAGAACAAGACTGGTCCGTCTGATTCGTATCCGAGGGTGAATCCAATGTTGCATTTGTTGATACCTTGGATGATGGATCTGCAAGTGAGGGAGATATCATAGCTGATCATGCAAGTTCAAATATCAAAGAAGCTAGGGATGTCATCGATCACTTGGTTGAAGAAGAGTTAAGTGCTGCAAATTCAGAATCTCAAGTCACTGAAGAATCTGACACTACACTTATGGCTGATTCGTCTAGTTCTACACAGGTATATTCTAAAGACGAATCATTTGATAAACATGCTTGTTCTGAATGTGATAAATTTAGGGAATGCATTGATTTGAAGTTTGCTAGGTTATTAGAACACAATGATAATGTAGTAAATGATTTACAACTCTGCACTGAAACAAACTGTGTGTTAAAACAAAATGAGTGCAGCTTCAAAGAAAAGATAGAACTGTTAAGGAAACAACTAATGGATACCGAGATTGTTGCTTTAAATCAATCTAATAATATGAAGTTCTATTTAAATTCTTTAGAAGAAACTAAAAAGGAGAAATCCATTTTGCAAGTAGAGGTTGAATCCCTAAAACAAAAACTGCATAGTTTGGCAAGTACTTCACACATAGTTCAAAACTTAGTGAAAGAACGAAATGGCGGGGAAGGTCTAGGTTATAAAGTAGTACCGCCACCACATGCTATCCTTCTGAACTCTAAATGTAGACCAATCAATAATAATCCAGTAAAGGATCATGTGGTGGCTACTCCTCTGGTTAGTGATCCAGATTCTACGGGTAAATCCGTGAAGTCTGTCACTAAACAGAAGAAATACTACTTTGGGATCAAAAGATAAGATGCCTGTTGAAGACTTGACTGATAAAATTGAAAAAGTTAACTTAGGGTCAGGTTCAAAACGTCGATTTCAGAACCTAAACAATCTAAGTCAACAAACCCTAAACCAGCAAGTCATCAAAATTTAAATAAAACGAAAGCAAAAGATGTTGCAAATGTTAAAATAATATATTTTGTTAAAGAAGGAGAAACATCTAAAAGTGAAAAGAAACTACCCAGCCCCCGACCAAACTCAACCCCTTGTCAATGCTTTCCTCACACTGTCGAAGGGAGATCCTACTACAGTTGTGGAAAAAAAGGACACATCTCTCTAAATTGTCCTTACTATCAGACACCTAAAAGGAAAATAGAACTTTTTGATGATGAAAAACCAAAATTTTCTAAAATCAGATCTAATACTCCTTCAAAACACCAAAGTCAACACAGACAAGCTAAAAGCGAAGCTGTGTCACCTAAAGTTAAATCAAGGATTATTAGTGAACCTAAAGTTCAAGCCATAAGCCAGTCGTCTATTTATCACAAACAGGCCTTACATAGAACTGGTTTATGGAAGGAAAAATCAAATATTGTGTATGATAGTGAAAACAAGGAAAAGAAAGATGTGCCCTCAATATCTGAAGGTCAGCGGGTTGAGCTCATGATGTGTGATACCTCTGGGACACCCAAGCCAGTTAAGGCTTGGGTCCCAAACCCGAACTAATCTTTTCATTGTATGTGCAGGGTGTCCGCTACAGCGCTATCACTAATACCTGAATTATTGATAGTGGGGCGTCCAGGCACATGACCAGGAATTCGTCCCGCCTTTTCAACGTCAAGCAAATTAAAGGGGGACACGTGTCATTCGCTGGGAACAAAGGAGGTTACATCACCACGCAAGGCGAAGTGGGAAACGAGAAAGTGAAGTTTGACAAGGTCAACTGTGTTCAGCAACTACAGAATAACTTACTTTCTGTCTCCCAAATCTGTGATAAGGGATTCAAGGTTGTATTTGACAACAAGAGGTGCTACATACTGAAGAAGGAGTATGTCATCCCGGAGGAACAAGTTCTCATGTCGGCTTCAAGATATAACGACCTTTATGTATTGGACCTATCAAAAGCCTCCACAACTGAGTCTACAACTCAGTGCTTCTTGTCAAAAGCAACATAAAAAGATTCTGTCTCCTGGCACAGGAGAATGGGTCACATCAATCCCCGGAAGATGAATCATCTAGTTTAGAACGATCTGGTAGTTGGAGTTACAGTCAAGAATTTTCAGCTCCCATATTTCTATGTCGCTTGCAAGAAAGGGAAACAGACCAAGAAGTCTCACAATGCAAAGAAAGTCAATTCTATCGACATTCCTCTCGAGCTTCTACACGTGGATCTGTTTGGCCTAGTGAGCACAAAAAGCATAGCAGGAGATTGGTACTGCTTTGTGGTGACGGATGACTACTCAAGATTCTCTTGGGTGATGTTTCTGAAAGATAAATCAGAGACATTTGAATCATTCAAACATTTTGTTACCACATTGGAGTCTCTCTACAAGCTGAAAGTAAGAAGGATTCGATCAGACAACGGAATAGAGTTCAAGAATCAGTGGATGGAGGCATTCTGTCAAGAGAAGGGGATTGTTCATCAGTTTGACTCTACCTACACTCCACAAATGAATGGTGTTACAGAAAGGAAGAATCACAACTTGATAGAGAGAGCAAGGACTATGCTAGCTGACTCCAAACTGCCAGTTCAATTCTAGAACGAGGCAGTAGCCAATGCTTGTTACACTCTAAATCGGGTCTTGATAGTCAAACGTCATGGAAAAACTTGTTACGGGTTGCTCCAACAACGGAAACCCAATTTAGAGTATCTGGAACCATTTGGTGCACCTTGCATGCTGCTAAAGAAGAATCAGACTGGGAAGTTCTGCGAGAAGGCAGAAGAAGGTATCTTCCTTGGATACAGTATACCAGATAAACGGGTTTACAATAACTCAACTGGTCAGGTAGAAGTATGGTGCAATATTGATGTTCAAAGATACACCACCCCCTTGCAGGAAAAGGACCTTCCTTTTTCTTCGACTATGATGGATTTTTCAAATCCTTCAATCTAACTCCTTCCCATTCTGATGATGACTTAGCTGCACGAATGATGTACGATGTTCTGAATGCTCCCACACCTGACTCGACGTCATCAGCTCCATTAGATGATACTTCTAGTGTCACATCCCGGCGGAGGCGTGAAATGCGGTTCGCGTGTGACTTGCTTTATCAGAGTACATTAATTATAGCGGAGTAATTAATAAACGTACATGCTTAAAACAAGAAAGTAGGACATGCATTTATTCATAATATTCGAGATTACATCTTATACATAAGTTCCCAAAATTAGATATAATCTTTTTACTACTTGATTAAACTACTGCATGTCTTCAGATACGGTGGAAGTGAGCATCTACATACACACTATAGTCAACTATGTTGACTGTTAGCGTCACACAAACCCTTCCAACGATTTCTCCGCAACCGTTGTGAACTTCAAAACTAAAGTCAAAGGTGTTAGACATCGTTTCTTGAAAAAGCATACTTAAACCAGTCAACAAAATGTTGGTGAGAAACATAGGTTTATATCCAAACAAAACATTTTGTTGATGTACTAATTACAACCAAACCTGCTCACAACATAATCATACTGTCACGAAATAATTCACAAAATCAGATAATATTACATCTCAACCCTCATTCGGTTAGGTGCAGGAAAATAGCAGCAACACTCATCCTGTTGATGCAAATATTCTCCTAAGTAGCGCTACTAATATTATCAGACGGTTCCTCATTCGAACTAATGGTTGTATCACAAATGACAGTAAGTATCAAAATATTTTCAAAATAATACATCAACGTAACCAGTATACTTTTTTCCCCAAAAACTTTATGAATACCAAAAGGGTCAAAAATGGGGCTATGAAACTCACCGTGTCTCAAAACTTGAACCTATAAAATAGTTCACAGTATTAGATAAAATTTTCTTTAAAATTTTCAGAACCTCAGATGTAAGTATCTTTTGGAAGTTCAGCTAATAATGTTTATCACAAAATTTCCAACAATTAGTTTATTAAACATAATTGCTTAAAATTAGTCCAAAGTCTCCATAAATTATCAAAATTACCTTTGATTATCTAAAAATCACAAAAAATTCATAGAATATTATCTCAACAGTTAGTAATATCCCATAATTTTTATAATATTCCCATAATTGATTAAAAATAGATTCTGTAATTGATAAATTCTCAAAATTTTACAGAAAGCTTATTATATAACATAGAACATCATATAAATATATCAAGGTCCAACTTGTATCAAATCAGATTCTGTAAATTTTACAATAATCTTAATATTTAACCAAAATAGCTATATAACTTCAAAAATTATGAAATTTATATATTCTATAGACTCAGATTTAAGATTATATCCATGAATTTCTTAGAATTTATTATTTACTTAAATATTTATTCTGATTTTTCTACTGCAGAATATATAAAAATTCATATCTTAATTATAATAAGGAAATACATTCTGAAATAATTCCAGAGACTTTTATATCTCAAAAGTATCATTTTGTGAATTTATCAGAATTTTCTCAAATTATTTTATATTTTTAAGTATTTTCCTGATTTCATTATTTAAAATAATTTATATAAATTGTTTTACTCATCAAAATTTTGTCAAAGTTTCCAGAACAATATTTCAGTATAAATAAAGATTTTTCAACATTTATTCCCATAATTGCTAATATTTTACTAGATTTTCTAAATAGGTTCAAGAGTTAATCTTTGTAAATTCAAAATATACCTTTTATCACAATTTTTCTGAGTTTTTGTAACTCATTACTTGTGATTAAGGAACTTAAAAATACTTTCAAGGTTGGTTTTGGTGTGTTAATACCAAAACTAGCTTTTTATGTATTTTATAACACATATGTAACAAAGAATAAATATTAATGAACTAAACCTTTTGAGTGGGTCTTTGGCTGTTTTAAACCGAGTAAAAGGCTATGAAAGTGGTCAGGATCGTAGCTAGTGATGATAGTCTCCAAAGGTGGTGTTAAGGTGGTGTTTGGCTTCGGTGGTGTTGGTAGTGGTGTGTGATGGTGGTGTGGTTGTTGTTTATTTGTGGAAACCGAGAGGTAGAGTGAGGGGCAGAATGGTGGTCATGCTAGAAGTTGTAACTAAGGGAGAGAGAGAAGGGAGTGGTCGATGGTGTGTGTTGAAGGTGGTGGTTGTCGGGACCGAGACAAGAGAGTTGAAAATGGCATGTGGTACAATCATCGGATGAAGGGGGTGTATATAGTCCCTTGGTCGACCGCCCTTACCAACATCATCATTATGGCTTCCCCATAGCCTTGGTGAGTCACTTAGTAGCTTAGGTGAGTCATGTGTATAGGATTGCTTAGTAATGTTTGTAGGTTAGGTGGCAATTGGTGAGGATGGTTAGTGTGTGCATAGGTGGTCGCGGGTTCTCTTGGGAGTGCCACATACATTTTTCAATCATGAACCCATTAATATGTTGACTTAGGGGAGTTTAGCAAGTTATCCACACAATGAACCGAGGCCTAGGGTGTGTATGTGTGGCGGTTTGGAGGTGTGAAAGCAAGAGTGTCGAGGGGATCCTTGGGATTGCTATATTCTTTTGAAATGATGAGGCTTGGACTTTAAGGGTGTTAGCATTTATTCAATGGATTTGGACTAGGGTGGCGGTTTAATGGTGTGAAAGCATGGAAGGGTGGTAATCGAGTGGTATGGTGGTTTCGGGTGGTGGTTTAGAAGGTGGCTATCAACCAAGGGTTTAGTTGGTTTGGGTGTTAGTTTTAGGTTTTTAGTTAGGATTTTGGTTATGTTTTGTTTTAGTTTTGCTTTTCTTAATGTATATATACGTGTATATGGATTTATAAGTATACTATACGTACATGTATAAGCATACAAAGAAAAATTTTCCATGCATATACATGCAAGCATGCGTACATAAAAACTTGGTATATATATACATGTATGTGTGTATTTCGGGTATAAAAACATACATGCATACGTGGATTTCTTAATATATATACATGCATGCAAACATGCATACGTACATTCCATAATGATATACATACTAAACATAATATAATCGTGATTGTAACTTAAATATAATCGTAGTATTATAAATAAAGTTTTAGGGTTGTCACATTCTCCCTCCGTTAAAAGAATTTCGTCCCGAAATTCTTTGGAGTATGCTTTAGAAAACTCAAATAATTATTACCTCTGGATAGGTGGGGGTATTTCTTCCTGATTTCATCTTCTCTTTCCCAGGTGTATTCTGGTCCTCTCTTTGCATTCCACTTAACTTTCACTATGGGAATTTTACTTCTTCTTATCTTCTTTATTTCTTTCCCTACGATGGCTATTGGTTCTTCCACAAAATGCAGTTTCTTATCTACCTTGATTTCTTGAATTGGTACTTCTAAGGTATCATTGGTTAGGCATTTCTTGAGGTTTGATACATGAAAGGTATTGTGTACTTCACTTAATTCTTGAGGTAATTCTAACTTATATGCTACAGGACCAATTCTATCAATGATTTTAAACGGACCAATTTACCTAGGGTTTAACATACTGGATTTTCCAAACCAAAAGATTCCTTTAGAGGGAGATATCTTCAGATAGACTCTATCTCCAATTTGAAATTCCAATGGTTTCCTCCGTTTGTCTGCATAACTTTTCTGTCGATCACGAGCAGCCTTCAGTTTATTCTTAATATCAGTGATCTTGTCCATGGTTTCTTGAATTAGTTCAGGACCTGTGAGTTGTCTATCACCTATTTCATTCCAACATAGAGGTGATCTACATTTTCTTCCATACAGAGCTTCAAATGGAGCTAACCCAATACTAGAATGATAGCTGTTATTGTATGAAAATTCTATTAATGGTAAGTGACTGTCCCAATTTCCACCAAAATCTAAAGCACAAGCCCTTAACATATCTTCTAGGGTTTGTATTGTTCTTTCACTTTGTCCATCGGTCTGTGGATGATATGTTGTACTTAAGTTTACTTGGGTTCCTAAGGCTTTTTGTGAAGTTTGCCAGAACCTAGAAGTAACTCTACTATCTCTATCTGATATAATGGATACAGGTATTCCATGTCTGGACATAATTTCTTTTATGTAAATTCTTGCTAATCTCTCAATCTTATAATCTTCTCGTATAGGTAAGAAATGAGCTGACTTAGTCTATCTATTATAACCCAAATTGTGTCGTATCCATTTCTGGTCCTGGGTAACTTAGTTATGAAGTCCATTGTAATTTGATCCCATTTCCATTCTGGAATCTCTGGTTGCTGCAGGTATCCTGAAGGTTTCTGATATTCAGCTTTTATTCTTGAGCAGACATCACATTGTTCTACAAATTCTCCGACTGATCTTTTCATGCCTGGCCACCAGTATTGTCTTTTCAAGTCTTTGTACATTTTATTATTTCCTGGGTGTACAGAGTATCTTGACTTATGAGCTTCTTGCAGTATAGTTGTTCTAATCATGTTGTTGTCGGGTATCCAGATTCTTCCTTTAAATCTCAGAATTCCATCTGCTTCCTCTTTCAAGTCTTTAATTGCCCTTTTAGTTTTAACATATCTTTTTGTTGAGCTTCCTGTATTTGACTTAACAAATCTGAACGTAATTCCAATTTCATAGCACGTACCCGTAAAGGCTTGGTTCTTTCTTTCCTACTTAAAGCATCAGCAACTACATTTGCCTTACCGGGATGATACTTAATTTCACAGTCATAATCACTTAGTAAATCTACCCATCTTCTTTGCCTCATATTAAACATCTTTTGATCAAAGATATGTTGCAGACTTTTATGATCTGTATATATTGTACACTTAGTCCCATATAAATAATGTCTCCAAATTTTTAGTGCAAATACTACAGCTCCTAATTCTAAGTCATGGGTGGTATAGTTCTTTTCACTACCTCTAAGTTGTCTGGATGCATATGCAATCACCTTATCTTTTTGCATTAGAACACATCCAAAACCTTGACGAGATACATCACAATATACTATGAAATTATCTGTTCCTTCTGGTAAAGCTAATATGGGCGCACTACATAACTTACTTTTGAGAAGTTCAAATGCTTCATTTTGTTTTTCTCCCCATACATACTTTCTATCTTTTTTGGTTAATTCTGTCAACGGTTAAGCTATTCTCGAGAAGTTTTCTATAAATCTTCTGTAATATCCTGCTAAACCTAAGAATTGTCGTATTTCAGTTAGGGTTTTTGGAATTTTCCATTTCTTAACTGCCTCGATCTTTGCTGAATCAACCTGAATCCCATTCTGGTTAACTATATGCCTGAGGAATTGTACTTCTCTTTTCCAAAATTCACAGTTTGAGAATTTTGCATATAACTTTTCTTTTTGAAATAATTCCAAAGTTAACCTCAGGTGTTGTTCGTGGTCTTCCTTATTCTTAGAATAGATCAGAATATCATCTATGAAGACTATAACGAATTTATCAAAATAAGGTTTACACACTCTATTCATTAAATCCATAAATACTGCTGGAGCATTGGTTAACCCAAATGGCATTACAAGGAATTCGTAATGTCCATACCTAGTTCTGAATGCAGTCTTAGAAATATCGTCTTCCTGTACTCTTAATTGATGATATCCAGATCTTAAATCTATTTTCGAGAAATAATTAGATCCCTGTAATTGGTCAAACAAATCATCAATTCTAGGGAGAGGATACCTATTCTTTATGGTAACCTTATTGAGTTCTCTATAGTCGATACACATTCTAAAAGTTCCATCTTTTTTTTAACAAACAGAACTGGTGCTCCCAAGGTGATACACTAGGACGTATAAATCCTTTATCTAATAATTCCTGTAATTGAGTCATAAGTTCTTTCATTTCAGTTGGTGCTAAACAGGGTGCTTTGAAAATAGGGGCTGTTCCTGGTATTAATTCTATTTTAAATTCGACTTAACGAGGGGGTGGTAATCCAGGTAATTCATTAGGAAAAACAGTAGGGTATTCATTTATAACAGGAACACTTTCCAAATTTCCCTTATCAAGCTTTGCATCAATCACATGAGACGAGAAAGCTAAACACTTCTTATTTAAGCATTTTTGTGCTTTTTCACAAGAAATTAGTTTCACAATATTATTTGGTCTATCACCATATATGCAGAGAGTTTTGTCTTCCTTAATCAAAGAAATTCTTATCTTTTTCTTATCACAAATGATTTCAGCATGATTTTTACTCAACCAATCCATTCCTACTACGATATCAAATCCTCCTAACTTAATAGGTATCAGATTTATATCAAAACAATATTCATCTAAATTCAGAATGCAATTAGGAATGATTTCACCAGCTTCTATTATTTTACCATCAGCTAATTCTATCACATAGTTGTCACTTAATTTCTCAGATGTTAAACTAAGTGAGGGTCTAAAAGTATGTGAAACAAAACTACGAGTTGCCCCTGTATCAAATAATACTTTAGCGTACTGGTTATTGATAAGGAACGTACCCGTGACTACTTCTGGTTCATGACGAGCGTCGTCAGCTTATATCACAAAAGCCCTTCCACGGGGGTTGTTCTAGTTAGCTGGAGCCTTGCCCTTTCGTTGTGAACACTCACTACAAGAAAAGTGACTATTAGGAACTGAATTATTAGAGACTGGTTTATTAGTCTCGGATACATAGTATTGAAGACTAATTTATCAGTTACAAATATTTTTTGAGACTGAATTTTGTATGCCCAATGTAAGTAACTGATAATCTGTCCCCAAAACTAGGACAACGTATTGAAGACTAGATTTCAGTCTCAAATACGCATACACACTAAGAGTTTTTGGAGGGAAGTTTGATGGTAACTGAATTTCAGTCCCAAATAGGATACCTAAATGGTGTTATTATTTGAGTAACTGATAATCAGTCTCTAATAAATAAGGCATATATTAAAGACTAAAAATTAGTTCTTAATTTTCAAAATGCATATTGAATTAGGGACTGAAATTTAGTCTGTAATGGTTTTTAGAATGGGAGATGATTAATAATTGATTTACAATGTCTAATTATTTTATGTGGATTACGTCATTGTAAGAAATGTACTGAACACTAAAAATCAGTCTTAAACATACTATAATTATAGTTATTTGAAACTAATATCCAGTCTCTAAAGAAGATTGTAGATGTAATAATTAGGGATTGATATTTAGACTTTAATAAAGAAAATAAATTTACTATTTCTAGAGAATATATTAGAGACTATAAAAAAGTTATTGAATATTTGTATTGTAAATTGAATCCGGGATTGACTTTCAGTGCGGAATGACTTTCACATATGAATAATAATTAAGGATTGATTTATAGTCTCTAATAATACGACGCAACTTATATAATTTTAAATAAGGTATCGAAGATTAGAATTCTGTCTTAAATATGTTATGAGTGTCTTTATTAAAATAAATATTAAGTCTCTAAGGAGTTATGTAATGTAATAAGTAAGAACTAATATTCCGACTCCAATAAAGAAACATATTTAACTATTTCTAAAAAAACATAGTATAGATTACAAATTAGTTACTAAATTCCTATATGAACCAGAGGCTGATTTTCAATTTGGAAATACTTTTGTGTAGAAAACTAATTAATTATCGAATCATATTCTCTAATACTATGAACCAAATTATACAATTATAAAAAGGGTATTGAAAACTGAAAATCAGTCTCTAAATTAAAGTGTTTCAAGACAAAAAAAGATGATAAACTAACGGAAGACTATTTATGAAACCTGTGCACTGCTATTAATTACTGAAACAAAGAAATATAATATACACATTTCAAATCAATAGTTTGTTCAAATGGTATATGCATCAATATAAGTTTAGCATAATACATAATAGTCTAAGTCAATCCAACAAAATAATACAAAAATAAGTTCCAAAGTTCAACAAATACAAAAAACACTCATTATCATCCAAACCAACTTGCAACAGCATCACACCAGCAATCGCTTTATGCCCAAGTAACACAAGCCTCTATAATAAGTTCTTTTGAAATTCAGCATTATCACAAATCTGAAAACATTATAATCGGGTTAGCTAAATCATTAAATACAATGGTTAAAATTTAGAAACTTTCACCAAAAATATATAGTTTTTAACAATCGTGCATAGCAGGTCATGTTAATGTCAACTTGTAAATTACTTACGAGCATACCTGTAAAAAAACAGATTGGCTCGGGTAGGGTGCCTCATCAAGACAGGTTCGGGTAGAACGTGTCGATTTAAAAACATATTAGGATTGGTTTAGGTCGGGTCGGGTTGATTATATATATATGTGCATAAAAACATAATAGCCCCCTAAAAGGTAAACAACAAGCCCCTAACTGACAATTAACTAACATGAATACTAGCACTCACATGGATTATTATTTTACAGCCAATATAGTCCCCTAACAGCAGCTATAAGCTATTTTTGAGAGGTTATGTATAAGGTAAACGTGTCCTCTTTTTTTCCCTTTTCAACCTATACCTTAAGCATAAACAAACAAACATACCCAGAAACATCAGTTATTTTACCCATGTCAAACTGATTTCGGGAGTTCACTTTAAATTTATGAAACAATAATAGATACTCTTATATAAGCTATAGTTCATATACGATGACACATTCATGTTTGTCATTATTCTATAGAGGAATACACATCCATGCATTATTGTGTATCCAGAAAAGCACTAATCCACAAATAAAGATGAATGTATATTTCAGTTTGTAGCGTTCACAAGCAACAGGCTGATGAAAAAAACTCAATGGCACTGCAAACAGAAAAAATAAAAGCGCAGGGAACAATTGTTTACTTTATCTTCTCATGCATCCCAATCTACTATCAACCGACTTGAGTATCTTCGGGAAGATGAACACACAAGTGCACCTCTTACTTCAAACTACTAAAAATAACCTTTAACTTCAAAGTGTTGAAGAGAACTTCATTGAAGCATTTAGTCGAGCAGTTTACGTGCATGTTAGTAACATAAAATTCATATTGTAATTAGAACGATTCAACTTGCCCAAACGCATTAACCAACGGCAGCTCATAGATTTCATACCATTTCAGCTCAAAATTTTGTTTAACTTGTATATAAACCTGTTATGTCTATGTATTTAACTTCTACTGTAAAAAAAAACCCCAACAATATACAACAAGAATAGTGTTGCCATGGAATTAAACTGCAACTAGTTAGATGAAGCCATAACTAATCAAAACAATTTGTTTAAAAATCAAAAACTAAAATTACCTTTAATGCTTCAAAATCAGAGTAGATGCAAGCGATGGAGATGGTTTCTGAGTGACTAAATAGGATGGCGATGCAGAGGGTTTCAGCAAAATTGGATGAATAAAATAGGAAAACAGGTGAGGCCTTTGTTCTTGCAGAGTTGGATGGCGACTTGCGAGAGCCGAGAATTAGCTTCTTGCTGAATTGAACGGCGTGTTTGGTAAATAAAAAGAAGAGATTCAACGATGCCTTAGAGGAGGGTTTTGACTTTTGGGCATCTATTTACGTTTTCTAATTTATAAGATGCTTGATATATCAAAAACATGTTTTTTAAATGCTATAAAAATTGAAATCAAGTTGATTTGTCAACAAATTACAAATTATGATGGCCCTAATAATGTTTATCACAAAATTTCCAACAATTAGTTTATTATACATAATTGCTTAAAATTAGTCCAAAGTCTCCATAAATTATCAAAATTACCATCGATTATCTAAAAATCACCAAAAATTCATAGAATATTATCTCAATAGTTGGTAATATCCCATAATTTTTATAATATCTAACTCCAAACAGATTATTTTCTGAAATTTTTATAATATTCCCATAATTGATTAAAAATAGCTTCTGTAATTGATAAATTCTCAAAATTTTACAGACAGCTTATTATATAATATAGAACATCATATAAATATATCAAGGTCCAACTTGTATCAAATCAGATTATGTAAATTTTACAATAATCTTAATATTTAACAAAAATAGCTATATAACTTCAAAAACTATGATATTTATATATTATATAGATTCAGATTTAAGATTATATCCATGAATTTCTCAGAATTTATTAATTACTCTAAGTATTTTTCTTATTTTTCTACTACAGAATATATAAAAATTCATATCTTAATTATCATAAGGAAATAAATTCTAAAACAATTCCAAAGACTTTTATACCTCAGAAGTATCATTTTGTGAATTTATCAGAATTTTCTCGAATTATTTTATATTTTTAAGTATTTTCCTTATTTCATTATTCAAAATAATTTATATAAATTGTTTTACTCATCAAAATTTTGTCAAAGTTTCCAGAACAATATTTCATTATAAATAAATATTTTTCAATGTTTATTCCCACAATTGCATTTGTTTAATATTTTACTAGATTTTCTTAATAGTTTCAAGAGTTAATCTTTGTAAATTCAAAATATACCTTTTATCAAAAATTTTCTGAGTTTTTGTAACTCATTACTTGTGATTAAGGAACTTAAAAATACTTTCAAGGTTCATTTTGGTGTGTTAATACCAAAACTAGCTTTTTATGTGTTTTATAACACATATGTAACAAAGAATAAAGATTAATGAACTAAACCTTTTGAGTGGGTCTTTGGCTGTTTTAAACCGAGAGGAATGGCTATGAAAGTGGTGAGGATCGTAGCTAGTGATGATAGTCTCCAAAGGTGGTGTTAAGGTGGTGTTTGGCTTCGGTGGTGTTGGTAGTGGTGTGCGATGGTGGTGTGGTTGTTGTTTATTTGTGGAAACCGAGAGGTAGAGTGAGGGGCAGAATGGTGGTGATGTTGGAAGTTGTAACTGAGGGAGAGAGAGAAGGGAGTGGTCGATGGTGTGTGTTGAAGGTGGTGGTTGTCGGGACCGAGACAAGAGAGTTGAAAATGGCATGTGGTACAATCATCGGATGAAGGGGGTGTATATAGTCCATTGGTCGACCGCCCTTACCAACATCATCATTATGGCTTCCCCATAGCCTTGGTGAGTCACTTAGTAGCTTAAGTGAGTCATGTGTATATGATTGCTTAGTAATGTTTGTAGGTTAGGTGGCAATTGGTGAGGATGGTTAGTGTGTGCATAGGTGGTCGCGGGTTCTCTTAGGAGTGCCACATACATTTTGCAATCATGAACCCATTAATATGTTGACTTAGGGGAGTTTATCAAGTTATCCACACAATGAACCGAGGCCTAGGGTGTGTATATGTGGCGGTTTGGAGGTGTGAAAGCAAGAGTGCCGAGGGGATCCTTGGGATTGCTATATTCTTTTGAAATGATGAGGCTTGGACTTTAAGGGTGTTAGCATTCATTCAATGGATTTGGACTAGGGTGGCGGTTTAATGGTATGAAAGCATGGAAGGGTGGTAATCGAGTGGTATGGTGGTTTCGGGTGGTTGTTTAGAAAGTGGCTATCAACCGAGGATTTGGGTGGTTTGGTTGTTAGTTTTAGGTTTTTAGTTAGGATTTTGGTTATGTTTTGTTTTAGTTTTGATTTTCTTAATGTATATATACGTGTATATGGATTTATAAGTATACTATACGTACATGTATAAGCATACAAAGAAAAATTTTCCATGCATATACATGCAAGCATGCGTACATAAAAACTTGGTATATATATACATGTATGTGTGTATTTCGGGTATAAAAACATACATGCATACGTGAATTTCTTAATATATATACATGCATGCAAACATGCATACGTACATTCCATAATGATATACATACTAAACATAATATAATCGTGATTGTAACATAAATATAATCGTAGTATTATAAATAAAGTTTTAGGGTTGTCACATCTAGCCCTTCAGGGGGAGAGCTTGAGGTAAGTGATTCTTCTTCTAATGATAAAGCAGTTGAAACTACAAACGTGGAATAGAAAGAACAAGTTCCTACTATCTAAAGTTCTCCAGCCTCTGATCATGATACAGCTGACGCTTCTGAACCGCATACTCCAATAGTTCAGAATCTGGATACTGAAGTCGCTGTACCCACCACTCCAGGAACTCGAGTTTATGTACATCTTCCCCTGGACAACATCATTGGGGATATACTATCAGGAGTTCAAACAAGAAATCAGCTATACTCAGCTGATAATGCTGCAGTCATGGAAAAGGGATACTTACACGATGGTGCTTATCGATGCTTTGTTTCTCAAGTTGAGCCAAAGCATGTCAGCGAGGCTTTAAAAGATGAAGCATGGGTAAGTGCTATGCAAGAAGAACTTCTTCAGTTCAAGAAGTTAGGAGTCTGGACACATGTTGACAGACCAAAAGGTGCAAAGGTGATTGGCACAAAATGGGTTCTTCGGTGTAAGAAAGATGACCAAGGGGTCATAATCAGGAACAAGGCTCGACTTGTTGTTCAAGGGTTTAGGCTAGTCGAAGAAATTGACTATAATGAAGTGTTTGCACCAGTGGCAAGGATGGAAGCTATTCATATCTTCTTAGCCTGTGCATCCTACATGCAGATTAAAGTCTATCAACTGGATGTGAAAAGTGCATTCCTTCATTGTGAAATCCTGGAAACAGTGTTCGTCAGTCAACCATAAGGATTTGAGGATCCTTATCACTAGGATAGTGTACAAACTGGACAAGGCTTTGTACGGGCTTTATCAAGCCCCTTGAGCCTGGTACGAGAAACTCTCTACTCACCTGCTGAAACACGGTTTTCACAGAGCAGTCATTGACTGCACACTGTTCATCAAAGAAAAGAACGATGATTTACTACTGGCGCAGATATACGTGGATGACGTAATCTTCGGTTCCAAGAACTAATCATTGTGTAAAGGATTTGAGTTTGTGATGAAAGTTGAGTTTGAAATGAGCGCCACGGGAAAAATGAAGTTCTTTCTCGGTTTACAAGTCGATCACACACCAAATGGTATCCTCCTGCATCAGACCAAATATGTAGGAAATATCCTCAGTCGATTTGACATGGAGAATACAATGGTTGCTGGGACTCCACTTGCCACGAATTACGATGTGGCACCCGGTGAAAATGGTGATCTGGTCGATGCCACCATGTATCGAGGAATGATCGGATATCTCATGTACCTCACAGCTTCTCGTCCTAATATTATGTACGCCACGTGTCTCTGTTCTAGATATCAGGCAAAACCTAAAGTAAATCATCTAATTGGGGTAAAGAGAATCTTTCGTTATCTGAAGGGTACTCCACAACTTGGGTTGTGATATCCTTATGATTATGACTTTGAGCTTACAGCG
This sequence comes from Flaveria linearis, assembly GCA_024085815.1. Classification (NCBI taxonomy): domain Eukaryota; kingdom Viridiplantae; phylum Streptophyta; class Magnoliopsida; order Asterales; family Asteraceae; genus Flaveria; species Flaveria linearis. The sequence goes on from CM044006.1 coordinate 41,628,024, forward strand.
TATAGTGACTCGGGTTATGGTGGTTGCAAGATGAACTACAAGTCAACATCAGCGGGATGTCAGTTCTTTGGAAGACGTTTAGTCACCTGGCAGTGTAAGAAGCAGACGTCGGTAGCTCTATCGACATGTGAAGCCGAATACGTTGTCGCTGCAAGTTGTTATTCTCAAATCATCTAGATTCAACAGCAAATGCGAGACTACGGTTTGCAATTTTTTAACACCCCTATTTATGTTAATAATTCTGCTTCAATTGCTATCATTAAAAATCCAGTCCAACACCCAAAGACTAAGCATATCGGTATTAAATATCACTTTATACGTGACTGTTTTGAAAAGCAATTAGTCGATGTTGTTAAAATTAATACGGATTTTCAACGTGCCAACCTCTACACAAAAGCATTTGATAAACTTCAATTTTTATATCTCTTAAAGGTCAATGGCGTCAAAAAGAAAAGTGATGTCATTCCAGATGAATCTAGTACTTAGTCCGTCTTTATGTTTTATTTTTAAATTTTATTTTTCTTTATTTTATTTTCCTGTCTTCAAAAATCCAAAAACACAAAAAAATTTTGATTTTAGAATTTTAGGGGGAGAATAGGTTTAGTTTCAATTGTTAGTATTTAAATTACTCAAAAAAACGAGGGCGGACAGAAAAGCAAGGACATCAAATCTGTGAGATTGATTCAAAACTTTGGAAGATGATAGTATACTGGAAACTAATTGTTTGGGACATCAAAAGGACTTAAATGTTCAAACTGTTACATTAAAATTACAAGTCTGTGAAGGATAAGCCAAATAAAATAAAAATGATAGTAAACTAACTTGTTACTGATGTTACATAGAGAAAGTAGGCTTAGAGGTTGCTAGTCCATTATATGATGCGTCGGTAGATTCAACACAATAGACAAGTAGACCTCATTAGTGAAACAAATTAAAACTAAATATTTCAACTAGCTGTGGGCTTTCCACCTTATCCCTGGTTAACACAATCAACACATTTCCAATAAGAGGAGACGAGCAAAATAAACGCCACAAATGTGTGCGGATGATCTTAAAAATGAGCAAAGCACAAGAAAAAAATGTTAAACGCCATCAAGCTAATGACTAATGTTGTTGGTGCGTAATGTGTAAAAGAAAAGTGTTCAAACAAGAAGACAGGTTGTGTACATCTCTGCTGTGCAATGGCACTGACGTGAGGATAAGCACAACCTAAATATTCTAGAATTCATTGTTATTTGCTTCTCTCTGCTGTGCGATGGCACTGACCTGAGGCTTGGCATCTCTTGGAAAGCTCTTAATATAGTTTCTTCTTGTCCAAACCCATAGATCGCTTAAAAATCTCCTAAGGAATGTTGATTACCATATAAGCATGTGATCCACAAATGCTTGTTCAAATAACAAATCTAACTAATCACCATTGTGAGTCAAAAGTATGTGTATGGATTTAAGTGTATAAATATACTGACAATCATCGTGGCAGCAATCCTCGACAGTCCAAATCACTATGTGCTTCTTACAGTTCTAGTATGATTTCCTGTAAGGGCTTTGGACTCTCAGACAAGTAAGAATAGTTAAAAAAACATATGCTAAAGGGTCCTAAATGATTATGTTTATGCCTGTATGATTCCATAAGAGTCTTTCCAGATAAGATGTAAATGCTTGATGTTGTTCTGTTCAGGGGGAGAAATCGTTTAAGGAAAATTAAAATGTTTTCAACCCACCTCAAACAAAATCACAAAAATATGTTCCGTTTCATTTCAATTCAAGTTGTTTTCTGCTTTATCTATCAACTAGGTGTAAATGTCGGACTATGTAACTAGATGAACTCTGTGAATCATAATTTCAAAAGGTCACGTCTGAGGTGACCAAACTTGTATGAATTTAAAAGGATCACGTCTGAAGTGATCAATTGGTTTCAATTAAAAGAATCACGTCTGAGGTGGTCAAAGGATTTCTATTAAAAGATCATGCTTGAGATGACCATCGGTCATAATGTTTATTTATCAAAAGTTAAATTTGAGTGTGTGGAAATGGATGAAGTCAAACTCATAGGTATGAGCCAATCGCATGATTGAACCATAAGTATGGACCAATCGGACGATTAGACCATAAGTATGGATCAGTCACACGATTGGACCATAAGCATGAGTAAATCGCACGATTAGACCATAAGTATGAGTAAATCGCACGATTGGACCATAAGTATGAGTAAATCGCATGATTGGACCATAAGTATGAGTAAATCACACGAATGGACAATCAGTATGGGGGACACCATGCGATTGGATCATAAGAATGAACCAATGGTACGACTGAATGAAGGAGTCTGAGTCAGTCGCACGACTGAACCCCAGTCGCACGATTGAGTTGTGGGCATGGGTCCAGTCGCATGATTAAGGCATGCGCATGGGTTCAGTCGCACGATTGAGGCATGCGCATGGGTCCAGTCGCATGACTGAACCCCAAAACAGTATACATAGAGACTCAGTCGGTCATAAACCCTACCACTTCAAAAACTCTCAAAAACCGCCCATTACCCAGACGCTCTGCCAAAATTTCCTATTTTCGTGATTACACTCCGATTCAGTTACTAACATATATCTTGTTCATCTACAGGTAACTTGTGAATGAAATCGGATCAAATGACAATTAAATTGAACCTAACATGATTGAAATTGATAAATCAACTAACCGGGACCATAACCTAAAATAAACCACTAAAATGGAATAGAATGTTGATTTAAAGGACACTAAGTGTTATTTCGAGTCCCTGCGAACCATATGAACCTAAAAACGAAGTCTAACTTAACTTTTTGACAAGATTCAAGATTATGGTGTCGAACAGTGCAAGACACGAATGGACAGGTGGATGAACTTCAGTCGCATGATTGAGCCAGACGTATGACTTAGTCGTACGATTGAATCAATCGGTGACTCAGTCGAATGACTGACTCAACCGTATTGGTATAGCATACGACTAAGTTCAGTCGCAGTCTCAATCATACGACTGAACTCAGTCGTATGGTTCAATCACACGACTGAACCAGTCTGTCTAAATCTTTTCAAGTCTGTTGTTTATCTCTTATGAACGGAACTAATGTGTTTGGTTCTTGTATTGCAGCAAAAATGGCTGACGGATGGACGATGACCACCAAGCATAACATATGTGCTCATCTATATACTACGTCCCGGAACGCTGCTGAGTTCTCCACGATTATAGCCTTCCTAAGTATATCGAGGATCTTCAAGGCTATCTCCACTCCATGCACACCATACAGGTCGATCCAACAGGCATTCTGGGAGAATGCCACTGTCGACTGCTCTTCTGAGCCATACTGCATCCCGAGCTCGATCTTCGGACAGGACATTCGGATAGGGGAAGACGATTTGAGACGTGTCTTGGAGTTGGGTGAGGACAGAGCCCACCCAGCCAAGCTACACCCACTTACGGTCCGGGGATTCTTTCTTCGGATTAAGTACGCCGGTGACATAAATTCCGGCGTGCTTAACAAGAGCAACATGTGCCCCCAGTTTAAGTACTTGGCACATGTGATGTTGAAGTGCATAGCCTCGAGGCGTGGAGGGTTCGACGAGTTGTCGGACCAAATCCAGAACGCATATGTTGCGCTGGTACTAAACCACTCGTTCAGTTTCTCCCATATGTTCTTCTCCTACCTAACAGAGAACATCGAGGGCAAAGGCAAGGAAGGCTTCTGCATGTATCCAAGATTCTGCAGATGATTATAGACGAGAAGCTTCCTATGCTGCCTAAGGAGGAGGACGATGTTGTGACGCTAGAGGTGATGGATGATACCACCCTAGGAAGGATGAAGGTCTACCAGGGAAAGCAGGTGAAGCCCCCGGTGAGGAGACTCTTCAGCCATCTGGCCAATGAGGGTTACGTGGTGCCAGCTCGTAAGAAGTGGCGTCACGACGACAGTGACTCCGACGTCGAGTCGATTGTGGCTCCTGCTGACGATGACGACGATGACGACGACGACGATGACCATGATGATGGTCAAGGTGGTGGAGATGCAGGCCCCAGTACAGGCCACAGACACGTCTACTATATCTCCACCACCTCCACACAGTAGTACTTCTACTTCCGGTGGATCGAAGCAGCTGCCATCCACCGGGACTTCTTGGTTGATGAAGAAGAGGAGGAGTCAGATGAGGAGCCTCTAACGAGGATAGTCAGTAGCCGTGTAGTGGCTACCGAAAGGGGCAAGGAGGCAGTTGGAGGACGTCAGGCTGGGGCTGAAGGTGCTGAGACTTCAGATCCCACTTACACACCTCCCCAGCCAACTAGCCCAGGGGGAGCCCAGCTTGCAAAAGGGTCGGGCTGAAAAGAATGGTGCAGCCCCACGGCAAGAAGGGCAAGAGACGGATGATAGTATTGATTACTACCTCCACCACCACAGCTACCACAGCCACCACTACCACCACTCCTTCTACCACAGCTACCACCACTCCCACCACCACTACTACCACTCCTACCACCACCATACCTACCTCCACAGCCACCACTACTGCCACCACCACAGCCACCACTATTCCCACCACCACACATACCACACCATATCTATTCTATCACCATTCACCTTCATCCCTACTCCCACATACACCACATCCACCACCACATCTACCATACCCCAAACCGGCCCTTCCACGTCATCGATCCCTCCATAGGGATTTCCTCTGCCCACTGTTGGGTTAGAGGAGCAGCTGGCTAGCCTCAAACGTGCGGTGCTAAATCTACTCGCTACTGATGACATCCGAGCTAACCAGATGAACCAGTTAATAGCAGTCAACGCTACACAGGGCAAACAAATAGCCCTGCTGACAGAGAGGGATGCAGCTCAGAGTCAACAGATTGCCTATTTGACTGAGAGAGATGCTACTGTTGAGAGAGCCTTGTCCAGAGCTCATCGTGCCCTCACTACACAAATGAGCTTCTGATGGCCTCGGTAAAGAGGATAGAGGAGGTCGAGAAGAAGAACAAGAAGCTTCTTCTCAGACTCAAAGGAACGAAGGGTGAGCCATTAAAGATTAAGGGTGACGGTGATGATGGAGATGATGATTATGATGATTCGTCAATGATGAATCGGATGATGATGATGATGAGGTGGGTAAGGCTGAAGGAAGTGGAAAAGTCAAAGATGGGGGAGATGATGATGAGCCAGAGCATGAAGGTGATGCATCCACATCAGCCTCAGATCCATCGGCCTGGGAACGGCGCACCAAGAGGAATCAAGATCCGCGACCCTCCTGCTCAGCTCCCCAAGCCGAAGAGTCGAGCTCCCAAGGCAAAAGTAATGATTAGATGTCTATGTATTTGGAAAAATTTTGTACTTGAATTATTCATTACACTAATGTAATTAATGTTTATTAATGTTTAATTATCTTGATTACTGATGTGTGTGTGATTGTGTTTTAAATGTTTAATCAAACAGATGAAGCTGAACAAGCAGACGATTATGACGTCACACCCCTTCAGCAAATCATGACTCAATTAACCATGATTCATGATTTGCAAGGGATCGTGCGATGATCTGTGAGTTACACCGCCGAAGAGGGAGAGATCATTCATGATCTCACAGATGAGCAGATGGCCGACATGTTCAGACTCAACCCGGATGAGCTAGTTAAGGATGCTCCCGAGGTTGATGTCATTAGTGATGAAGAACTGCAGGACGTCGATGAGATTGATATCCAGGATATCACTACATAAGAGTATCCACAGTACACTGACCAACAGGGAAATGTTATCCCCGATCTGGGTGAAACATTTGGTAGTGATACGTTCGGAGCTCTTGATGCTAAAGAGAAAGAGAAAGAGAAAGAAGAAGGGAAAGCCCAAGCCACGGACGCTGATGTCGACATTAAGAAGGCTGAGTGGGCAGTGTGTCTAGAAGAAATGAGAGCCCAATGACAACCGCCAAAGTCTAATGCCTACACCAAACTCTACAGAGTGAAGAAGAATCAGAAGGTGTCTGGCAAGATTATTAGTTGGGCGTATTTTGAGGACTTGGATGTCTACGCCGTGAAGAGGGAGAAGGGGATAGAGTACTTCAGATTCCCTCATGATCTGAAGACTCTTCCTAGTTTTGAGCTAAACAGGCTTGCCCGTTTAGACCTTTTGTATGCCAACCCTAGAAAGATGTCGGGGTGGTTCGAGAAGGCGTTAAAGAGGGAATACCACACCAGGTGGGTCAACTTCAGGCCTCAACAGCCTAAACAGTTGATAAATAAGGCCGAAGTTGATCCTCACACTGGAAAACCTAAGGTAGTGTTGAAGGGGAGTCCTCCGCGCACAATGTCGAAGATCCCATTACGGGAAATGCCTCAGGACTTCACTCCACACTTTAAATGGTGGTATTATGACTGGCGGATGGGAGAAGCAGTCATAGTTTTGCATAAAGAGAGCAAGATCAAGACTATTAGGGTATTTGACCCAATGTGGCTAACCAACTTGTCAGCTGAAGATGTTTACACTCTTTACAAGTGGCCACTACTCTATGACTCTCAAGACATTGTACAAGCTCTTCAATTCCAACATGTCATACGACTCTGCTTTGCGTTTAAGATTCACGCGGGAGTCACAAGAGAAGAGAAGTACAAGAAGTTTCAGGAGCACGTGAAGACTGTTATACATAGCTAAACTAGGTCCAAAGGGGAGTTTGTTGTTACATATTCATGTACCTATTTTATGTTCTGAAATGTAAAAGTCTTTCATGTCTTACACTTATGTAATCCAATGTAATGAAATGATTGAATGATATACTAAATGCATTATGATGTTTATATGTGATTGATTATGTCATGTTATCTTTATATTAAATGTGATTCACATGTATGAACTAAATATATAGGTTTGATGTTGGTTTTACATAGTTCTAAGTCAATAAGAACTTAGAAATGTGTTTAACTTAGTCATGTGGACATTCATGCTAATGGACCATACTTATGGCCCATACGCATGAATAAACCATGCTTATGGACCAGTCACACGACTGAACCAGGTGACTGGATCAGTCGTATGATTGAGACATAAGATTGGTTCAAACGCACGACTGAACTTTCAGTCATGCGTATGAGCAATCGCATGATTCAGTCGCACGACTGAACCATGCTAATGGTTTAGTCGTACGAATGAACACTGATAACCTATAAATACCATATAATTCGTGGAAAAACAAGAGACTTCGAAATACTTCATATTACTTCATACCCTAGCCGTCCAGAGCGTCCCAAGTCGCAAATCCAAGTTCATAGTTCGTTCCTTATCGATTTCAATCTGTTCTTAATGTTTGTTTCATCGTAAGATCGATCGGGTTATTCGTTCTCACTGATTGGATCACCAATGAAATAGAATTCCGCGCTATTTGATCTGGTTTCCCGCAGAATCCGTTAGTACTCCGTACGTACACGGTCCTAACAGACTTTACGTGGTGTTTATAATTATAAATGTAAATTATTATCATTAAAGAGAAAGATAAGATTAATGATAATGACAGTGGAACATAAAGAATGAATGAAAGAAATGCTTGCAAGTAGAATGAAAGGAGGATCACAACTCATGAGAGTTGTCAGCTCAACTGTGTGTATAATAGCTTGCGATTTTGGCTAACCCATGAGGGTTCACACACAGGGAGATCAGTGTTGCTGACTGATCCATAGTACGAAACGGGGTCCTTGTCATTCGACCCCGGATACGATGTGGTTTTGTACCAAGATATGATACGGCTTTGTGCCACATATTAATGAGGCTTTGTGCCTGTAATGATGGCTTCGGGACACGATGGGGGGAAAAGCTTGATAGGATCTAGAAACAGTAAAAGATAAAGATAAAGTACGAAACGAACGATAGGTGACTTTGCACCGAGATATGAAATTAATATATAGTAAAATAATACATCAGTTATTTTATGCAGGCATTTTTTTTTCATTCTAAAGACATGCGACCGATCAATTGATTCAATTCTGGCCACGTATTGGCTTCACTAAAACTCGATTAAATTTTGGCACACAGTTATGATACATTAGCATGAGCATTTTTGATACAATGTTTAATCTTTTATTATGATACATTAGCATGAACATTTTTGAAACAATTTTTAATCGATTGATTGTAAAAGATATATTTAGCATGTTCTTTTGGATAAAATTGCAGGTGTATTATTTAATTAATAATGATAATATATAATAAATTTATAAGGATTAAAATAAGAAAAATTTGTAAATCTAAAATTATAACAAGTAATCTTTATCATCAATGATTGATATCTAACTAGAGAATAATTTTATCAAGTTCATGGGTACTTTTCTTAATTCCTTACATAGTACTTCACTTTTTTAAGCATTCATAACTATTATATATGACACTATTTTTTATAAAAATACACAATAATAACGAATGTTGTTTTTATCTTTAATGCGAATACAATATCATTTTCTTTCCAACAATATGATTTTTGTTTGTTATTGTGTATTTAATACAATTCACTTCATTAAAAGTTTTTGTTTGTTTTTGTGTTTGTTCGAACACTGTCATTTTTTTCTAAACTAAAGCATTCTTAAAAAGTACAACGATGAAATAAAATTATCGTGCAATACTATGTAAACCGCAATAATAAATAATTAGTTAATTAAAACAATGATAAAATGATACAAAAACACAAAACATAATGAAAAATTTCTCATCATGTTTTCCTGAACATGATTTTAAATTTGAAAAATACATTGATGAAATGACGTAACTGTGTGCTTCAAATTAGAAAACACAATGATAAAATAAAAATAAAGTTACATAATATTTAAAAATACAAAAATAAAATGAAATGATCTATAACGTAAAACACAATAATAAATGCATATAACAAATAATAAAAATATTTGTCACAATGACCTGGTTTTTAAAACAATTATGAGACATATTTGACATAATGGCCTAGTTTTATTATATAACCCTACCCTAACAAATTTTGTAATACACATTAGCACTTTTAAGCCACATAACCCTACCCTAACAAATTTTGTAATACACATTAGCACTTTTAAGCCACATAAGCATATAGCAAAAGGTAAAATTAAAAAATAATGCTACATAGGCTCGTTAACTTGTTTTCTTTTTTTTCTTTTTTTTTTTGATAAAAAGACATCAAATTATAACTTCCGTTTAAGAGAGAATTACATATATCCCCCTATAAACTTAATTAATTAAATATATATCCAACTTAAATTTTTAATTACGTATATCCCCTTGTAAAACTTTGTTAATTACATATATACTCAAATTAAAAGTTTAATTACATATATCCCCTTCTAAAACTTAGTTAATTACATATATACTCAAACTAAAAGTTTAGTTACATATATTCTATTCTATTTATTCTCGTCGGTGGTCTTAGTTGGGTTTTTTTGGCACGTGCGTTCTTAAAGGCAGCTCCGTTTGATTCTCCCTTCTTCTTTGGTTCGTTTGTTCTTTTTTCTACAGCGACAGTTCACACACAGCTTTCCTCCTATAGCTCTCCTCTCTAGTATGCATGCTTAATTTCGAGTCCTCTTCAGTGATTTCATCCCGTTTTCCGCTTGATTGACTATGCGTGTGCTTGATTGACTGTGTGTGTGCTTGATTGACTGTGCGTGTGGTTAGAATCGCCATTTTTAGAGGCAATTTCGCTTGATTTTTCATTCCTCTCCGGTTCCTATGTTCATCGGATCCTTACTTTTTGTTAAAGATTGGGTTCTGGTGTTTTCGCTTTGTTCTATTTTTTACTGCGATTTTTAGAGCAATTCCGCTTTATTTTTCCTTCTTCTTCGGTTTCTTCAAGTGTGTTTTCCCGACATTTAGTTTTCGAATTTCAATTCATTTCTTCTAGGTTTGTGTTGGGTTATGATTTAATCTTTTGTTTCTGCATGTTCTTGTGTGTTGCTAATTTGGGTCTGTTCTGCTTGGATAACAAAAGTAGAAATGTGTATGGAAAAGTTTGATTTGAAAGTTTTAACAAAAAATTACTTTCCCTTGGATGGATTTAGTTATACTTTGTATATCATACTTGTGTAGGATATTTTTACCATCGCGTTAGGCTGGATGTTTTTTGGTGGGCTGTCATTTGATATTGTGAGTATATCATTCTACATTTCTTTACAAATCATTTAATTTAAGCTTTCAAAAAAAAATTAATTCAAGCTTTCAAATCTTTTTTAAGCATTTTATTATTTTTTACACCCAACTTTGCAGTTGAATGTTGTTGGGCAAGTTCTTGGATTTGTTGGATCGGGTTTGTATGCCTATTTCAAACTCTTCGAGAAGTGAATACCTTAACATCCAAACATGCCTTTGATACATTGATTATGCCGCTGCTGCCTTGAAAAGGTACATAAATCGGTTGAGACCTCAGAGTAAGTTTTTGCATTTTTCAGGCTTGATAAGTTTTTGCATTTTTCAGGCTTGATGATTTTCGGTACCATATTTACAGATTGTTTTTTAGTTATACAAGTGTGAGAACTTTTTCAGCTCTTAATTATAAGATTGATTTAAGGTTCACATATGGGTGCTCATGTGAACACTTTATATACGGTAAAATGCATCATAGCTTGTTTGAAAATGATGTTTGACGAGTAAAAGGTTAGATTCAACAGATAGCTTGATGTGGATGTGAGATGAGTAATTGGATCAAACAGAGTCATTCTGATCTTGCCCTGTACCAGAAAAAGTTTTTGTTTATTAGGGAAGTATTATTGTGCTTTTTGTCGATTTAAGGCTTACAAAGTGTGTTGACTGTTATTCTTGAATCACATTAACATGCACAAGCACATGTATAGAAATGATAATAAAAGCATAAACATGATGCTTAAAAACCCTCACTGAATGGTTTGGTGTATGCTTAAAAGAAAGTTCTTAAATAAATTTTAGGCACTAAGGGAATTTATTTTAGCCCTTGGATCATATATTTCGGTTAAGATGTCTTCAGTTGTGATTTTTTTTTGTCTACCAAAGTGATACATATATAAATTGATGATAACATGATACAGTATTTAACTTTTACTTCTAGAATTGTAAGAAAATAAAAATATCTCCAAATTTACTCAAGGCCGTAGCAATGCATTTTAGTTACATTCAAGCAGAGAGTAAAAGTTTAATTAATTTTGTAAAAGTAAAGGGATCTGAAAGATCAACAAGTGTCTAAGAACCAAATACTAAAGTACAACCATGATAGAATTTGGACTAAGCAATTAAAAATAGGATTTTTACATATTTTAAAGGATTGTTGTATGGTGGAATAATAAATTGTTAGTTTTCTTCTTAATGTTGAGGGGTTATTAGAGTGTGCATTAATGTGTGTTAAGTATTGCTGAAAATGGATTTTGTCATATTTCTAACGCCCCTACTACTGTTGTGCAGCCTTTCCTTGGGTTCGTTTTATTGTTAGTTGACTGTTGGTGTATGTGGTTTTGTTTATTTGGCAGGTTGTTCCAAGTATGGGCTTCTCTTTGTGCTGCTGCTCAAGTATGTTGAATTGTTTCGATTCCAGTTTTAAAATTTAGGTTTAGGATTAGCTGTGAATCTTACTTTTGTTGCATCCATCTGATAAATCACAGATTATGCAAGATATTTGCAACAAATGTCTCAGATATGAGAGTTTATTTAAAAAGTAATTACAATATGAGTGTAGTTAGAGGCACAGCCTTAATCTTCCTATTGTCAACAATGTTTCTTTTCTTTGCATTTGAAATCGTTTTTATATGGTGTATCAAACTTTTGTTGGAAATTTATACATTTTTTAGAACTTGAATTTGAGAAATATATTCTTTTGACTTTAAAATTCATCTTTTGTCGACGACAATCTTGAACGAAATTCCTCATGACCTGAGATTTTGAGAGCCTCAATTTCCCCTGCATGTAACAAGTTGCAGCTTGTGTAAAACTTTTCTTTGAGTGTTAAAATTGCAATTGTGTTTCTAAACAATAAACTTTGGAGATCGTATGAAGTTACTTCTAAAATAACAAGTCAAGTATTATAATTTTATTTCGTTGATATAAATTCGAGGTACTCTATGTTTTGATTTAAATTTTGCTAGGAAATGTGTTAGAGCGAATATAATCTATGCGTTATGATGCCGTCTATGGCTTCCCCGCACTTGCTTATTTTGATGTACGTTTTAAGTTGTTCTACGTTTTATCCTGTTACTCCATTTTTTACGTAAATTTAGTTTGGAAACAAGTTGAGTCGATTATATTTTATACTTGATCATGACACTTACGCTCGCCGCCGCAGCAACGCGCGACGAGTTAAATAACTAGTTTGCTTTATTAGACATAAATATTACATATTTACCCACTTTATTACTTTTATTAAAAATAACTTATATAATTAGTATTTTACTCTTATCTTTATTAAAGTATAAAATTATGTTTTTTCTTCTTTATTTGTTAGAGTTTTGATTATTTATTAATATTTCTATATTAACATTTTTATGTTCTTTTTTTAATCTTTTTATACTAATTTTTATGGTACTTGTGCGACACACTTCAAGTATCATTATTCAATATAAAATTATGTATTCAGATCATGTTGCACAACATGACTGGAAGTATCTCGTATAGGAACCAGAAAAAATTAACATCAAAAGGTAAAAATAAAAGGAACATAAAAAACGTTAGTATAGGAACCAGAAAAAATTAACATCAAAAGGTAAAAATAAAAGGAACATAAAAAACGTTAGTATAGAAATATTAGTAAAATAATCAAAACTCGAAAAACTAGTAAAAAGGAAAAATGTAATCTTATAATTTAATAAAAATAAGAGTATATACTAGTTATGTAAGTTATTTTTAACAAAAATAAACAAATGGATAAATATGTAATATTTATGTTTAATAAAACGGATGTATGTAATTAAACTTTAGTATAGATATATATGTAATTAACTAAGTTTTAGAAGGGAATATATGTAATTAAAATTTTAATTTGGGTATATGTAATTAACTAAGTTTTAGAAGGAAATATATATAATTAAAATTTAAGTTGAGGTATATATGTAATTGATGAAGTTTGCAGGGGGAAATATGTAATTCTTCTTTTATTTAAAGTTGAGTAATGTAATTAAATCATAAAAGGTACTAGTGATTTTATTGAAATAGATTTAAAACTTGATTATTATTATTATACTGAGTTTTCATATAAATTATAAAACTAACAATAAATATCTAGTTAATGTATTATCACCAATGATTGATATTTTTAAATGTCATAAAGACAATCGTAATATTAATAAAAGAATTACAAAAAAGCCTTTATCTAATTATATTCCAAAAGTCTTATTAGTTATATATTGTTAGTTCTTTATCTTTTTTTTTTACGGCAAACCTATTCATGTATTCATAAATTACTCCATATTTGAACCCAGAACCTCCCCTTTAAAAAACAATGACTCTATCAAGTGGATTAGTCCCACTAGTTCTTTAGCAGTGTAGTCTGATTTGATGACAACAAGTCACGACAAATTGAATTTTTCAAAAAGTAGTTTTTAAGTCAAAGAAGAAAAAAAAACATGGTGGATATTTATGTATTTGGGACCAACGGGGTTGTGCCATTATTCTCACCACATTTTAGTAGTCTTCGCTAGACGATAAGGTCAACTAATTAAAGTCTTTGTTAGAAGTATTCCAGTGCGTTTAACATGACTTCCATGTACATGATCTATAAATTGATATGATAACTGCTAGCAAAACATTATAGGGAGAGCTAGAAAAGAAACATGTTTCTACATTTCATCCTTTGTTTGTTCACAGTACTGTATCTTCTAGCGGTGTTGGAAGGTGCTACCACAAACAACATTGGAAAACCTCGTTGTCTAACCCAGTGTGGGAATATTACAGTACCTTACCCTTTCGGTATTGGCATAGATTGTTCGTACAACCTATCGTTTAACCTGACGTGTAACGCTTCTTCTGAACCCCCAAAGTTGCTGCTTGCAGATGGCACTATAAGAATATACGACATCTCAGATGAAGAGTTTCGCATCTCCACCATAGTTTCTTACTATTGCTACAACCAAAGTGGATATGCACATGGAATGTTATCATGGACCAACTTACAACCACAAAAGAATTCACTTTCTCGGAGAAGAACAGGTTCATGGTGATTGGTTGTGATGATTACGCTTGGGTTACGGGGACTGTAAACGATGACTTTACCGGTGGTTGCTTTGCAATATGTAGCAAAACACCTACTGTGCCTAATGGGCAGTGTTCAGGAATCGGCTGTTGCCAAATATCTATACCCAAGGGTCTTTCATTTTACAATTCTACTCTTGGCACGTTAAAAAACCACTCAGATGTTTGGTCCTTCAATGAATGTAGCTATGGCTTTCTTGCTGAGGAAGGAGGTTTTAAGTTTCGTGGTAAGAGTGATTTATCAACTAATTACTTAGACTTCGTACACAGGATACAGTCAACGATGCACATTGTGGTTGATTGGGTAATCGCACCTAATGAAACTTGTGCTGTTGGTGTTAACGAATGCAAAGAAAATAGTTCATGCTATAATGTCGATGGTGGCGGGTATCGTTGTAGATGCAATGATGGTTACAAGGGTAACCCATATCTTGATCCAGGTTGCCAAGGTACACCAGTCTCCTATTTAATTTCTCAATGATCATTTTCTATGGAAATTTCAATAATAATTGAAATCTCTCTATTCTGAAAAAAAGGTATTTAGGAGGACACATGTCAACATCATATTATTTCTCAATAATTTTTTCTCACTTCTCTCTCCTATTTAATAATAACATTAATTACTAATAATCCCCAGACCCTGCTCTTGTGTGGGATATACTGGGTTTGTTTGTTTGTTCATTAATTACTAATAATATTATTTAATTTTTTTATTAAAATAGGTTTTTAATAAATTAAGCAAGAGATATTTTTACCACAATTATTTCAAAGAATTTTTTTTTCATAATTTAGAAAACTTTTTAGAACTTCAAACTTTTTAAAAAATATAAAATATTTTATAAATGGTGTTTTCAAGAAGTAAAACTTTTATAAACAAAAGATAGTTAAAGTTGAGAGTTATAGAGGAAAGTTTTTAATTATCACATTTTTAAAACGTTTATTTTAAAATAATATTTTATTTTATTTATTATAAAAAAAGATTTTAATCATATCTTATTTTAAAATATCAATTTATAATTAATAAATTTTTACTCTATTTATTTCTTTATTCAACCCGTGTAATACACAGTTTTATTAAAGATAGTATACTATACAACCCTATGTGTAATGTTTTGGTATATTTTTGGAATAAGAAATCTTATGTGAAACACATCCACTTAGAGATTTCAAATACATTTTAAAGTTACCCTAGGCTGAGTGTTGGATTAAAAAGAAGAAAAACAATAAAAATAAAACAAAAGAATTTTAAACCCCTCATAACCGGCCAAACGAACTTCGATTTTAACTCATTTCAGCGGTTTTGGAACCGATCCATCGAACCCACATTCACCCTCAAACACCTAACCCCCACCCCCGAAACACCTGACCCCCACCCCCGAAACACCTGACCCCCACCCCGAAACACCTGACCCCCACCCCCGAAACCCTGACCCCCACCCGCGAAACACCTGACCCCCACCCGCGAAACACCTGACCCCACCCGCGAAACACCTGACCCCCACCCCGAAACACCTGACCCCCACCCGCGAAACACCTGACCCCCACCCCCGAAACACCTGACCCCCACCCCCGAAACACCTGACCCCCACCCCCGAAACACCTGACCCCCACCCCCGAAACACCTGACCCCCACCCCCGAAACACCTGACCCCCACCCCCGAAACACCTGACCCCCACCCCCGAAACACCTGACCCCCACCCCCGAAACACCTGACCCCCACCCCCGAAACACCTGACCCCCACCCCCGAAACACCTGACCCCCACCCCCGAAACACCTGACCCCCACCCCCGAAACACCTGACCCCCACCCCCGAAACACCTGACCCCCACCCCCGAAACACCTGACCCCCACCCCCGAAACACCTGACCCCCACCCCCGAACACCCTGACCCCCACCCCCGAACACCTGACCCCACCCCCGAAACACCTCACCCCCACCCCCGAAACACCTCACCCCCACTCCCGAAACACCTCCCCCCCCCCCCGAAACACCTCACCCCCACCCCCGAAACACCTCACCCCCACCCCGAAACACCTCACCCCCACCCCCGAAACACCTCACCCCCACCCCCGAAACACCTCACACCCCACCCCCCGAAACACCTAACCCCCACCCCCGAAACACCTAACCCCCACCCCGAAACACCTAACCCCCACCCCCGAAACACCTAACCCCCACCCCCGAAACACCTAACCCCCACCCCCGAAACACCTAACCCCCACCCCCGAAACACCTAACCCCCACCCCCGAAACACCTAACCCCCACCCCCGAAACACCTAACCCCCACCCCCGAAACACCTAACCCCCACCCCCGAAACACCTAACCCCCACCCCCGAAACCCTAACCCCTCCCCCCCCCCTCCCCCTCCCCATCTCCCAAAAAAATAATAAATAAAATAATCTAACATCTCTCCCCTTACCCCACCCTCATGAGTGTTTTAAAATCCTTTTACTTTTTACAGTTTTTCCCTTTATTAGGTCTAACCATATATGTATATGTATATATACATGTATGTGTACACGTATATGTACATGTATATGTGCACGTATATGTGCACGTATATATGCACGTATATGTGCACGTATATGTGCGTGTATGTGTACACGTATGTGTACATGTACGTGTACACGTATCTGTACACGTATGTGTACACATATATGTACACGTATATGTACACGTATATGTACACGTATATGTACACGTATATGTACACGTATATGTACACGTATATGTACACATATATGTATATTGAGAGAGGATCATGTGAGAACTAGTTTAATTTTGTGAGTTTGAGAACTCATCCATTTTTCCTTTAAACACCTATAACTTTTAATATGATATTATGTTTAAAAAAGTAAACCATAATATGAAGACTTGTTTTAGTATTTAAAATGTGTATAATATTCATGTATTACATATGTATATATATGGTATATCAAACTACATATGTAGAGTTCAACATATTATATTTTTGTTGTATCATAATATTACATACTAGATTAGTGACATGTGTATGACACATCCTGAATGGTAGGCAAACCACGTGATCAACGTTATCTGTGTTCGCGGCCAGATGACCGGTTTTAAAACATTCGTTGACCGCAAAAAAAATTGTTCTTCGACAAACCCAGACTTGAAGCGTCGCTTCTGCCGATTTATACCAAAGTCAACCACCACTTAGAAAATCGTCCAAATCCAACTTCTTGAATGATGAAAGATTGCAAATTTGTACTGATTAATTTAATCCTTTAAAGTTGTAAACTGAATATATATAAACATAATTTATAATATTTTCTAGCGGGTTGATACATGCTTGTGCTCATATTAGTTGGATTTATTTAAATAACCCTAATTTAGAGTTCGTTGTAAGCTTGAAAAAGTTAGTGTTGCCTTGTTAACCAAAGTCATAATAAACGACTATATTCTTAATTATATATTTATTTTATGTAATTTACCATTTTTTTCATTTATATAAATTTTAATGTCTTACTTTTTTTTAACTAGTGTACTTATTTATCCTTTTCTCTCATTAGACATTGACGAGTGCCACGATGGACGACGCAATCCTTGTTATGGTATTTGCATTAATATTGTGGGAGGTTACAATTGTACATGTGAACCAGGATTCATCGGTGATGCTCGCATATTAAATGGTTGTAGAGAGGTTGCTAAAGATACAATGAAGTTATCAAGCATATTCATTACAGGTAATTCTTCTATATATGCTAATATATTATATGAATATGTTTATGTCCACTATCCTTTCCTTGAACCATGTTATTTTTTTGACACTAAAAACATTAGATACTAATTAAAGTGTGTTTGATGCACTTGTGTAGTAATTACGGCATCCGGAATGTTAGCACTACTATCCGGAATTGCAGGAATTTGCTTTGGTATAAGGAGGAGGCGGCTAATAAAGCTTCGAGAAAAGTTCTTTGAGCAAAATGGCGGTGTGTTGCTAAAACAAAAAATCAAATCACAAGGATCTCATGAGGCAATGACTTTGTTTAGCACTGAACAACTTAGAAAAGCCACTAATAATTATTCCCAAGAGCAGGTCATCGGTAAAGGTGCATACGGAGTAGTGTACAAAGGAATTTTACCAGATAAACGTGTAGTTGCAATAAAGAAATCTAAAATAACGGATGCGACCCAAGCAGAGCAGTTCATCAATGAAGTCTTAGTCCTTACGCAAGTCATTCATCGAAACGTGGTGAAGCTTTGGGCTGTTGCTTGGAAGAAGAAGTACCCATACTGGTTTATGAATTCATTTCCAATAACACTCTTTTCTATCATATTCATCATAGATCGGGCGGAATGAATTGGTTATCTTGGGAAAATCGGTTGAGAGTAGCCATGGAAGCTGCAAGTGCGCTTGGGTACCTTCATTCAGAAATTATCATGCCAATCATCCACAGAGATGTTAAGTCTACCAACATATTATTAGATGAGAACTACACAGCAAAAATTTCTGATTTTGGTGCATCAAGGTTAGTCCCGTTAGGTCACCAAGAAGTACCTACTCTTATACAAGGAACCTTAGGGTACTTGGATCCAGAATACTTCAACTCAAGTCAACTAACTGCGAAAAGTGATGTATATAGTTTTGGAGTGGTCCTTGCAGAACTCATAACCGGGAAAAAAGCCATTGGTGTTGATAGAACCAATGAAGAAAAGAATCTAGCAACATATTTTGTCAGTTCGGTTAAAGGAAACCGCTTGTTTGAGATTGTTGAACCTAGACTCTTACGTGAAGCTACTCTTGATCAGTTACAGGCAGTTGGTGATTTGGTAAAAAGATGCCTAAATTTTGTAGGTGATGATAGACCAACTATGAAACAAGTGGCAGTTGAGTTAGAGAGCTTAAGGAAGTTCACAAATCATCCTTGGGCTCAACAAGAAGCATCTAGTGAGACTAAAAGCTTAGTCCTAGAAGTTGACCAGTCAGATCTTTATGAGATTCCATTGATTCATAGTACTAATGAATGGGAATCATCTTCAAGTATTACAACTATGATGCCTCAAGAAAACAATCCACGTTAGCATTCTTTATATATGCTTCTTATAATATCATTTGCGTGAACATAGCCTTCATGCTTGCACCATCTTTATTAGGATTGCTATCGTTAATTTGTTGTTGTTATGTTCTGAATTCACTTGTGATTGTCGTAGCTAGCATGGATCTTAAGATAAGTGTAGCAATTATGACATGACTACTTTGTAATAGTTTGTATGAATAAAATATCAATTGTTATCTTTGTACATGCTTTGTTATTCTTGTAAGATCGACCTTATGTAATAGTTGGTAGGCTCACGATCAACCATTAGCTGGGAGTAGGGGTTGCTGCCAAGGAATTATGTTAACGATCCTGTCCCATGACAAGCTATATGAACAATATGCAAATGCTAGATTACAACTTCTAATTATTCTTGAGCTTCCATTAGAACTACATCAAATATATCAACGATATGATTCTTATACTTAAAACAACGAATTATGGAATATATTGATGATAACCCGGTTCATATCGCGGATATATATATATATATATATATATATATTATATATATATATATATATATATATATATATATATTCACACAATGATATATTCATGTGCCACCATCAACACCTTTCAAATTCAAAATCAAAAGGACATGTTATATATGCTAGTTTTCAGGCACAATATATGAACTTGTAATTCCTAGGAGTCATTGGTTATTTCTAATTTTTATATAAATTTGAGTTCCGATTTTGGTCAAACCTATAAAAAGTCTTTTTTAGCATCTTCCTTTGTAAGTTTAAGATTTTACGATTAATACTGCAATCTTCGCTCTCAAGCGTAACGTTTGTGTTCTTTGGTTTTCTTTCAGAAAATTAACTTTCCTGATCCTTTGGGTGAAGGGGTGGGCAAGGTATAACCCATCAGATAACGCAAGTAAGGCGGTAACACCGCCAACCCATCGTGTAAGGGCATGCTAGAAGCTGCGAGTAAACTTTTCTGATGACCCTGGATGTTATTTAACCGTTCAACGACTCTTTTACCCGTTACTTGTTACGTATCAAGTCAATTCAAGTAGGATCAGGTCAATTTCGGTACTCCTCTCATCTAGTGAACCACTATTTTGACCTCTGAAACCACACACTCACTACCACAGACAACCTAACCGTAACTTAAACCGTGTTAAATAAAATTATGAGGAAGATGCTAACGAACAACAACATAACATGAGGTCTTATATGCAGAACCACAACATGATGAAGAAATATAACATGGAGTAGAAGTTTAAGAGGATACCCCCAATAAAAAATTCTTGAATCATGAACCACATACAAATTGGACAACTTTTGAGGAAGTAGCCTTACCGAGATTCGATTCTTATTTCTGAAGACTGACATCAAAAGTCAACAAAAGTCCAAATCGTTTTGAGGTCGGGTGCTTAAACATTTCAAGAAGTAACTTGCTACAAGCAAAAGATCTGTCCACCAACTAAATCCAACATAAAAAAAAATTGAGCGCTAGATGAATAATTTCAATGCAC
Organism: Flaveria linearis; assembly: GCA_024085815.1. Lineage (NCBI taxonomy): Eukaryota > Viridiplantae > Streptophyta > Magnoliopsida > Asterales > Asteraceae > Flaveria > Flaveria linearis. Next base: position 41,648,756 of record CM044006.1, read on the forward strand.
TCCACATCCATGCGGTATAATTTACACTATTTTTACTTTTTAGGTTAACTTCTAGCTATACTAACTTGGTGGGAGGCTTTGCCTCTCTTGAAAATCCAAAGTTTAAATCTTGACATTGGTGAATATTACTAACTTGTTGATACTAACAACTAACAAATCGTTCAAAAATACAAAAAATAAATAAATAAAAAAATTCTAGCTATACTTTAGTTATTAATTTTTAATTCTAAAAGTATGTAACTGATTAAGTTTTTATGTAACTTATTATGATAAGTTGGAGGTTATTAGACCTCATGGAAAGTGTCTGGGTGGAGTTTGACAGTAGCTCCACAAAAAGCATCAAAGTAGGACAATTACACAACTCCAAACAAATGTTTCAGAAGCAATATCCCTCTTTTAACGATGAAACGCCACCAACAAGGACAGCACATAAAGAGAAGAATGTTGTCGTGCCATCAAGCGAGGGAAAAGAGTGTTTGTCAAACATTAATTGTAACAACACGATGATGAAGGCGCAAGAAAACAAAGAGAAAATAATGCTTCAAATAAAGTAGGTAAAAGAATCTCTATCTAACAAGAACAAACGGATAGAGACGTGATGACGTTTTTAGAACCGAATGTCAAATCAAGGAACTATTCTTGCAAATTTTCCTTAAACACAAATGAGACATGAAGACAAAATATGGCTGGCCATGTATTTCTTTGGTTTTTTTTATTTAGATAAAACATCCCCTACATTCAAGGTACTAAGAGTGAGTCAGAACATCTAACGTGGAAAGGAGTTGGTTAGGTCAATACACTTGCATCTTTAACCATTCAGGTTGAAAAACTCACTACTATGATCAGTGGCCTCCTAAATACAGCAGAGTTGTGAGTTATGTAGTGGACCAGACTAGCTTGAAAGTGATGTGTTCGTATGTACACCCCACCCCTCCCTAGGTGGATATCATTGCTGGATAGTTTTATTTCCAGAATGATTTATTGAGTAACACATACAACCCGGGGTGTAGAAATCACTACAACTTCACTCGGAAGAACACTACTTGCATAGCACAGCCACTAGATTTTGCACACACGTCCACCACACCAGCAACAAAGTCAACCCTTGAGTCAGCCACGATGACAGATTCACAAGGTCCAAAAGTTAGGAGTACAACCACAGCCCTAGGTTGAAGGGGCAATATGCAAACACCAAGCATAACATTTAGCAAAGATGATGTTTGAGAGGCCACATGGTGTACTCCCAATAACACTAAATAAATCCTAAGGCATATGTGAAGGCAGTGATGATTAAGAGTGGGAAAACCAAAAGACCAGATGAGTTGGAACTTGGAAGCAAATGAAAATAAGGTATTGGTTGTAGAAGAGAGTGATTAAGACTCTTCTGGTGAGGTGTACACTTGGCTAGGCCCACGAAGTACATCATAGCCTAAGAAGCTACTTCTGCTAAAGAACAAACCTACCATTCCTTATCTCGATAGAGTGACAACCCTAATAGTCGACACGTACACAATGCCTTTGACGTTCAATAAATGTGACGAAAATAAATATTATTGGATAATTTAGAGCATTAATTTAAGGATTAAAATTATTGGGAAATAAAACAAAAAACGTAACTTGAGACATGTTTAAATGTGGTATGAAATGACATGGTGTGAGAAAACCCACACCTAACCTTACATACAAAAACAACTTTACTGTAAGGTTTTCCCATCCTCAATTTAGATAGATATACAAAAATTGTAGAGGGAGAGAAGGAAAAGAAACACGCGGTCACAGCCACACACCCCTTCTAGACTCCGTTGACCCAGCCACCACCCTAAATGGAGGTGGATGATGATGACCCTCTTAGGGACACATACAAGGTAATAAATTTGTCATGGTTTAGGCTGCTATGGTGGTGGTGCTCGATTACGTAGGTGGCCGTGTGTGACATCCGTCACCAAAACAGGTGTGTTGACCTTTGACTTTAACCGCTCACTTTGATTTTGACAGATTTGGGCTTGGTCTTAATTGATTTTTGTATCAATGTTTGATCTGAAATTGCGCTTCATGGGCCTATCTTATATTATTAGGCCTATTGCAATTAAGATGACCATTGGGCTTGTTATCGTAAAGTGTTTTATGGTTTGGGCCTTATCAAGGATTTTCAAAACGTGTAACGCTAAAATTTACATTAAAACGTAACAAAGACCAGAGAATTGTGGACTTTGTCTAAAGTTTACTAAATAAACCTAAATTAATTCAAAATATAAATTATTTAATTTATATGATATATTATAGTCTGTTGGAATCGTCTAAACACGTGGAGTTTAAAAACATTAAAATTTGACGACACACGTTTCCGGAAAAGATGGATTGGACAAAATGGGCCAAGGGCCCGAAACCCCTTGATCCTTCCTAATTTCGGCCAAACCATTAGACAAGGGGGAATCCCCCTTGTTTCGTCACATTTGCAAAACATTTTTTCAAGTTTCTCTCAAGTTGCAAACCCTAGTCACCACCATCCAATTCTCTATTGTTTTTCGCTATATTAATTAAAAATCATCATCTTTCTACCATTCCATTGATTTTTGAAGTAATCAAGACATTCAAGATTGTTCTCTAAGCAAGTCTTGTTCATCTCCTAATCTCTTGGTAAGAAAAATCATTGTTTGCTAATTTTATTCATTGTTCTTGATGATATTCATCATCTAAACATAAAATAATTATCTAATAATCTTGTACTCTTTGTTTTGAGCATTTGATCATGAAGATTTAGGTGTTTCGGGTGTTAGACCTTCTAACCGGTAAAACCCTAAATCTTTATCTTTATATATTTTTGAATCTATCAAAATTAGGTTGTAATCTTATGTGACCTGATCATAATGGATATTTTGGGTTATAAATTATTATTGAAATCATAAGTTTTACTTCTTGAATCGAAAAATGCGTTGTAGAATCAAAACTATGTACAGATTTACTAATAATGTGAACTGAAAGATTAAAACCTAAACTAACTATTTTGGGGATTGAAAATTGGGACAATCTATGTGTCTAATACAATTTCTTGTCAATTAGTTCATGTTTCTTTATGGTCTTGGTGCAATAATGATCAAATATTGAGGTTTGGGATGCAAAGGGATATGATTAAGAAACTTGATAGCTTGCTGTCAGGAAAATAAGACGTTTTGTACAGGTCATAAATCGGTTATTTTAACTCCAAATGGGTCAAAATTTTCGTTTAAAATTTTTCAGTGAGTCATCTAACTAACCCAATTGGTCTCATGTCATTTCGATATTGATTGGTCGTTCAAACGTAGTAAATAAAACTAAAGGTCAAGGCTGTTAGATCCAGGCAGAATGTTGGTCTGTGTTCGTAAGGTCATATTTCCCTCATACTATATCCATTTGAAGTTATTTTTTTCTCAAATTTATTTTAGTGTCGTACCCTTCAAATGATCCCTATTACATGATGTTTTGTTACTGTTTCAACATCTAAACCAGTCTATGCACGATCGATGAGCGATTAGCTCTACAAGCTGAAATATTTTTGTTATACAAAATACTAAAATTGGGATTAAATAAATGATAAAAGGCAAGAGTTGTATTTAAAAAGTAATTTTAAACATTATACTAAGATGAACAATTGATAGTTTTAACTCAATGAATACGGTCTAATAGAGTTACATCGGCGTCTGTTACGGATTTAATATAGATGATAACTAAAACCCTAAATATGGAGAGATTGAATGTTAAATCTAACGAACTTGTTCTATCAACAATCATGTTTTTATAAAAATAAAAACCTTGATCTGTATTAAGGACGAAGCTATAAAGATTACACCCATATTGTCATATCGACCTTTTAGTAATTTTTTTGTGATTTGTATTTTAGTTATCTGCTTTGCTTTTTGTGGACTTTGGACCATGCTATTTCTAGATTATTTTCACCACCCCTTTTAATATTTTATTAATTGGGGGAAAAGCATGCTTATTATTCATGGACTATGCCGTGTTAATTTTTGTTTTGGACTTAGATTATACTATCATGTGTGGTTTGAATCATTGGATCGAGTCTAGATTCGTTTCATGAATATTTGGGCCTATTTTGGATTTGTACTAGAATGTCATGTAAAGTTATGGTAAGTACTAATGGGTTGACACCCCAACCCTTGTTGTCGGTATGCTAGCTAAGACTAACGTGGCCTGTGCGTGCTTTTGGGTGAATAGAATCTGGTTATTTGGATTTGGGCTAGTCATGAGCTTATGTTTGTTTCTATGACTTCTATGTTCTCATGCACACATGTTATTTGTACATGATTCACACAACAACTTATTTGTACTTTTAAACATATGAACACCAACGTATGTTGACTTTTTAGAGCATGTCTTTTCAGGTAACGGTGCTTACGTACTTGGACAATAGACTTTGGATGCTTCTTCAAGAGCATTAGACATGGGATCGCTAGTTTTGGACAATATGTTATTGTTGGATTTGTAATTGTTTGGATTGATTTTGTACTGGTGTTCTGTGGTTGAACTTTTGGATTATTTATGCATTTATAGAATAATGTAATGGTATTGATTGTTCTTGACACTTGTTCTTTGTGTCAGACGACGTCATGATCCATTGATAGAGAATACCTTCAAAGATTCTCTTAGGCCCCAATGTATTATGACTGTTGGTATAAGAGCCATTGGTTATAGGGAATTAGGTGGATTATTCAATCTAAACTATAACCGAAGTACCCATATGTAGTATGCATAATATGATTATGTATGCACAGTTATGCATGTGAATGTTCTATGTATATTACCAATTATATTGAATAGTTTGTCTTATGTGTTATTTGTGATGTACTTATTTAGAAAACTTTGGTCGCTGTATCATTTGTGCGAAGCCTGAGAAAGAATTAGGTAAGAATGTCCTCTTGTTATGTGCTTGACTATTATTTGGTCTGGATTGATAAGTACGAGTATAAGGATTCTTTTAAAGGACATTGGTTATTAAGCCAACCTTTATTATGTGTGTCTGCTGGTGTTACCTATGTTTTATATGGCCTTATTTGTATCTTGTGGGTTGAATCTTAGGAGATGGACATGCTAGCTGACAAGACACCAACAGACAAGAGCCATGGCAAACCTAAGTCAGATGATGACTTTATTGGATTTTGAACTATACTAAATGAATATTTTTGACTATTCCTTACCCAAGTGAATGCTTTTCTAATTGATTCCTCTATACTTAACAAGACGTGTTGACTTAAGTAGGAGGAGCTAGGGGTGACCATGCAAAGCAAATTACCATTACGGGTACAACAGTAATTGTAATGTGCAATGCATACGAAGTTTGGCAAACCCTATTGTGAGATAACGGTAATAGTTAGTACGAATCTTCCATTCTATCCTTAGGACATTGGAGTCCCAGTTCTTATGAGACTTCATAGATAATGTAAGTACAAATCAATATAGAGCCTTTATAGGAGTCATACTGTGATGTTTCAGCCTAGTATCTATGAGATGTTGCTCCGTCTTTTGTTCTTATGATTGTGGAAATTGGCTACTTGTTTGAAATGTACTTTGTATTTTGAGAGTTGCAGCAGACTGATGAGACTCTTTATTACACTTGCATTACTTTATTAATTGGACTGATTGTAAGACTTGGAGCATTGGTTGTTTAGACTTTCTAGCATTATACTTGATGGAGTAAACGGATGTCATGTAATAATTTTACGCATCGTCGTTGGTGTGGTGGGAATGTTATGGGGAACCCTATACATAAACGTTTTCAATATACTAAGGATGTACCTGAACTGGGCTATCTGATTGTAACACCCCTGAAATCTAGCCCAATTAGAAAGCTTAACGTATTATAGGACCCAATAAAGGTCCGGATTGATTTGGGCTTACCAAAGAAATCTTGCAAAACGAAACTAGCCTCTTGGGCATAATAAGCCTAACAAGGGCCCGAACATACAAACAAGGCCCATTTAAGGCCCAAATGCACGTTTACAAACCAATTGAAGGAGAAACCATGAAACAAAGAATTCTTATGCGATTTGAAACAACTAGGGAAAGATCCAAACTGAAAACGGATTCAGAACCCATACCGGGTAAAATCCGGCAATTTAACGCGTACTAACGTCTGAATTCCATCAGAATTCCTTATAATGGCTTGTCATCCAATTTAATCCTTGTTAATGCTAACAATATCATAAATAATGCTTGTTGAAAGATTTTCATCAATCAAGCATAATCAACAGAAATTCGTAAGCGAAACCGGTTTTCACCGGCACTAATCTGACGTCTGTTATGACGACCGAGTCTCGTAACTCCGTAAATATTTATTTAATCATTGTTTACTATCATAACATATTAAGTTTGATGAATGGTACGTTGTCCGGAATAACTGCGTTCCGAAACGCGACCGTGACGCGAACCGGGTTACGATCTGGTAAAACCCGAGAATTCGTCAGATAAAGCTTTAACGTGACTGACATGGGAAGTTAATGAACAAAATATCGTTCTAATGCTTAATTGCATGCAATTCGATGCAAAAATGATCATAATATCGCTCATTCGATAAAACGTATAAACACCGTTAACCGTGTTAAATACGCGATAACTTACAAACTCGTTCGATTATCCGGCATGTTTTACATACATAATCTCGGAACACTTTTAACGTTTTGTATAAATGGAAACTAACGAGAAACAAATTTTAACGGTACGTGCAATTTAATCGAGCGTGTCCGACCCGTTAACGAACCCATTCCATTAACCCTACTATATAAACACATTTATCTCTCATTTTAGGGTTTTAAAGGAAAAATTAGAAAGAAAGAGAGAGAGAGGCGGACACAGCCGCTACTCCCCCATCCCCTCCCCTGCGACTCCGATTCCGGCCACCGGCGGCCGATTCCGGCGAGTGCCGGCGAGTGGCACATGAATCCTCGCTCCTCTCGACGCCCTGATCTCGATGGTAGCTTCAATTTCTCCTAAAACTCAATGAGGTGACGGTAATCGAAGGCAAAGGGGGCGGTTGCGGGTCGAGTTCGGAGTGGTAGTGACTAATCGAGGGTTCCCGGAGACGGGCCACGGTGATAGGCGCCCTGTGACCTCGCGACCCTCGACCAAAGAGGCCCGATGATGGTTGCATTTCGGTTGTGTCGGCTGCGGGGGATGAAAGGGGTCGCGAACAGGGGGCCGGCGTAACTGTTGGGGGTTATTGGCCACGGCCGCGGGTCGCGATGGTGATGGCTGTGGTGATGGTCGCGACACCCGGCTGCGCCAATGGTGGGGTCACGATACGGAGAGCAGTCCAATGGCGATGCTGCGGTGGTGCTAGGGTCTGAGAGGGGATGATGAGGATGGCGGTGGTGCTCTGGATCCATAAGCCTGTGGTGGTGGTGTTCATGGCAGCAGCGACGATGGTGGTTCTGGATCTGGAAGCCGGTGGTGATGGTTGGGGCTGCATGTGGTAGATGTTGGTGAAGGTGATAGCAGCAGGGGCTGTTGGTTGTGGGGATGGTGCGATTTGATGGCTGTCGTTGAGGGCTGCCACAGTGGTGATGGTCCGTGATGGTGGCGATGGTTGTTGTCAGCTGCGATTGTTGGTAAGGTAATCTGGGTTTGTGGTTGTGCTATTGTCGGTTACGGTGTTGGTAGTAATTGTGTTGTGGCTGCGGTTTGTTGTGATTGTGTAAGTGTTAATGCCTGTGATGGTAATGATAATGGTTGTTAGAAGATGGTTGTGGTATTGGCTGATTACATGGTTGCATGCGGGTTTTGGATGTGGTTATCTGTCGCGGTGATGGTTATTGGCTATGATTGTGGCTGTTAGGAGTTTGGAATTGGAAGTGGTTGGACAAGGGACAACACTAGACTAATGGCGTGAATAATCGGGAAGGTATACGCGCACGCTCGCTTATTTAACGTATCTACGAATCGATTGAGCTCGCCTTAAATTAGAATCATGTGATTATAAAACTTATCATAAATGTTGTATAATAATAATAATAATAATAATAATAATAATGATAATGTTAATAAAGATCTAGAATCGAATTAACAACATCAACACACATATATATATAGATATATATATATATATATATATATATATATATACTCTTATATGTTATACAAAACACTAGTTAAACATATAATCACGAGCTAAATGTGACATAATAAGGTTACTAATACAAACAAGTGTCACTATTGTGAACACCAATATTGTTACATTGTGCTAATATTATTGTTAATACTCATATACGTATTCTATCAAATGTTTTATTTGTTATTGATCATCTTATCTAAAATAATGACGAAGACGCTTCAAGTTGTGAACTAAGACTAATACAATTAAAGAATTTCACTCGCGATTAGTATTACTAGTAATTGAAATAAATAATACTAGCATCATAATAATACTACTACACAATCATTATCATCATGTGTTACATAAACATTAGCATCACTAACATTATCTTAGTAATAACATCCTATTCCTAATGAATGGTTAATCAAGCGTTATTACTAACTAGTTCACCATGGATGACATCTATTATTTATAATGTTGATGACAAAATTAATAATAGTAGTGTTTGTTTATTGATATAATCATATAAATTTCATTGTTACTACTAACCTTATCAAAAGTGGTACAATTTATAATACATTGTCACCATCATAACTTTTAGAGATACTTATTAACACAAATATAGCTATTATATACTAACGACTGTTACTTACTATTTCATTACTATGGTTAAAATTATTAATATTAATGTTAAAGTCATTAATACTAATATGATCCATAAAGATTTAAATCTTCAAATCAACAAATTATTGTTACAATTATTGTACTAAGAATCATTACTCGGATAAGAACATTGATTAATCTAATATGCACAAATTAGCACATGACAACAAATACTTGTACAAAAGCTAAGATACAACAAGGATACTAAACACCACCATAAAGACAACTAAAGAGCTCAACAGCACGCATGTAATAACATAGTGCTAATTCTAAACGTGCATCTTATATGTTCTAATTAGGATTGCTTTGTTGGTGATCATCACTTTTCTTTATCGAGCTCTAAATTTATATAAGGATACAAGGTGAGTTCTCATGTCCCCCTTTTTACTTACTGCTTTGGGGATGAAGCATGCTCTATTTTTATTTTAAAACTGAAACTATTATTTTGTGATACTATATAATGCTTATGTTGTGGACTTTGTTGATACCTGCTGATACATAAATCACAATCATTAATTCTTCTGTGAACCGCTTGTTTATATGGATAGATCTATTTGGGGAATCCCCACACACAGTGGCTCCCGCTACAGGGAGGTACCCCCACTGAAGACCCGAAAGGGTCGTTGTGGCATGTGACAGGTTTTTAAGAAACAAATGTGGACCTTACTGGCAGGTACGGTCCACTGCTATAGGGCTCAGATTCTCCCTGCGGGGTTAACCGGTACAACATTACTTTAGAAGGGCAAGCCGGGACTGAGTGCAGGGTTGGTTGTGATCCCACAACATCTATACTAGATATAATACTTTAATATATGAACTTTATGGGTCTCTTTTAATTTCCTGAAATAAAATCACTTGAACTCACCTACTTTTTAGTTGACACAATTCTTTTTGAGCATGTCTTCAGGTATAGCTAGGGAGAATAGTTGAGCTATAGAAGTTACCCAAATCCGAAGCAAGATATGTGGGTAGATGTTAAAGACACAAGTTGAGCCTAGAAGTCTTAGCTATCGAAGCTTCAAGAAATATTTACCGAGAGACTGATCACGACACCTATAGATTGTAGGTTGAAACACATTGTGAATTGGAAACAAAGCCAATAATTTAATGTAAATACCATGTGACACTTTGTAATATACCATTTAGTTTCCGCTGCATTTTGGTTATTGTTTACCAATCGTTACGTCCCGCCTCTCTGGGCACGGGGTGTGACACTGATGATCCTATAGGATTAGAATTGAACATGGTGGAATTTTCAACATGGTTGCAGGAATGGACCTGTTGTCAAAGAATAGGGCTGAGATCATCTTCTGTGATATGATTGCTCGCATTCCATTGTAAAACGATAAGACGCTCGACGTACATATAGAGAGATCAGAAGAAGACAAGATGCAGATCATGAGCATGAAGGCGGGCGGATACGAGTTAGATGATATACCTGATGTATGAGAATTTCAGGAAGTGTTCTTGAAGGATTTTGCATGATTACCCCTTCACAACAGGTGAACTTTTAGATTGACCTGGTACTTAACGCGATGCATGTTGGTTGGGCTCCTTATCGCTTAGCACATGTGAAGATGCAAGGTCTTTCTAATCAACTTTAGGAGTTATTAAATAAGGGTGTATACAACCCAATCACTTGCCATGGACGTCAATGCTTTTTTCGTGAAAAAGATGGATCCTACAAGATGTACATGGACTATCAAAAGTTGAATAAGCTAACAGTTGTAAACTTCTATCCTCAACCGAGGGTAAATGACTTATTTGATCAGCTTCAAGTACCAACATACTTTTTGAATATTGATCTTTGTTTAGGAATCATCAGCTTAGAGTACATGAGGATGGCATACTGAATAAAGCATTTAGAACTTGTTACATACATTATGAGTTCTTAGTTATCCCTTCTCGACTAACAAATGCACATGCGGTGTTCATGGATCTGATGGATCGGTTGTGCAAGCCATACTAGGATAATCTGTCATGCTGCTCATTGAGAATTTTCTAATTTATTTGAGAACATGAAGAATCATGTGAAACATGTGGGGACAGTCCTGGAATTGTTAGAAAAAGGGAAACTACATGTTAATCTAATCACTGCCCTCTCGTCTCTTGAGTGAGCTGGAGCGCAGCCATCGAACATGCCAACAACATTCCGTTCACTTACGCTACTAACACAAGACAACTACCCGTCCTCCAAATATGTCATCTATACTAACCACAAGAGTTTTTAACATTTTTTTCATCAAAAAAAAAAAACAAAACATGAGATAGAGATGTTGGATTGAATTGTTTAGTGATTGACTATGTAATCCGGTATCACCCGCAAAAGGCAAATGCAGGTTCTGATGTGCTGAGTCGTAAGAAAATAGTCAAACCCATGTTCGTTAGGGCATTGAGAATGACGATTCATTTAGGTATCAAAACCGACATTGTTGCTACTCAAGTAGAGTCAATAGGGGACCGAATGTATAGAATGAGGCGTTGATAGGCCTGGACAAACAGTATGTACAAAAGGACAATGGAGGATTGTACTTAATTAATCAGATTTTGGATTCCGTTTATGGTGAATGTGCAGCCATTGGTGTTGGACGAAGCATATAAGTTTAAGTATACTATTTATCCTTGCGCTAACAAAAGATACCATGATTTTAAGGACTTATATTGGTGGTTTGGAATAAAAAGGGGACATAACGGACTACATGTGCGAGTGCTTGACTTGTTCAAAAGTTAAAGTGGGGCATCAAAGGCCATATGGCTTATTACAATAGCCTAAGATTCTCGAATGGAAGTGGAAAAACATTATTGTGGACTTCCATCACAAAACTAATAAGAATTAGAAGTGGGCACGATTTGATGGGTCATTGTGGATTGAACGACCAAATCTAGCCATTTCCTGACTATTCATAAGGACTACAAGATGGAAATGCTAGCAAGGATTTGTGTTAGTGAAATTGTGGATAGAATTGGACTACCTACGTAGATTGTCTCCGATCGTGATCTTCGTTTCATGCCATGATTCTAGCAAAGCTTATAGAATGTGCTGGGAACACGTTAGGACGTGAGTACAAGTTATTAATCTTGTAGGTGTTGAACCTAAAGGCTCGGGAAATTAAATCAAGATGAAGATTAAGATCAAGTCCAAGTGAGAACCTAAAGATACCGCGCGAAATCCTGCTTCTCACGTGACAACATCTAGTTGCACGAGAACTAGTTGATTCACGCGAGAACTTCTAGTTAGTATAAATATAACTTTTTTTGTAATTAAAATAGTTTTTGTCATTTCCTGGTTTTCATACGTATTGTAATCTTTCAAAATCAGAGAGCAATATACTTTGAAGTTATTTACATTCATGTTCATGTGCTTTTCATTCTTCTTCTTCTTATTACCGTTAGCGATTATATTCCGCGTTATCCTCATGACATCGATTGTTTTATTGTGATGATCCTTACAATTGGTAACAGAGCTTGATATGCTCTACATTAATTGATTGAAGATTAAAGTAGTGTTTTGAAGAGTTCATGAACATTTAATTGCTTGATAGTGGATGTTTTGCTTGATTTCTGCTGAAATTAATCATTTTTGAAGATGATGCAGCTATTAAGTTTGTTGATTGATGAATAGATGGTGTTTTTCAGCTTAAACATGCTTAATTGAATCAATTAGAGATAATTAGAATCTTAATTGAACCTAAATTACTAATTTAATACATAGTTATTAAGTAATTTGGTGGAAGATTGAAGCTGGAAACATTCGAAATCACACAAATGAATCAGGCGAAAACTTGGTGATTCTGTGAGAAAAGTTTGTCTTCATGCAAAAAGTTCAAGTTTTCGTAAGAGTTTGTTACAAAGATTGTTAGAAAAGATTCCATTCGCGCGAAAACTTGAAGATTTTGACAAAAGTTAGTTTCAAAACTTACTGCACGAGAAATTTGTATTGTTCGCACGAGAACTCCGTGATTTCGTGCGAGAACTTAGTAATTTGTGCAAGAACTTTGAGTTTGAAGAATTTTTGAAGAATTTGAATTCAAAGTGTGAGAAAAATGGCAAATCTGAAGCACATCACTACCACTCTGAATCTCGACAATGAGATTACTACTAGCACAAAGCCACCTCGCCTGCTCAATAAAGAAGATTATCCAGGATGAAGAAGACATATCGGTTTGAGAACCATGTCATTTACACTGAACCCAAGATGATGAGATCTATCAAACATGGTCCATATATCCCGATATACAAAAGTGACAAAGTAGATTTGGTTCCTAAGCCTAAACATCTGTGGGATGAGGAGGATTTGAGAAGAGTAGAGCTTGATGATAAGGTTTATGCTGCCATCATTATGGCACTTACCACTAAGATAGCATAGAAGTTTAAAGATTATACTAAGGCTAAGGATTTATAGGATGTAATGGAAGAACAAATCATGGGAAACAAAGACATGAGAGAGAGCCGGAAAGATATGCTTAAAGAAGAATTCAGTATGTTCAATCACATTCTTGGTGAAACATTAAAAGCTTAAATGTCTAAGTTTATGAAGCAGATCACAAAGATGAAAGTGTAGTAATTACTCTGGAGAATATAGCAGTAAACAAAAAGTTGTTAAATTCTCTACTATATAGCTGGAACAACAACTGCATTACTATTAAAATAACCATGGATCTGTTTACTTTGTCTCTAAGTGATCTAATCTCAACCATTATATCAACACAATAGGAGCTGAAGCATCTGCATTGTGTGTCAAAATGGCTAGTCATCTGAATTACTATGTCAGTTACTCTTAGTTGTGTCACAATAATAGTCAGTAACTTCTGCTCATCCAACTATTAAAGATCAAACCTTGCCCCAATCCTTGCCTCATTACCAAACTTCTCATCAATATCCTTATGTCTAACCTCAAATCCAACCATAACCACAAACCTACTCACAAATTCAAGCTTCACAACCAACACAACAAGATTTTGTTATAAACTCTCAACCTAACAAACAAACTGCAGGACCGGGTGAAGGGTTTAGCACTTTTACAACACAACAACACAATGAGGAGAGTGTATTAGAACACTTAACAGATCAAATGGGGAACTGGTTATGATGATACTAAGAACATAAAAGTAAACTTAGAAAGAAAGAACAAGATAACAACAGTAGTGGTTGGTTTTCAAGGATGTTTTATATTGCTTCTCAAATTCAAGTTACAAGTATTCAGCATGCATACATTACAAGACTTGAGACACTATATAATACAACCTACAGACGGCCATACTTTGAAGGCCAGCTGGATACATGAATTAGACAACACAATTCATGTAGAGTCAAAAGGCAGATTGCCTTTTGGCTAGTGACTATGACATGCCATAGCTCACATCCTAATATATTACAAAAAGGATAAAGGTACATAAAGTAGAAAGGTTTGACCCAAGACCTTAATGTACAGTTTTTTCCTAAAGAATGGACCTTTTCACCAACTCATATAAGTTGGTGACCAACCAGAGTGGGCAGTGGCAAAGTGGTTCAGCTTTATTAGAAAAGGTACATCAGATAAAAGCATGTATGATAAAAGTCTTCGGAAGAATCGGTCTTGATTTCTTGGCTTCAGAAGACTTTGTCTTGAAGCTAAGGAAGACTTCATTTCTGGCTTCAGAAGATATTGGTCTTGGCTACGAAAGATTTTACACTTAGAATATTTTTGAAATGGTGTAAAACTTTCGTAGCAATACTACTTCATGTTCTGTGCAGCATGCAGGAAGACTTGATCATTACATAGAACTACTGAAAGAAGACTAGCATAACTGCTGAAAGAGGACTAGTCATAACTGCTGAAGAATACTTCTTCAGTTGTTGTGATAACTACTGAAAAACTGTCTTCAGACTTTGTCTTTAGACTTTGTCTTCAGCTGTTACCTTCAGTTGTTGTCTTCAGCTGATGTCTTCAGCTATTGTCTTCAGCTATTGTGATCAGCTGTTGTGATCAGCTGTTACCTTCAGCTGTTGTCTTTCAGCTGTTACCTTCAGTTGTTGTCTTCAGCTGATGTCTTTAGCTATTGTCTTCAGCTATTGTGATCAGCTGTTGTGATCAGCTGTTGTGATCAACTGTTTTATGATCAGCTGTTGTGATCAGCTGTTATGACCAGCTGTTGTGATCAGCTGTTGTGATCAGCTGTTGTGATCAGCTGTTGTGATCAGCTGTTATGATCAGCTGTTGTGATCAGCTGTTGTCTTTCAGCTGATGTCTTCATCAGTAGATAGTTACAAGAGTGTTTTGGCTGTATCAGACTTCTAGGAATCCTTACAAACTCCCTCTAGGCTGATGCTACCAAAACACTTGAAGATATTCAACAGTTCATAGTCCTTAACATGATTATGACCATTCCTTTCTTCATTAGAGGGTCAGGATCACTCAGACTTGTGAAGTATCTTATCATGTCAAAAAGATCATGCAGTGGTAAATTAAAAAGGTCTTCCCAAGAGTAGACATTTACTTCACCTTGATCTCTGACTACATGCCATCTCTCTGGATTAGTTGAATAAGTCCAGGATAAGATGGGTCTTCCTGATGCAAGAGGAGCCATTTGAATTGGAGATGACTGGGCTTTCTCTTCTTGCACTTCCTTAGGATGCTCTGATTCATCCTGAGGATCAGAGGAGGTTGATTTTGACTTCTTCTTCTTCTTTGCATCAGATTTAGGAGCCATTCTCTTCTTCCTCTCTACAGTCTTTAACTGAGAAGACTGGCCTGCAACACCTTGTAGATCAGTTGTGTCTTTCTCAGTTGGGTGTTCCTCCCTCACAGGTTCAGAAGGAGAGGGAGTTTGACCCTGTTGTGGGTCAGATGTTGAGGCTGGCCTTTGACCTTGCTGTTGGTCAATAGTTGAAGAGGCTGGCCTTTGACCCTGTTGTGGGTCAGAAGATGAAGCTGGAGGTTCGGTTTGAGTTGTCTCTAGTTGTTCAAACTTAACCTCTACTTGAGGTAGAGCTTGACTTGGAGGAGTGTGCAAGTCAGCAAGCTCTCCACTCTTGATCTTCTGCTTGATTACCCTGATATGCTCATCCATAGTGGATGAGACACAGGGCCAAGTCTCCTTTCGGAGAATCCATACAACTTCAAGAAGCTCATCATTCTTTGTCTATCAGCAGATTTGTTTAAGTTCTTCTGATTGAGAGCTCTTGACCTAGCAGCTTCTTCCCTCATTTTCTTCTTTGCTGTCTTCTGCTCTTTGAGTACTTGAAGTTCAAGTAGTTTGAGATACTCAAACTCAATGTAGTCAAAGGGCAAGTGAAGAAGTGCTTCTTCCTGGTAGAGACCTGTGGTACTCAGGTAGTCTATCATCCTTTGTCTATCTGTTTCTTTATCTACTTGAGGTTCTTGTATAGCAACCACAGCCTTTTGCACAGGACTTTCTTGAACTGGTGAGAGAGTAGGAACATACTTGTATAACCTTTGTTGTCTTTCTTCTATTTGTTCTCAAAAAGAATTCTTGCATCTTCAGCTTCCTTCCTCTCTCTTGACATTTCCATGTCAGCCAGATCATTCAAATCTTCTAAGGGAAGAGAGATAATCTCATCTATGTCATAGTTCCTGGTTTGTAAGTAAGTAATCCTGACTGTCCTCAACTCATCTTTTTGAGTGTTTGGTCTGAGGACAACCCTGATTGCAGCTTGCATGAAGCTTGAAGACTATGTGGAACTTATTCCCTTTAGCTTCCTCTTTCTCTCTCTTTCCTCCTCCTCAATCTCCTCAGGGGTTAGAACCCTTTTCCCTTTGTCACCCACAGACCTTAGTGACACAGGGTGGAGAGAGCTTTGGCCTTCATTGCTTGGTGCAGCATCTAAGCTCTGGCCGGAGAGAGACTGTGAGACACCCTCACCAGCAGGTGTTTCACTAAGGGGTTGAGTTGCTGAAGTAGTTGTTGTTTTGATAGATGTTTCAATCTCTGTCACTTCTTCAATTGATTGTAAGACAGGACTTTCAGGATCTATCACTGGACCTTCAGTCAAGGTTTTCCCTTTAAAGCTAATCTCAGGGTCTGCCTCAACGTCCAGTTGACCAATGACATTACCTGATTGCCTTGGTCTATCTTCTTCAGCTTCTTGCCTTGATACACCCTCCCCAAAGATACTTTGAAACAAGTAGTCTAGGATGTTCACATCAATGTGAACTTGAGGAGGTTGCTGAATAGGTACAGTTACAAGAGAGGATGGCGAGTCCTTAATGTCCATATTCCTTGAAGAACTCCCTGGTTCTGTGATTGTAGTGACTTTCTCCCCCTTTTTGGTAGCATCACCTTTTTGTATAGGTGAGCTAGGAGTTAGGTCAACTACATCCTCAGGTTCTTGTGTTCCTGGTTGAGTACTTCTTAAAGGTCTCTCAGGTAGTTGTTCCTTAAGATAAGATATCTCAAGTTGCTGATCATTGACCCTATGGTTTAAGGTAGTCACTTGGAATTCAGGATGACTGACCTTAGAGACTAAGTAGGTGCATAATTTTGACAGTTGTTGCACCTTTAGTCTCAGATTCCCCTCATCTTCATCAGAAGAATCATGGGGGGTGAGACTAAGTCTTCACTCTCATCACCAGCTTGGGTTCTTGGCTGCTGGATTTCCTCTGCGCATTGACAGCCTCAGATGAAGTGTCAATAGGCTGAGTTGCCATGGTTGAGGTCTTAATGATGTAATCACTTACAGAAGTGAGAGCCTCTTCCATATGGATCCCCTGAACAGGTTCAGAAGGACCTACCTCACCAATGGGTGACTGATGTGGGATAGACATAGGGAATTCAGAAACACTCCTCTTTCTTTGAGTAAGGGAAGATTAGAAAGATTCATGGTGTTCACTGAAGCCTAGGTCTTCATCAGTATAGAATTCAAGGTTGGGAATTCGGGTGTTTAAGTCCAAAGGATGGGGATGGTAACTGTCCCCTGAAGGTTGTTCACTTGAGTGTTGAGACTCAGAGTGAAGGCTTAAGGCATTTAGGCTTATGAGCTCATCAGGCCTATCATGAGGAACATCAGCACTGATTCTTGAAGAGATGGGAGTGGTTTGCTCCTTAGGAGAAGTGGGAGCTCTAGTATCCACTTCTTCCTGTATGGGTGAGTATGTGGGGACCTGCACAGACTCAATAGCTTGAGCAGGGGTTCGTTTGGATTTTTTTGGTAGGTGAGAGTGATTTGAGGCTGTTTTGGTGGTTGAGATGTAGAAGGTGTGGGTTCAACACTAGCTTGTGTTGCTAGGTTGTCACCTTGAGCAATGAGCTCTAACATTTTGGGGACCAGGGCTGTTTCTACCCCTGAGAAGCCTACAGTTGGCTTCTTCATAATCATAAATATGCCTGGCTTCATCTGTCCTAATTTAAGAATAGTATTTGTTTCCTTCAACTGTGATCCAAGTTCAGAGTTGAGAATGTGTTGAACATATCTAGGAAACATATAGTATTCTAAGGAATCCAATTTAGCAAGCAAGTTTGTGTAAACAAATTGTGAGTACCTGAACTTGACCCCTTGTACCATTCCATGAACTATAAAGGAGAGATCCTCAGGAATCTGGTCCCACCCACCATGCTTGTTGGACAAGCTGTGAATCACTACATGGAGTAGGTATTTCCACTGGGATGAGACCTTCCCTTTCCTGAAGGTCTTTACAGAGAAATTTCCCTCATAGCCCATCTGCTCAAAGGAATAGTTGACAGCTTCCTTTGGGAAAGACAGTTCACCTTCTTCATCATCCAGCTGAAGATGGGTGTTGATGATGGCTGGAGTGATAAAGACTGTCCTCCCCTGCACTATGGCAGATAGTGCCTTCTCCCCATCCATAATAACCTCTTGACATGTCCTCCAAAAGTCAAGCAGGTGATCCTCATAGAGAATAGGATCAATGGTGAGTGAGGTGTAGTAGTTGGATAGAGCAAGAAACGGCAAACCTTTGAGAAATTATCATCTTTCTCAGAGTGCAACAAGGCAACTTGATTGTGCTCCCTATGGAGTTGCATGGAGAAATTTTAGTTGTTTCTGTTTGGAATGTTGGCCATTTATGAAGAGCTTAAGGATGAAGAAATAGTGAAGAACAAAAGCTTAAGGTTGTTTCAGAGAGATTTGGTTTGAGGTATGGGTGAATTTTGGAGCAGGTAGAGGAAAGAGGTGTAACCGTTGGATATTTGTATGAATTTGGATTTGAGACAAAGTTATTGGAAAAGGATAAACTTTGAAATCCATTGTGTTGATCCCACCTCTGAAAAGTAGTTTGCTTTTTGCCCAAAA
The DNA here is from genome assembly GCA_024085815.1 of Flaveria linearis. Taxonomy (NCBI): domain Eukaryota; kingdom Viridiplantae; phylum Streptophyta; class Magnoliopsida; order Asterales; family Asteraceae; genus Flaveria; species Flaveria linearis. Next base: position 41,667,750 of record CM044006.1, read on the forward strand.
GGTAGTTTTCTTGGAAAAGAAAATCTTCCAAAGATAATTTAACTTTGGAAGTGTTGACCAAAAATCTTCCGAAGGTTATTTTTGCTTCGGAATCTTTGACTGGAAAGCTTCCGAAGGCAAATTTTGCCTCCAAAAAAATATTTTAAAGATTTTTGAAGAAATTTTCTTCCAAAGAGAAACTGGGGCTTATTAAAGTGATAGAATAGATAACGTAGAACACACATAGTTTTAGAAATAATATGATTAAGTTTTTAAGAAAAGCTATTCAAAGTTGATCATCCCAATAGCTGATATAAGATATTTAAATCTCTGTTCGTCAAAAGCTTTTGTGAACAGATCAGCATATTATTCATCTGTATGAACTTTGATTAGTTTGATTAATCCCTTTTCAAAGTTATCTCTAATCATATGATACCTGATGTTGATGTGCTTAGTTCTTGAGTGCTGTACTGGATTTTCTGTGATTGAGATAACACTATTGTTGTCTATATGAATGGGAGTCTCTTTGAAGTTGAATCCATAGTCTAGCATCTGATTTTGAATCCAAAGCACTTGAGCACAGCAGCTTGTAGCAGCAATGTATTCAGCCTCAGCAGTTGATGCAGATACACAGGATTGTTTCTTGCATTGCCAAGAGACTATCCTTCCACCAAGAAATTGACATCCCCCTGATGTAGACTTTGCAGTCATATTGCATCCACTATAATCACTATCTGTATATGCATATAGATTGAAGTCAAAATTTTTAGGATACCAAAGGCCAAGAGATGGGGCTCCTTTAAGGTATCTTAAAATCCTTTTGACAGTGATTAGATGTGACATCTTGGGGTTGGCCTGATATCTTGCACAAATGCAAGTGGCAAACATAATATCTGGCCTGCTAGCTGTAAGATACATAAAAGACCTAATCATAGCCCTGTAGAGATGTTCATCAACACCCTCCCCCTCAAGATCAGGTTTAAGGGAGTGGTTTCTAGCTATGGGTGTCTTAGCAACCTTACTTTCAGTCATGTTGAACCTTTTAAGTATGTCTTGTACATACTTTGACTGATTTATGAAGATACCATTTTCAACTTGCTTCACTTGAATTCCTAGAAAGAAATTGAGTTCCCCCATGGCACTCATTTCAAATCTATCCTTCATCAGCTTCTCATAGTCTTTGCAGAGCTTTGGATTAGTTGACCCAAAGATGATATCATCTACATATACTTGAACTAGCATTATGTCATTTCTTGTTCCTTTGATGAAGAGAGTTCCATCAATAGTACCTCTTTTGAACCCATGTTGACTGAGATACTGAGATAGAGTCTCATACCACTTTCTTGGTGCCTGATGTAGCCCATAGAGAGCTTTGTCAAGCTTGCAGACATAATCAGGGTGATGAGGATCTGCAAAACCAGGTGGTTGTTTGACATACACCTCTTCATCAATCACTCCATAAAGAAAAGCGCACTTGACATCAAGTTGATAGACTTTGAAGTTCTTTGATGCAGTAAAAGCTAGGAATATCCTATCAGCTTCAAGTCTTGCTACGGGAGCAAAGACATCAGTGTAGTCAATCCCTTCTTCTTGAGTATACCCTTGAACAACTAGTCTAGCTTTGTTCTTGATGACAAGTCCTCTATCATCCTTCTTATTCATGAAAACCCATTTTGTACCTATGGTAGTCTTTCCATGAGGAAGAGGACATAGGTTCTAAACTTTTTGTCTCTTGAATTGAAGCAACTCCTCTTGCATAGCTTCAACCCAACTTCCATCCTTTAGAGCTTCATCAATCTTCTTTGGCTCTATTTGGGATAAGAAACAAGAGTGAAGACAGATATTGGCATTATGAGACTGTCCTCTTGTTCTTACACCAGTACCAACATCTCCAATGATGTTTGTAGAGGGGTGAGACTTGTGGATCCTTAGTTGAGGAATCACAACAATTGTTTAGACAGATCCAAATTGGAGAAATTTTGATCTGGCAAGGAGGATTCACCCTCTATAGCAGCACACCTATCAAGATTAACTTGATCCAATGAGTGTGTGACATCATTGAGATTTTCTTCAATGGGATGGTTATCAGCATCAAGAAATTCCTGATCACTGTCACCACCACCATGTTCTCCAACATTTGAAGTTCCTACATTTGAGTTTTATGTCTCAAAACTTGAACATGAAGGCAACTCAGATGTATCAGCAGGATTTGTCAATGATGTGCTGGTAGAAGCTTATTTGTAGGATTAGTTACCACTGGAGCTGGAGATATGTTGCTTGAAGATCTTCTCAGCTCAATTCTTGGATCAGGATCACCTGTAGGTAATATATCTGTAGATCCTGAAACATTCTCACAAGATTTGTTAAAACAGTTGGTAACTAAGTCAAGATCAAACAGCCAATCCGGACCAGAACCTTTTACACCGGGAGTGTGTTCATTGAAAGTCACATTGGCTGACTCCTCAACTACTCTAGTTCTGAGATTGTATACTCTATAAGCCTTAGCTTAAGAAGAATATCCAATAAAGTGTCCATCATCTGATTTCTCAGCAAACTTAGCTATATGATCTTTGGTATTCAAGATGGTGCAAGGACATCCAAAAGACCTGAGAAAACCAATGAAAGGTTTCCTTTTGTGCCAAAGTTCATAAGGACTCTTACCGTGTGTCTTAACTACTAAAACTCTATTCTGCACATAGCAGGCAGTGTTGACTGCCTCTGCCCAGAAGGTAATGGGCAGTTTAGAGTCAGACAACATAGTTCTTGCAGCTTCAATTAGTGTCCTGTTTCTCCTTTCAGCAACTCCATTTTACTGAGGAGTCCTGGGAGCACTATATTGTCTTGTAATACCCTTCTCATCACAAAATATATCAAGTATTTAATTCTTGAATTCAGTACCTTGATCACATCTTATGGTTTTGACCTTGTGATCACATTGATTCTCAATCTTTAAGATGAAATTCTTCAGAATCTCAGAAGTCTCATCCTTAGTTCTAGTGAAGAAGACCCATGTGAATCTTGTAAAGTCATCTGTGATCACCAGACAGTAAGAGGTCCTTCCTAAACTCATTACATTGGTGGGGCCAAAGAGATCCATATGTAACAAGTGTAGGGGTGTAGTGATGGAATTTCTTTCCTTAGGCTTGTGAGATACCTTGTGTTGCTTCCCTTTCAGGCATGCAACACAATGATCATCACTTGTAAACTCTCTTTTTGGTATTCCAGTTACTAAATCATTCTTAATCAATTTATTCATGTTTTTAAAGTTTACATGGCACATTCTTTTATGCCAAAGGAAAGATTCATCACTATTTGCTTTAGAAAGAAAGCATGAAACTTCTCCTGAGGGAGATGTTTCTTGCAAATCCATCTTGTACATGTTCCCTTTCCTGGGGGCTCTGAGTAGGATGTACTCATGAGGAATGACCACCCCGGGCTTCAGAACAATGCACTCATGCTCAGTAAACAGCATGTTATGACTCTGATCACAAAATTGAGATACACTCAAAAGATTGTATCCAAGCTCCTTGACAAAGTTTACCTTGTCAATACTGAGCTTACCATTTGTGACTTTGCCCCTTCCAGTAATGTAACCACCTGCATCTCCTCCAAAAGCAACTGGTCCTCCATCAATTCTTTCAAATTTTTGGAGTAGTAACCTATTGCCTGTCATGTGCCTGGAACAACCACTGTCAATGATCCACACATTTTTGTTTGTCTGTAGCTGTTCCTGCACAAAGAGATAGCTAGTTACATTTGGAAACCCAAGCCTCATTAGTCTTGGGCTCATTTAAAACAGTTGAAGACAATGCAACAGTAATAGATCCTATGGTTGTGCTTTGAGGATCTTGAGCTGTTGTTGATGAAGAACCTTCAGTCTTTTGGTCTTTCTTTGACTTCCACACCTCCTTTGGAAGTTTAGACTTGACCTTCAAAACTTTAGAAGCTTTTGAGACTTTAGAAGTTTTGATGACTGGTTCTTCGGAAGATCTTGCCTTTACTGCAGCAAGCTTCAGTACTTCTGAAGCATTCCTTTCTTCAGAGACTAAATTTTCTTCCAAAGGCGGTTTTCTACTTGCCTTCTTCTTCATCTTGGAATTATTAGATGTCTCTTTGTTTATAATGTGAAAAGTACCCTTAGGAGTGTATGCACAATCCTTAGCCAAATGATGAGTACTCTCACACATGACACATCAGATTCTTCTTTCCAAGAGTCTTCTTCATGGAAGAGCACTGACTTTGGTCACATCCCTTCTCCATCTTCACCTTTGCAGGAGCTGAGACAGTTCTTTTGGGTTGAGAACTGTTCTTGGAGTTGGATGGTCCAGGTTGTGTAGTAGTAACACACAACAGATCAGTTTTCTTCTTGTTGATGAGATAAGTTTGACATGAACCAGAATTCATGTGATTAGTCTTAACTACTTCAAACCCTGCAGATATAAAGACTTGTTTCTACTTAGAGTCAAAAGTAGCCTTGATCTCTTGAGCCTTCCTTGATTTTCTTTTGGCTTTCCTGATCAAGTTCTTTCTCCTTGACTTGGTCATCCTAACAGCTTTACTCTCCTCAGAGGAATGGTGACCCTTCTCAGAATGCTTTTCTACACTCAAACCAAAGTCATTCTTCACCAACTCCTCTTCATCCTCTTCAGTCAGAGGATCTATGAGGGGAAGCTCATCTTCACAAGTTCCACACCTAGGAGATCTTACAGATAAGATGGTGTGTGGAGGAGCTATCTCACTGGATCCCAGTCCCTGCTTGTTCTGATAACACACTTTTGCATGCAAGGATGAGGATATTATGTTCTTGAAGGTATCTTCTTCAAGAACACAATTTTCTGCCTTAGCTTTGCTGATCACAAACTCACCCTGGCATTCAGTTAACTTAGCTATGAGATCTTTGATCTGAGTCCTGTAATTTGTTAGCTCATGATTAAGAGTTGAAATGATTTTCTCTAAATCTTCTATTTTGCGTTTATAATCATTTTTAGCTCTTTTAAAATCAGCTTTTAAGATGTTTAAGGACTCAAGGTCAGATCTCAGCTCTAAGTTGTATGACCTGTATCTATTAACATTAGCAATGCATTCAGAAGAGCAGAGATTTTTCAATACCTTGGTTTCATCATGATCTGCCATAAGAGCTTGGTTTGGAGATGCATCTTCTATCTGAAAGCTCTAGTCAAAGCCTCCTTCTTTAACAGCAACTACAGCTTGCTGCTTTGGCTTCTCATTCTGGTGAGCTTTCTCAGTGTAGTTTGGTCTGGTTTGTGTTTGGCCACCATTTGTTCTTGGTGCCTTACACTCTCTTGAAAAGTGCCCTATTTGGTTACAGTTGTAGCACTTTACTTTGCTTTTGTCCAGGCCAAACTTTCCACTAGATGTATTACTTGGAAACTTTCTCCCAGTCCTCTTGTAGAACTTCTTGGCCCTGTGAGTGAGAAGAGCCACTTGCTAAACTATCTCCATGTACTCCAGATCATCTGGATGGATACAGTCCAAGTCTTCAAGAGTGAAGAGAAGGTTGCCAGAGGTTTCATCAGCTGAGACAAAGGCATGAGAAGAACTTGTCTCTTGGAAGGGACTTCCTTGAGTGTAGCTTTCTCTTGGTGTCTCTGGAAGAGTGATGAAAGGCCCCTTCTGTGAGGTGTCAGGGTAGCATAACAACTGATGTTGTGGTTCAATGCATTCCATTTCATTCAAATGAAGAGCTGAACTCATTTGGTTATTGGAGTTACCAGAGGAATTTTGCATGTTCATCTCCATCTGGAATGCACTCAGGATACCATACAACTCTGTAAGAGTAAGAGTTTTAAGATCCGAAGTTCTCTTGATCACAACACAATAATGTGTCCATAGTTTAGGAAGAGAAGACATGAACTTCCTTACTATGTCTCTGTTCTCAAGAGTTACTCCAATATCCACTAGTGTGTCCACTATCTCAACGTACCTGAAGTATTGTTGAGTCAGTGTCTCACCTGCCTTGAAGGTGAAGTTTTCAAACTGCTGCTTAAAGAGATCCTTCTTGTTCTCTTTAGTTTCCTTGGATCCGTCATACATGAGCTTCAGTGCTTCCCATAGATCTTTAGCTGTCTTGCACTTCTTGAAGCCTCTGTAGATGGAGTTTGGGAGAGCAGTTTGAAGACAAGTCATGGCCCTTTGATCAAACTCTATTCTCTTCCTGTCTTCTTCTGAGTAATCATCTACATCTTTAGGGATGATATGATTACCAGTAGCAGAAGGAGTGCTTGGTATGAATGGACCATTGATAACTGAGTCCCACATCCTTGAATCTTGACACTTGATAAAGCCTTCCATTCTTGTACACTATGTGTCAAAATCTTCAGGAATGATCAGTGGGGACTTGGTCATAGTACCGATTTCCATATCAGCTTTTGAAAGAGTTGCCATTTGAGTTGTTAAGTATTTTGTGTGTGTGAGGGATCTTAAGATGGTGAAATCTTATATCAAGAGCCTGGAAGCTCTGATACCAAATGCAGGACCGGGTGAAGGGTTTAGCACTTTTACAACATAACAACACAATGAGGAGAGTGTATTAGAACACTTAACAGATCAAATGGGGAACTGGTTATGATGATGCTAAGAACACAAAAGTAAACTTAGAAAGAAAGAACAAGATAACAACAGTAGTGGCAGGTTTTCAAGGATGTTGTATATTGCTTCTCAAATTCAAGTTACAAGTATTCAGCATGCATACATTACAAGACTTGAGACACTATATAATGCAACCTACAGACGGCCATACTTTGAAGGCCAGCTGGATACATGAATTAGACAACACAATTCATGTAGAGTCAAAAGGCAGATTGCCTTTTGGCTAGTGACTATGACATGCCATAGCTCACATCCTAATATATTACAAAAAGGATAAAGGTACATAAAGTAGAAAGGTTTGACCCAAGACCTCAATGTACAGTTTTTCCTAAAGCATGGACCATTTCACCAACTCATATAAGTTGGTGACCAACCAGAGTGGGCAGCGGCAAAGTGGTTCAGCTTTATTAGAAAAGGTACATCAGATAAAAGCATGTATGATAAAAGTCTTCGGAAGAATCGGTCTTGATTTCTTGGCTTCAGAAGACTTTTTCTTGAAGCTAAGGAAGACTTCATTTCTGGCTTCAGAAGATATTGGTCTTGGCTATAAAAGATTTTACACTTAAAATATTTCTGAAGTGGTGTAAAACTTTCGTAGTAATACTACTTCATGTTCTGTGCAGCATGCAGGAAGACTTGATCATTAAATAGAACTACTGAAAGAAGACTAGCATAACTGCTGAAAGAGGACTAGTCATAACTGCTGAAGAATACTTCTTCAGTTGTTGTGATAACTACTGAAAAACTATCTTCAGACTTTGTCTTTAGACTTTGTCTTCAGCTGTTACCTTCAGTTGTTATCTTCAGCTGATGTCTTCAGCTATTGTCTTCAGCTGTTGTGATCAGCTGTTGTGATCAGCTGTTGTGATCACCTATTACTTCAGCTGTTGTCTTTTAGCTGTTACCTTCAGTTGTTGTCTTCACCTGATGTCTTCAGCTATTGTCTTCAGCTGTTGTGATCAGCTGTTATGATCAGCTGTTGTGATCAGCTGTTGTGATCAGCTGTTGTGATCAGCTGTTGTGATCAGCTGTTGTGATCAGCTGTTGTGATCTGCTGTTGTGATCAGCTGTTATGATCAGCTGTTGTGATCAGCTGTTGTCTTTCAGCTGATGTCTTCATCAGTAGATAGTTACAAGAGTGTTTTGGCTGTATCAGACTTCTAGGAATCCTTACACAAACCATTCAGATAGCTAAAGAGCACCTTGCTTAATTTACTACATTCATGAACAGTTATGAAGCTTTTTTCAAATGGAAGGCTCAGTGCACCAAACATCTTGGTTGATGACTTGCAACAAGTTAATCCCGATGATGTTGATGAAAATGATATTAAATGTCAGATGGCTATGGTGGTGTACAAAGCAAAGAATTTTGCAAGGAGAACTGGTAGAAAGGTGTTTGGTTTGAACAACTCAAAACAAAATTGAGTTTGATAAGTGCAGTTTGAGATGCTACAACTATGACAAACTTGGTCACTTTGCTAGAGAATGCACTAAAGTAAGATCAAACCAGAATAATCATGGAAAGAAAATGGTGATAGTGGAGGTGGAAACTAAGAATAATCAAGACAGTTCATCGAAAAACTAGGCCTTGGTGTCTCAAACCAATGAAGAGTATGATTAGTCAGATCATATGGAAATTCTTGATATCAAGGTGTCTATTACTCTGTTAGATGAGATCCAAATAGTTGATGAGTATGTTGAAGACAATTTATTTGCTGAGTTTGTGTGTGGTGATCAGTTGAGTGGTGTGTTTGCTAAAGAAGAGAGAGTTGAAGTTGAGAAAGTTGAGGAGGAACAGGTGGAAGAGGTGAATACTGAAGAAGTGCAAAATAGTGATGAAATAGCAGTTGAGATTACTCCAGCTCAATCTCAAGAGAATGAAGAGAAAGAAGAAAAGACAATTGAGTTCTGTTGGAATATATGAGGCTCATGCAATCAAAACCACACTTGAAATAAATTTGGTACAACTATGAAGAACATCTGAAGACAAAAGCTGCACTTCCGAAGATCAAAGATAGAAGAACTTCCGAAGAAGAACTTCCGAAGAGGAATCATGTCTTCCAAAGACATAGTCATCTCTCTTCCAAAGTATCAACACTTAAGAAGATTTCAAGACAATGACTTCTGAAGCATAAAATCTTGAATACTAGCACAAGTCTTGGAAGAAGTAGATACTTCTGAAGTATAAGTGGCTTCGGAAGAACTTGTTCTTCTGAAGTCAATTAACCTTCGGAAGAACATACTATGAACCAGTGGATATTAGCATGGTCCCTCTAACAAGCCGCTGCAACCTCTGATATACTGCATGGCATTTTCCAACAACCATATGGTTGACCATACTTTAGTCCACTATTCATTACTTATCAATTGGTACAGTTACTAACTTTAGTTGGTAAACAAAATGTAAGTCATGGACATGTCATGACTACCTTATCTAGAATAGTATTTTATTCTAGATACCTTACTACTAACAAAGTAGTATTTGTTTAGTAAGCAAGTTTGCAGCTGGTTATCTTTTGTATAGCCGGCTGTAGATAGAAGTATATATAGTTCTCATTATAAGCTCATAGGAGCATGCTTGTAAGAGTCTTCTGAACTTTGGGTTGAGAATTAATATATACAAGTATCTTGAAAACATGTTCTTGTGTCTTGTTTACTTAGTACATTATTATCAACTCTTAGAAGATTCTGATTTATCGTTTGAGTGTAACTTAGTGAGTGTAAAAGAGAACCATTATGCTGAGAGACCCGTATCGATCCTGTAATTGGTATCAGAGCATCCAGGCTCTTGATTATGAGATCTTACCATCCTAAATCATCTTGACTTCTCACTCATACACTTACCTCACTTAGAATGGCCATGAACTAGAAATCACCAGAATTTGAAATGGGAACAATGACTAAAGCTCCTATCAACCCTGAAATCTCCAAATCCTGGCATATGTGCATTGAAGGTTTCATTAAGTATCAAGATAGCCAAATATAGAGATCTATCACTAATGGTCCTTGCAAGCCAATGGTGGCATCACAAAATTGTAAAGGTTCCATGATAGAAAAGGCTGTCAAAGATTACTTAGATGAAGACCACAAGAAGATGGACATCAAATAACAAATCCCTGACTGTAATGCTTACAGCCATACCAAACTCCATCATGGTAGGCTTTGAGCATTGCAAGATAGCCAAATAACTCTTTGATGCCTTGACTCAGATGTACTCTGGTTCTAATGACTCTAAGAAAGATTCCATGAAGCAGCAATTCGAAAACTTCACCTATATTACTGGAGAGACTCTTAGCTAGCAATATTTTGGGTACATGGATCTTATCTCATCACTCCAGTCAGTTGGAGTATCTCTTGAGAAAAGAGATCTATCAAGGAAGTTCATGAGTGCACTTCCTTAAGAGTGGACTTTCTACTATGTCTCTATCAAGAGAACGGAGAATTTGAACACCCTCACAATAACTGAACTATTCGGCATTCTTGATGGATACCGTGTAGAGATGGAGACTCAGAAAAGCCATCAGTTGAACAGAATCTCCGGTCTTTCCACTAGAAATGCTCTAGTTGTTGCTGAAGGATCAAGAAATCCCTAGTCCAACAGTACATGACTTACTCCCAGCCGCAACCATGTTCTTTTGGGCCATACATTACTTTTCCTGAGACACCAAGGTCTCAAAAGGCTCAAATCAAGTCCCTTCCCAGACAATTGTGCCTTTGTTTCAGGAAATGAATATTCTAGTGACTTTTAGTTTTGCTTTGACGATCTACAATGCTTTAGCATAGACGATGTTGAATACATGGACATCGTCCAAGAAATGGAAAGAAGTTCTTTAAAAGAACTAGAAGGCAGTTCCCTCAAAACCCAACCAACAGCAAATTCGGGTTTGATAAAAGCAAGGCCAAGTGTTACAACTGTAATCAACTTGGTCATTTTGCTAGGGAATGTAAAGCTCCAAAATCCAACCCAGGAGCCACTCAAGCCTCCACACATTCTACCACACATAAAGCTGCTTCAACTGAACAACAAACTGCTTCTGTTGCTCAAGAAGTTGACTGGAGCTTCATGGTGCAAGAAGTGACTCCTGCTCAAGCACTTATCGTTGGAACTGATGACATCAAGGTTTATGAACATCTTTGCACTCCACTTGTATTGCTAAAGTCAAACTTTATCAAGACTATAATATGGAAATCAAATCTGACATTAAGTCCTTAAATATCTTAAAATCTGATTTTAAAAGGGCAAAATCTGATTATAAAATGAAAATTGAAGATTTAGAAAGAACAATGTCCTCTTTAAAACAAGAACAATCCAGTTATAGGACTCAAATCAAAGATTTAATTTTCAAGTTAACTGAGGATCAAGCCTAGCTAGTCATAGCCAAGGCCAAAACAAAGAAGTATGCTATTGAAGAGCATAACTTCTAAACCACTCTTGCGTCATCCTCCCACTCAAAATTATGTTATCAAAACAAAGGTGGGTTGGGAACCAATGAATTTGCTCCACAATATTCTTATAAGTCTATCAGCCAACCAAGATGTGGTATTGAAGAGCAAGAGTTCCATCTGCTAACCCCCTATCTTATAAGAAGAAGAATGATGTAAGTGTGGAGAATATTACAGGGAAGGATCAGGTAGAGAAATCAATCCTCACCTGTAATGAACAACCCCTGACCACAAAAGCCAGAAGAAACAAAGCCAAGGCAGCCAGGAAACTGCCAAGAAAGTAGCTGAGTCCAAGCTGAAGATAGACCCAAAGCAAAAGCGTGTGTTTATCTCAGCTGGATTCCAGGTGGTTAGATGATCTGATTCAGGAAAGGAATGTGGTACCAGTACTCCTATCCGGCTAAAGGATTAGAAACTAAAGGGGAAGATTGTTGAGAAATGCAAGAAACAATAGTCATCACACCCCATGAAGAGTAACATTGAATGCATAATGTGTGGTTTGCACAACCACATGACTAAGGATTGTTAATACAATCTTGCGAGCACATATTATGAAAATAATGTTAAGAAGGAAGAAGTAAAGGAAGGTTTTATATTTGGACCTTATCACATGGTTCAGATGTCAATAAATGGAAAATTTACTTCTGAAGCCAAATTGCTTTCGGAAGAAACTCACTCTTCTGAAAGGAAAATAACTTCAGAAGATAAGTCAAAGAAAATTCCAAAGAATAAGAGAATTCCTTTGAAATCTTCCGAAGAGAGGACTGCTTCGGAAGAAAAGGTTGTGAAAGCTTCTTCCAAGAAGAAAGAAGCTTTGGAAGAAGGCTATGCTGTTCAAGCCTCATCAAGCTCATCCTCATTGATGAACCAAATGATGGAATGGAAGATCAGAGAAGATGTTGCAGCCTAAACATCTTCTTCCCAAACCACAACATTCTTCTCTATTGGCCCTTCCACTCTTTCAACTCCTAAAGCTTCTGCTTCAGACAGTTGGCTAGTCGCATAACCCAAATGGAGGTATTCGGATTCTGCTTGAGCGGCCTTCTCTCTTTGAGTTACGGCATTGAATCCTCATGTCTGCACTTTGGTTCAATTATGTCATCCACATTAGAAGAACCCAAGACCAACAAGGCTTGGGTTTCAAATAGCAACTAACTTTCTCACTTTATGTGTAGGGACATCCATATGACAAAAAAGGAAATGTATGGATTATGGACAGTGGATGCTTCAAGCACATGACAGGGAACATATCTCTTCTTCAAAAATTTCAACATTTTGATGGAGGACCTGTTCAGCTTGGAGATGAAACCAGAGGATATATTTCTGGCAGAGGTAGTGTATCCAATGGTAAGTTAAAAATTGACAAAGTAAACTTTGTCAAACAGCTTAAACACAATCTTTTAAGTGTTTCTCAATTCTATGATCAAAAGCACCACATGTTTTTCACAGAACATAAGTGCATTATCCTCAAACTTGGGATGACAATTCCTCAGGAATTGGTGGTTCTTAGATCTCCCAAGACAGGGGATATATACAAGCTTGATATGAAAAATGCTTCCCCATTAGGTGAATTATCATGCTTTTTTTCCGAATCTAATGGTGATGAGTCAACTCTATGGCATAAAAAAATGTGTCATGTTAATTTTAAAACCATGAATAGTTTGGTTAAAAATAACTTGGTACATGGTGTGCCTAAAAAGAAATTTCTCTACAAGGACAACTGTGTTGCTTGTTTGAAGGGAAAGCAACACAAAGTTCCTTATAAATCCAAAGAAATTAACTCTATCACCACTCCATTACACTTATTGCAGATGGATCTATTTGGTCCTACAAGTATAATGGCATTGGAAGGAAATCATACTGCCTTGTGATTGTTGATGATTTTACTAGATATACATGGGTATTCTTTTTAAGAACTAAAGATGAAACAGGTGAAACTTTGAAATCTTTCATTCTTAAAATAGAAAATCAAATAGATCAGAAGGTTAAAATAATCAGATGTAATCAAGGGACTGAGTTTAAAAACGAAGTTCTTGACTCATTCTGTAACTCAAAAGGGATTGCCAGACAATACAGTGCCCAAAAAACTCCTCAACAAAATGGTGTTGCTGAGAGGAGAAATGGGAAACTTATTGAGGCTGCTAGAACTATGTTGGCTCATTGAAAGCTGACTCTAACATTCTAGGCAGAGGCAGTCAACACTGCATGCTATGTGCAGAACAAACTTCATATAGTTAAGCCCCATGGAAAACCCCATATGAGCTATGGAACAAGAGACCACCATTCATGGTTTTCTTAAGTCCTTTGGCAGCAGGTGTACCATACTTAACACGAAGGACAATTTAGCAAAGTTTTCTGAAAAATTCGGATGATGCTATCTTTATTGGATATTCTTCAAGCTCCAAAGCTTATAGAATATACAACATTAAGAATCAACAATTTGAGGAATGTTCCAATATTGTTGTTAACGACCAAACTCCTTGTGTTAAGGTGAATGACCCTGATCATATTTTTAATTTAGAATTGTTTCCAAACTATTCTAAACCTTCTTGTGAGAATGTTTCAGCTGGAACAAGAACTCAAAGTGACTCAGATGATGATCAACTATTTGAGTTACCCAGACCTCTTCAAATTTCTCCAAGAATCTTTAAAGCTCAAACTCCCATAAAAATAACAAGTGGAGCTTTAACTAGTTATCAACAAAGTGAGCTTCAAAGCTCATTGAGTGACAACTCAAACACTACACAACACCAAGCTGATGGAAGTGGCAACCAAGAAAAACAGGCAACTGTTAAGGTTACTCTAAATCACACAGCTACTGATGCGGTTTCTTCTTCATTCAATCAGTCCTTATTAAATGAATATGAAACCCCAGCTAGTACAAATGTACAAAATTTTGAGCAAAACTTTTCAAATCCAGATCTGTCCATGCAAATGGATGTGATCCCTAGACTGAGGATTCACAACACCCACCCAGCTGAAAGTATCACCGGAGATGTTTCTGAGGGTGTGAGAAGAAGAAGACAAACTCATAATGGAAATGTCTACTTGTACTCATACTTCCTCTCCTATATGGAACCAAGAAAGGTAGAAGAAGCTTTAAAGGATAGTAGTTGGATTAAATTAATGCAAGAGGAATTGGTTTAATTCAAAAGACAAAAGGTTTGGAACCTATGTCCACTACCACCTGGTCAAGTACCCATTGGCACAAAGTGGGTATTCAGAAACAAAAAGGATGATAGAGGGTTGATTATTAAGAACCAAGACTAGTAGTTCAAAGATACACTCAAGAAGAAGGAATTGATTATACTAATGTCTTTGCACCTATTGTAGGACTTAAGGCTGTTAGGATCTTTCTTGTTTATGCAGCATCTAAGAACTTTACAGTTTATTAGCTTGTTGTCAAGTGTGCCTTTATTTATGGGGATATAGACAGAGAAGTCTATGTGTGTCAACCTCTAGGATTTAAAGATGCACAGCATCCCAGCTACGTGTGCAAATTGGACAAAGCTCTTTATGGGTTACACTAGACACCTAGGCTGTGATATGAGACTTTTTGTCAATTTCTCCTGAAGAATGGTTATACCAGAGGTAACATTGACAAGACATTATTCATAAGGAAGACTGGAAAAGACATTTTGCTACTACAAGTCTATGTCGATGACATCATATTTGGTTATTCAAATGACCAAATGTGTAAGGACTTTGAAAGCATTATAAAGAAGGACTTTGAAAGCATTATAAAGAAGAAGTTTCAAATGAGTTCCATAGGAAAAATGGACTTTTTCGTTAGAATTCAAGTGAAGCAAATGAAAGATGGGTTCTTCATTAATCAATCTAAATATGTCAATGACATCTTAGAAAGATTTGACATGAAGTATTGCAAGCCAGCAAAGACACCTATAACCAAAAATCACAATCTTTGTCCTAACTCTAAGGGGGAGGATACTAATCAACATCAGTATAGGGTAATTATTGGATCTCTAATGTAACTCACAGCAAGTAGACCTGATATTATGTTTGCAACCTGCATTTGTGCAAAATATCAGGCTGCTCCAAAGGTGACTCACCTAGTTGCTGCAAAGAGAATCCTAAGATATCTCAAAGGAGTCCTAAGTTGGGTTTCTAGTATCCTAGGAATCAAGACATTAACCTATATGGCTACACTGATAGTGACTATGATGGATGCAACGTCAACAAGAAATCAACATCAGGAGGATGTCAATTTCTTGGTGGAAGGATCATATCCTGGCAATGCAAGAATCAATCTTGTGTATCAACATCAACCCCTAAGGCTGAATACATTGCTACTGCTAGTCGCTGTGCTCAGCTGTTGTGGATTCGAAATTAGATGTTGGATTATGCTTTCAATTTCTTGGAGACTTCTATTCACACTGACAATAAGAGTACCATCTCCATTACAGAAATTCCAGTCAAGCACTCAAAGACAAAGCACATTGACATTAGGTATCATTTTATCAGAGATATTCATGAGAAAAATCTGATCAAATTAGTCAAAGTTGACTTAAATGAAAAATATGCTGATCTGTTCACAAAGGCATTTGATGAACAAATATTTAAATATCTGATTACAATTATTGGGATGATAAACATTGACTAAATTGTCTACTTGTTTCATATGAAAAACCTTCTAATATGTGTTCTGTCTGTGTCAATTAATCTAAGCATAGTTACAAAAGGTCTTTCTTTCAAAATCTATTAAGTATGAATTCTTCCAAAAATAAACTTTCCCTCGGAAGATATCCTTGTTTATCTTCCAAAGGTAATTTTTATATATTCGGAAAGGTTTTAAGCTTTGGAAGAACATTCAAAGTGCTATCAAATTCATTTCCAAAGTTATAAAACCTCTTATTCCGAAGACCTTCTTACCCTTGGAAGTGAGACTATCTTACCTTCGGAAGTAAGTTGGACTTCGGAATATATTACACCCGGAAGACTCATACTCTTGAAAAAAGACTTTACTGTGTAACGTAAATCTTTGGGCCCCAGTCTGTAAAAGGTAAAGATTTTCTTAATGATGTTGGAATATTTAAATGACTTATCCTTATCGCCCCATTCACATCATACCCCAAACCATCATTTCACCTTATCCATCCACCAGTTTACCATATTTAAATACTTCCAACCTCTCTTATTTATCTTTTTACCCATTTGCAAGTCCTAATGGTTCTTCATATTCACTGTCACTCTCTCAAACTTACCACTACTCTTCCCGATCTCTGTCAACAATGGCTCTAAACGCTCAGCACAATCAAGTCGCGATCCTTGACTCTTCAAAGGATGCGGACTTCTCTGAAATCATCTAATTTTTGCTTCAGTCCATGTACTACACAACCCTCACTGTTAATACCACTATATACTCAAACCATATGGCCGAATTTTGGGCTAATGGTTAGATTGACACCCTGAACAGAGTTAGGGTCATCAGGTCAAGAATCTATGGCCAAGAGTTAGTCATATCTGAATAAACCATCAGGGAGAACTTAGAGCTTTATGATGAGGGCTCCCATATGGAATTCCCTAAATCTGACTTGGAAGACACCTATACCCAAATGGGATATGGTGGTAATGTGAGCAGATCGACAGTTTACAAATTTAACTTCTCCTACAACTGGGAGTTCCTGCTTCATGTTGTTCTTCACTGTCTTTCAAATAAATCAGGGGGATGGGCTCAAATTCCTTATGACTTAGGATGCCTAGTTCATGGGTAGGTAAGTGGCCTCCGGTTCAACTACTCCAAGTTTGTGCTAAATAACCTCAGGGGAAAACTTTAAAGAGAGACATTCTACGTGTATCCCAGGTTCATTTAGCATATCATTAACTGTGAGCTGGATCAAGAGAAGCTTGTCTGTGCAGCTATTCTTTTTATCCCTCCCTTGAGGCCAGCCATCTTCAAAGTTCTAAAGAGGGTGTCCACCAACTTTATCGGAAGACATCCTGCATTTCTTCAAGGTATGATCGATGGTTTACAAATTTAACTTCTCCTATAACTGGAAGTTCCTGCTTCATATTGTTCCTCACTGTCTTTCAAATAAATTAGGGGGATGGGATCAAATTCCTTATGACTTAGGATGCCTAGTTCACAGGTTGGTAAGAGGCCTCCGGTTCAACTACTCCAAGTTTGTGCTAAATAACCTTAGGGGAAATCTTTAAAGAGAGACATTCTATGTGTATCCCAGGTTCATTCAGCATATCATTAACTGTGAGCTGGATCGAGAGTAGCTTGTCTTTGCAGCTACTCTTTTTATCCCTCCCATGAGGCCAGCCATCTTCAAAGTTCTAAAGAAGGTGTCCACCAACTTTATCGGAAGACATACTGCACTTCTTCAAGGTATGATTAAGCCAATGGCTCCTGGTGACATCCTTGTAAACCCCAAAGGTGATGAATCCACACCAGCACTAACCACTTCACTACCAACTCTTACTCCTCGTCCTATCAAACATACATACCAGAGACGTCCTAAGCAAACCCTTGTTCAACTTCTCTCATTGAACAAGCACCTCCTGTTCAAACAAGAAAGACTAGAGTGGATGAAGGGGCTCCCACTCAGTCTGAGGTCCAACCATCTTCACCATTAACCTTAATATGGGTATTGAGTCTCCTCAGTCTCAATCCCATGAGCGCTAAACTAGAACTAAAAGCCCTCAGTTCAAGTCCTAACACTCCCCTAAGCAACCAATAAGGGACAACCAAATCATAGGCTCTAAGCCTCTAGATTTTGATCAAGGTCCCGGGTCATTAGGTATAACTCCTATATCCTTTACTGACCTACTTACCAGTACTGATAAGGATTTCATGTTCCTCCAAGGCCATGATGTTGATCTACAACACCCATTCAAAGATCAACTGAGCCTAGAGAAACCTTTGAATTCTAGCCCCATCAGCAAAGCCTAACTGGGGTGAGTCCAACTGATGTAGAGGGAACTCATGTAGATTCAACTGCCATAACTGAGAATGTCTCAATGACCTCTAAGGACAGTGGTAACATCTCTAAGACTGAATCTACGGCAACTTTTCCTATTGATTACTCTCAAAGAGAGATCACTACGTAGAGGAAACCATGGTGCCAAAAAACCACAACTGGTGCTGAAGATGAACATACAAGGTATGTTATCTCATCTTCCCGTGATTCTTCTAAAAAAGATAAGGGAAGTATGCAACTCTGTAAGGATTCCTATAAGTCTGATGCAACCAAAACACTCCAAGTCTTCCTGCATGCTGCACAGAAGAACATGAAGTAGAAATGCTTTGGAAGTTTTACACTTCAAAAATATTCTAAGTGTAAAATCTTCCGAAGCCAAGACCAACATCTTTCGAAGCCAGAGATGAAGTCTTCCGAAGCTTCAAAGACAAAGTCTTCTGAAGCCAAAGAACTAAGACAGATTCTTCTGAAGACTTTTATCACACATGCTTTTATCTGATGTACTTTTTGTATAAAGCCGAACCATTTTCTGCTGCCACTCTGGTTGGTCACCAACTTGCATGAGTTGGTGAAAAGGTCCATGCTTTAGGAAAACTGTACATTGAGGTCTTGAGTCTGTGCTTTCTACTTTATGTACCTTTATCCTTTTTGTAATATATTAGGATGTGAGCTATGGCATGTCATAGTCACCTGTCAAAAGGCAATCTACCTTTTGACTCCACATTTGATTTTGTAGTTGTCTAATCTTATGTATCCAGCTGGCTTTCATAGTATGGCCGGCTGTAGGTTGTAGTATATAGTGTCTCAAGTCATGTAACTTAGAATGTATGCAAATGTTTATGTTTGAATACTTGTAACTTTAAACTTGAGAAGCAATATACAACATTCTTGAAAACCAACTACTTGTGTTGTTATCTTGTTCTGTTTCTAAGTTTACTTGTGTTCTTTGCATCATCATAACCAATTCCCTATTTGATCTGTTAAGTGTTCTTATACACTCTCCTCATTGTGTTGTTGTGTTGTAAGTGCTACCCTTCACCGGTCCTGCATTTGGTATCAGAGCTTTCCAGGCTCTTGATATAAGATCTCACCATCTTAAGATCCCTCACACACACAAAACACTTAACAACTCAAATGGAAGCTCTTTCTAAAGCTAATATAGAAACTGGTACCATAACTAAGTCCCCACTGATCACTCCTGAAGACTTCGACACATGGTGCACAAGAATGGAAGGCTTTATCAAGTGTCAAGACTCAAGGATGTGGGACTCAGTTGTTAATGGTCCTTTCATACCAAGCACTACTTCTGCTACTGGTAATCAAATCATCCTAAAAGATGTGGATGATTACTCAGAAGAAGATAGGAAAAGAATAGAGCTTGATCAAAGGGCCATGACTTCTCTTCAAACTGCTCTTCCAAACTCCATCTACAGAGGCTTCAAGAAGTGCAAGACAGCTAAAGATTTATGGGAAGCACTGAAACTCATGTATGAAGGATCCAAGGAAACTAAAGAGAACAAGAAGGATCTCTTAAAGTAGCAGTTTGAGAACTTCACTTTCAAGGCTGGTGAGACCCTGATTCAACAATACTTCAGGTATGTTGAGATAGTGGACACTCTAGTGGATATTGGAGTAACTCTTGAGAACAGGGACATAGTAAGGAAGTTCATGTCTTCTCTTCCTAAACTATGGACACATTATTGTGTTGTGATCACGAGAACTTCAGACCTTAAGACTCTTACTCTTACGGAGTTGTATGGTATCCTGAGTGCATTCCAGATGGAGATGAACATACAAAACTCCTCTGGTAACTCCAATAACCAACTGAGTTCAGCTCTTCATATGGATGAAAGGGAAAGCATGGAACCACAACATCAAATGCTATGTTACCCTAACAACTCACAAAAGGGGCCTTTCATCACCTTCCTAGAGACACCAAGAGAAAGCTACACTCAAGGAAGTCCCTTTCAAGAGACAAGTTCTTCTCATGCCTTTGTCTCAGCTGATGAAACCTCTGGCAACTTTCTCTTCACTCTTGAAGACCTGGACTGTATCCATCTGGATGATCTGGAGTATATGGAGATAGTTCAGCAAATGGCTCTTCTCACTCACAGGGCCAAGAAGTTCTACAAGAGGACTGGGAGAAAGTTTCCAAGCAATACATCTAGTGGAAAGTTTGGCCTGGACAAAAGCAAAGTAAAGTGCTACAACTGTAACCAAATGGGGCACTTTGCAAGAGAGTGTAAGGCACCAAGAACAAATGGTGGCCAAACACAAACCAGACCAAACTACACTGAGAAAGCTCACCAGAATGAGAAGCCAAAGCAGCAAGTTGTAGTTGCTGTTAAAGAAGGAGGCTTCGACTAGAGCTTTCAGATAGAAGATGCATCTCCAAACCAAGCGCTTATGGCAGATCATGATGAAACCAAGGTATTGGAAAATCTTTGCTCCTCTGAATGCATTGCTAAAGTTAATAGATACAGGTCATATAACTTAGAGCTGAGATCTGACCTTGAGTCCTTAAACATCTTAAAAGCTGATTTTAAAAGAGCTAAAAATGATTATAAACTCAAAATAGAAGATTTAGAGAAAACCATTTCAACTCTTAATCATGAGCTAACAAATTACAGGACTCAGATCAAAGATCTCATAGCTAAGTTAACTGAATGCCAGGCTGAGCTTGTGATCAGGAAAGCTAAGGCAGAAAACTGTGTTCTTGAAGAAGAAACCTTCAAGAACATAATATCCTTATCCTTGCATGCAAAAGTGTATTATCAAAATAAGCAGGGACTGGGATCTAGTGAGATAGCTCATCCACACACCATCTTGTCTGTAAGATCTCCTAGGTGTGGAACTTGTGAAGATGAGCTTCCCCTCATAGATCCTTTGACTGAAGAGGATGAAGAAGAGATGGTGAAGAATGACTCTGGTTTGAGTGAAGAAGAGCATTCTAAGAAGGGTCACCACCCCTCTGAGGTGAGCATTCTAAGAAAGCCAAAAGAAAATCAAAGAAGGCTCAAGAGATCAAGGCCACTTTTACTCTAAGCAGAAACAAGTTTTTATCTCTGTAGGGTTTGAAGTGGTTAAGACTGATGACATGAACTCTGGTTCATGTGCAACTCATCTCAGCAACAAGAAGAAGACTGATCAGTTGTGTGTTACTGCTACACAGCTTGGACCATCCAACTCCAAGAACAGTTCTCAACCCAAAAGGACTGTCTCAGCTCCTGCAAAGGTGAAGGTGGAGAAGGGATGTGACCAAAGTCAGTCCTCTTCTATGAAGATGACTCTTAGGAAGAAGAAACTAAAGTGTGTCATGTGTGAGAGTACTTCTGATTTTGCCAAGGATTGTCCATATAATCCTAAAGGTACTCTTCATATAATGAACAAAGAGACTTCCAAGAGTTCCAAGAAGAACTTAGCTTCGGAAGGAAAATCTGTTTCCTTTGGAAGTTCCAAAATGAAGAAGAAGGCAAGTGGAAAACTGCCTTCGGAAGAAAAATTGGTCTCGGAAGAAAGGAATGCTTCCGAAGTACTGAAGCTTGCTGCAGTAAAGGCAAGTTCTTCCGAAGGTCTAGTCATCAAAACTTCCAAAGTTTCAAGAACTTCTGAAGTATTGAAGGTCAATTCCAAACTTCCAAAGGTGGTGTGGAAGTCAAAGAAGGGCCAAATGACTAAAGGTTCTTCATCAACAACAACACAAGATCCTCAAAGCACAACCATAGGATCTATTACTTTTGCATTGTCTTCAAATGTTTTAAATGAGCCCAAGACCAATGAGGCTTGGGTTTCCAAATGTAACTAGCTATCTCTTTATGCAGGAACAGCTAAAGTCAAACAAAAATGTGTGGATCATTGACAGTGGTTGTTCCATGCACATGACAGGCAATAGGTCACTACTCCAATGAAAGAATTGATGGAGGACCAATTGCTTTTGGAGGAGATGCAGGTGATTACATTACTAGAAGGCGCAAGATCACAAATGGTAAGCTTAGCATTGAAAAGGTAAACTTTGTCAAGGAGCTTGGATACAATCTTTTGAGTGTATCTCAATTTTGTGATCAGAATCATAACATGCTGTTTACTAAGCATGAGTGCATTGTTCTCAAACCCGGGGTGGTCATTCCTCATGAGCACATCCTACTCAGAGCCCCCAAGAAAGGGAACATGTACAAGATGGATTAGCAAGAAACATCTCCCTCAGGAGAAGTTTCATGCTTTCTATCTAAAGCAAATAGTGTTGAGTCTTTCCTTTGGCATAAAAGAATGTGCCATGTAAACTTTAATAACATGAATAAATTAATTAAGAATGATTTGGTAATTGGAATACAAAAAAGAGAGTTTACAAGTGATGATCATTGTGTTGCATGCCTGAAAGGGAAGCAACACAAGGTATCTCACAAGCCTAAGGAAAGAAACTCCATCACTAATCCCCTACACTTATTACATATGGATCTCTTTGGCCCCACCAGTGTAATGATACATTTTGTGATGAAAAGGGTATTACAAGACAATATAGTGCTCCCAGGACTCCTCAGCAAAATGGTGTTGCTGAGAGCAGAAACATGACACTAATTGAAGCTGCAAGAACTATGTTGTCTGACTCTAAACTACCCATCACCTTCTGGGCAGAGGAAGTCAACACTGCTTGCTATGTGCAAAACAGAATTTTAGTAGTTAAGACACATGGTAAGACTCCTTATCAACTTTGGCACAAGACGAAACCTTTTATTGGTTTTCTCAGGTCATTTGGGTGTCCTTGCACCATCTTGAATACCAAAGATCATATTGCCAAGTTTGCTATAAAATCAGATGATGGACACTTCATCGGATATTCTTCTCAAGCTAAAGCTTATAGAGTATACAATCTCAGAACTAGAGTAGTTGAGGAGTCAGCCAATGTGACTTTCAATGAACACACTCCCAGTGTGAAAGGTTCTTGTCCGGATTGGCTGTTTGATCTTGATTTAGTTACCAACTGTTTTAACAAGTCTTGTGAGCATGTTTCAGGATCCACAGATATATCACCTACAGGTTATTCTGATCCTATATTTGAGCTAAGAAGACCTTCAAGCTACATATCTTCAGCTCCAGTGGTAACTAATCCTGCAAATGAAGCTTTTACCAGCACATCAATGACAAATCCTGCTGATACATCTGAGTTGCCTTCATCTTCTATTTTGAGGCACAAAACTCAAATGTAGGAACTTAAAATGTTGGAGAACATGGTGGTGGTGACAGTGATTAGGAATTTCTTGATGCTGAGAACCCTCCCATTGAAGAAAATCTCAATGATGTCACACACTCATTGGATCAAGTTAATCTTGATAAGTGTACTGCTGTAGAGGGTGAATCCTCCTTGCCAGATCAGAATTTCTTAAATTTAGATCTATCTAAACAACTTGCTGTGATCCCTCAACTAAGGATCCATAAGTCTCACCCTTCTACAAACATCATTGGAGATGTTGGTACAGGTGTAAGAACAAGAGGACAGTCTCATAATGCCAACACTGTCTTCACTCTTGTTTCTTGTCCCAAATAGAGCCAAAGAAGATTGATGAAGCTCTAAAGGATGGAAGTTGGGTTGAAGCTATGCAAGAGGAGTTGCTTCAATTCAAGAGGCAAAAGGTTTGGAACCTATGTCCTCTTCCTCAAGGGAAGACTATCATAGGTACAAAATGGGTTTTCAGGAATAAGAAGGATGATAGAGGACTTGTCATAAAAAACAAGGCTAGACTAGTTGTTCAAGGTTATACTCAAGAAGAAGGGATTGACTACACAGATGTCTTTGCTCCTGTAGTAAGACTTGAAGCTGTTAGGATATTCCTAGCTTTTGCTGCATCCAAGAACTTCAAGGTCTATCAACTTGATGTCAAGTGTGCTTTTCTCTATGGGGTGATTGATGAAGAGGTATATGTCAGACAACCACCTGGTTTTGTAGATCCTGATCATCCTGATTATGTCTGCAAACTTGACAAAGCTCTCTATGGGCTACATCAGGCACCAAGAAAGTGGTATGAGACTCTATCTCCGTATCTCTGTCAGCATGGCTACAAAAGGGGTACCATTGATGGAACTCTCTTTATCAAAGGAACAAGGAATGACTTGATGCTAGTTCAAGTATTTGTGGATGATATCATCTTTGGGTCAACTAATCCAAAGCTCTACAAAGACTTTGAGAAGCTGATGAAGGATAGATTTGAAATGAGTGCCATGGGGCAACTCAATTTCTTTCTAGGAATTCAAGTGAAGCAAGTTGACACTGGTATCTTCATAAGTCAGTCAAAGTATGTGCAAGACATACTTAAAAGATTCAACATGAATGAATGTGAGGTTGCTAAGACACCCATAGCTAGAAAACACTCCCTTGGACCTGATCTTGTAGGGGAGTGTGTTGATGAACATCTCTACAGAGCTATGATTGGGTCTCTTATGTATCTTAAAGCTAGCAGGCCAGATATTATGTTTGCTACTTGCATATGTGCAAGATATCAGGCCAACCCTAAGATGTCACACCTAATCACTGTCAAAAGAATTTTAAGATACCTTAAGGGAGCTCCATCTCTTGGCCTTTGGTATCCAAAAAACTCTAACTTCAATCTGTATGCATATAGAAATAGTGATTATGGTGGATGCAATATGACTGCAAAGTCTACATCAGGGGGATGTCAATTTCTTGGTGGAAGGATAGTCTCTTGGCAACGCAAGAAACAATCCTGTGTGTCTGCATCAACTGCTGAGGCTGAATACATTGTTGCTGCAAGCTGCTGTGCTCAAGTGCTTTGGATTCAAAATCAGATGCTAGACTATGGATTCAACTTCAAGGAGACTCCCATTCACATAGACAACAACAGTGCTATCTCAATCACAAGAATCCTACGCAGCACTCAAGAACTAAGCACATCAACATCAGGTATCATTTGATTAGAGATAACTTTGAAAAGGGACTAATCAAACTAATCAAAGTTCTCACAGATGAACAATATGCTGATCTGTTCATAAAGGCTTTTGATGAACAGAGATTTAAATATCTTATATCAGCTATTGGGATGATTAACTTTGAGTAGCTTTTCTTAAAAATTAATCATATTATTTCTAAAACTATGTGTGTTCTATGTTGTCCATTCTATCACTTTAATAAGCCCCAGTTTCTCTTCGGAAGAAAAATCTTTTAAGATATTCCTTAGATTTTCTTAGAATTTTACTCTTTTTATCTTTCGGAAGATTTAAAGTTGCCTTCGGAAGCTTTTATTCATCTCAGAATGAAATTGGTATAAATTGCTTCCGAAGCAAAATTCTTCAAAATGTTTGAAATATCTTCCGAGGCAAAATTTGCCTTTGGAAGCTTTTCAGTCAAAACTTCCGAAGTTAAATAACCTTCGGAAGATTTCTCGACTTCAAAGAAAACTATTTTTTGGGCAAAATAAAACTGCTTTTCAGAGGTGGGACCGACACACGGATTTCAAAGTTTATCCTCTTTCATTTACTTTGTCTCAAATCCAATTCATACAAATACCCAATGGTTACCCCTCTTTCTTCTACCTGCTCCAAATTCACACCATACCTAAACCTAATCTCTCTCAAATCGCATCTGCTCTTCACCTTTCTTAACCCTTAAGGTTTTCTAAATGTCCGACATTCAAAACCGAAACAACCCTGATTTCTCCATGCAACTCCATAGGCAACACAATCAGTTTGCTTTGTTGCACTCTGAGCAAGATGATAGTTTCTCAGAGGTTTGCCGTTTTCTGGCTCTATCCAACTACTACACCTCCCTCACCATTGATCCTACTCTTTATGAGGATCATCTGCTTGACTTTTGGAGGACATGTCAAGAGGTTATCATGGATGGGGAGAAGGCACTGTCTGCCACAGTGCAGGGAGGACAGTCTTCATCACTCCAGCCATCATCAACACCCATCTTCAGCTGGATGATGAAGAAGGTGAACTGTCTTTCCCAAAGGAAGCTGTTAACTATTCCTTTGAGCAGATGGGCTATGAGGGAGATTTCGCTGTAAAGACCTTCAGGAAAGGGAAGGTCTCATCCCAATGGAAATACCTACTCCATGTAGTGATTCACAGCTTGTCTAACAAGCATGGTGGGTGGGACCAGATTCCTGAGGATCTCTCCTTCATAGTTCATGGAATGGTGCAACGGGTCAAGTTCAGGTACTCTCAATTTGTATATACAAATTTGCTTGCTAACTTGGACTCCTTAGAATACTATATGTTTCCTAGATATGTTCAACACATTCTCAACTGTGAACTTGGCTCACAGTTGAGGGAAACAAATACTATTCTTAAATTGGGACAGATGAAGCCAGGCATCTTTAAGATTATGAAGAAGCCAACTGTAGGTTTCTCAGGGGTAGAAACAGCCCTTGTCCCCAAAATGTTAGAGCTCATTGCTCAAGGTGACAACCTAGCAACACAAGCTAGTGTTGAACCCACACCTATCATCTCCTTACCCTCAAAAAGACCCAATATAACTCACACTTACCAAAGAAAATCCAAACGAACTCCTGCTCAAGTTATTGAGCCTGTGCAGGCCCCCATACACTCACCAATATAGGAAGAAGTGGATACTAGAGCTCCCACTTCTCCTGAGGAGCAAACCACTCCCATCTCTTCAAGAATCAGTGCTGATGTTCCTCATGATCAACCTGATGATCTCATAAGCCCAACTGCCTTAAGCCTTCACTCTGAGTCTCAACACTCAAGTGAACAACCTTCAGGGGACAGTTGCCATCCCCAGCCTTTGGACTTAAATAACCAAATTCCTAACCTTGAATTCTACACTGATGAGGACTTAGGCTTCAGTGAGCACCATGAATCTCTCTACTCATCACCTACTCAAAGAGAGAGGAGTGCTTCGGAATTCCCTATGTCTATCCCCCATCAGTCACCCATTGCTGAGGTGGGTCCTTCTGAACCTGTTCAGGGGATCCATATGGAAGAGGCTCTCACTTCTGCAAGTGATTATATCATTAAGACCTCAACCATGGCAACTCAGCCCATTGACACTTCATCTAAGGCTGTCAATGAGCAGAGGAAATCCAGCAGCTCAGAATACCAAGCTGGTGATGAGAGTGAGGACTTAAGTCCAATTCTCTCATCCCCCCATGATTCTTCTTATGAAGATGAGGGGAATCTGAGACTAAAGTTGCAAAAACTGTCAAAAACATGCACCTACTTAGTCTCAAAGGTTAGTCATCTTGAATCTCAAGTGACTACCTTAAACAAGAGGGTCAATGATCAGCAACTTGAGATATCTTATCTTAAGGAAAAACTAGCTGGGAGACCTTTAAGAAGAGCTCAACCAGGAACACAAGAACCTGTGGATTTGATTGACCTAACTCCTAGCTACCTATACAAGAGGGTGATGCTACCAAAAAGGGGGAGAAATTCATTACAATCACAGAACCTAGGAGTTCTTCAAGGAGTATGGACTTTGAGGACTCACCATCCTCTCTTGTAATTGTACCTGCTCAGCAACCTCCTCAAGTTCACATTGATGTGAACTTCCTAGACTACTTGTTTCAGAGTCTCTTTGAGGAGGGTATACCAAGGGCAATGCCATTTGATAGTAGAGCCATCATCCTTCATGAGCCAGCTACTCAAAAAACTCAACCTCAACAAGCTAGTAGGTTGGCTCAGGTTACTCAAGAAGCTGAAGAAGATAGACCAAGGCAATCAGGTGATGTCATTGGTCAACTGGATGTTGAGGCAGACCCTGTGATTAGCTTTAAAGGGAAAACCTTGACTGAAGGCCCAGTGATAGAGCCTGAGAGCCCTGTCTTACAATCAATTGATGAAGTGACAGAGATTAAACATCTGTCACAACAACAACTACTTCAGCAACTCAACCCCTTAGTGAAACACCTGCTGGTGAAGGTGTATCACAGTCTCTCTCTGGCCAGAGCTTGGATGCTACACAAAGAAATGAAGGCTAAAGCTCTCTCCACCCTGAGTCACAAAGGTCTGTGGGTGACAAAGGGAAAAGGGTTCTAACCCCTAAGGAGATTGAGGAGGAGGAAAGAGAGAGGAAGAGGAAGCTAAGGGGAGTAAGTTCCACTGGGTCTTCAAGCTTCATGCAAGCTGCAATCAGGGCTGCCCCCAGACCAAACACTCAAGATGATGAGTTGAGGGTAGTCAGGATTACTTACTTACAGACCAGGAACTATGACATAGATGAGATTATCTCTCTCCCCTTAGAGGAATTAAATGATCTGGCTGACATGGAAATGTCAAGAGAGAGGAAGGAAGCTAAAGATGCAAGAATTCTTCTTGAGAACAAAGAGAAGAAAAGACAACAAAGGCTGTACAAGCATGCTCCCACTCTCTCACCAGTTCAAGAAAGCCCTGTGCAAGAGGCTGTGGCTACTACACAAGAACCTTAGGTAGATAAAGAAACAGATAGACAAAGGATGATAAACTACCTGAGTGCCACAGGCTTCTACCAGGCAGAAGTACTTCTTCCCTTGTCCTATGAGTACATTGAGTTTGAGTATCTCAAACAACTTGAACTTCAAGTACTTAAAGAGAAAAAGTCAATAAAGAAAAAGCTAAGGGAAGAAGCTGCAAAGTCAAGAGATCTCATTCAGAAGAACTTGAAAAAGTCTGCTGATAGACAAAAAATGATGAGATTCTTGAAGCTGTACGGATTCTTCGGAAGGAGACTTGGCCCTATGTCTCTATCCACTATGGATGAGCATATCAGGGTAATCAAGTAGAAGATCAAGAGTGGAGAGCTTGTTGACTTACACACTCCTCCAAGTCAAGCTCCACCTGAAGTAGAGGTTAGGTTTGAACAACATAAGACAACACAAACTGAACCTCCTGCTTCATCTTCTGATCTACAGCAGGGTCAAAGGCCAGCCTCTTCATCTATTGACCCACAGCAAGGTCAAAGGCCAGCCTCATCATCTGACCCACAACAGGGTCAAACTCCCTTTCCTTCTGAACCTATAAGGGAGGAACACCCAACTGAGGAAGACATAGCTGATCTACAAGGTGCTGCAGGCCAGTCTTCTCAGTTAAAGACTTCAAAGAGGAAGAAGAGGATGGCTTCTAAATCAAAGTCAAAGAAGAAGAAGAAGTCAAAATCAACCTCCTGTGATCCTCAGGGTGAATCAGAACATCCTAAGGAAGTGCAAGAAGAGGAAGCCCAATAACCTTCAATTAAAATGGCTCCTCTTGTATCAGGAAGACCCATCTTGTCCTGGACTTATTCAACTAATCCAGAGAGGTGGCATGTAGTCAGAGATAAAGGTGAAGAGAATGTCTACTCTTGGGAAGACCTCTTCAATTTACCTCTATATGATCTTTTTGACATGAGAAGATATTTTTAAGTCTGAGTGATCCTAACCCTCTAATGAAGAAAGGAATGGTCATGATCATGTTGAGGACTGTGAATAACTGAATATCTTCAAGTGTTTTGGTAGCATCAGCCTCGGGGGAGTTTGTAAGGATTCCTATAAGTCTGATGCAGCCAAAACACTCTAAGTCATCCTACATGCTGCACAGAAGAACATGAAGTAGAAATGCTTCGGAAGTTTTACACTTTAGAAATATTCTAAGTGTAAAATCTTCCGAAGCCAAGACCAATATCTTCCGAAGCCAGAAATGAAGTCTTCCGAAGCTTCAAAGACAAAGTCTTTCGAAGCCAAAGAACCAAGACAGATTCTTCCGAAGACTTTTATCACAAATGCTTTTATCTGATGTACTTTTTCTATAAAGCTGAACCACTTTCCGCTGCCACTCTGGTTGGTCACCAACTTGCATGAGTTAGTGAAAAGGTCCATGCTTTAGGAAAACTGTACATTGAGGTCTTGAGTCTATGCTTTCTACTTTATGTAGCTTTATCCTTTTTGTAATATATTAGGATGTGAGCTATGGCATGTCATAGTCACCTGTCAAAAGGCAATCTACCTTTTGACTCTACATTTGATTTTGTAGTTGTCTAATCTTATGTATCCAGCTGGCTTTCATAGTATGGCCGGCTGTATGTTGTAGTATATAGTGTCTCAAGTCATGTAACTTAGAATGTATACAAATGCTTATGTTTGAATACTTGTAACTTTGAACTTGAGAAGCAATATACAACATCCTTGAAAACCAACTACTTGTGTTGTTATCTTGTTCTGTTTCTAAGTTTACTTGTGTTCTTTGCATCATCATAACCAGTTCCCTATTTGATCTATTAAGTGTTCTTATACACTCTCCTCATTATGTTGTGGTGTTGTAAGTGCTACCCTTCACCGATCCTGCAAACTCATACTTAGAGACCTACTTTTGAAAGTCTCCAACCTTAAGTCAAAGGTTAAGACTTTAGAAGATAGGTCTGCCACTCAGCAACTTGAGATTGAATATCTCAAGGCTCAACTACCTGAGACATAGACTGAGAGATCTGTCAGGCATGTACCAATCCAAGTCTCTTTGACTTCTTTCTCCAGCTCATCAACCTCTCATGATGATGCTACTAAAAAGAGGGAGAATGTTTAGAGTGAGACTCATACAGAACAAAGTTTGACTCTCACAACCCTTTCTTTAAAATACCCTACTCAACAACCAACTGTTTTCCCTGAACCACCTCCAGTCATACTTCAAGTGGACCCAAAGATGCTCATGGATCTTCATAGATTCCTAACTACAATCCTAATGAGCTCTTCACTTGAACAACCAAGTCCAGACGTTGTTATGGCTTACTTTGGAGCAGAAGAGCATCAAAGGTTGAATGTACCTCCTACTAATGAGGAAGGAATTGGTCAACCTAAGGTCCATATTGAACTTGAGATTGACTTACTGATGGCCCAACAACTGAATCAGTTGGGACAGGAAGTGTAATCCCTCTAACTTCCGAAGCTGAAGACCAAGCTACGGAAGAACCCCCACTTACTTCCGAAGCTGAAGTCCAAGTTACGGAAGGACTATCTTCTTTGTTTGATGATCTAATTATCATAGAGGAAATTCTTGAACTAGCCTCTGAGATAAATAGTGAAGACTATCTCATAACCCCTCTTACCCAACCACCTTTATCATCACAAGCTCATATCACCACTCACCAACCTGGATCCTCTACAATAGAGTCCTCAAAGGCTCAAGCTTTCAAAGACATCAAAGGTAAAAGAGAGATGACTACGGAAGAACTATTAGAAGAGAAAAGGATGGATAAGCTTAAGAGGAACGGTAGACTCCCCACTGGAAAGCTACTAGCTGCATGTAGCAAAGTAGCTGTGGCAGCATAGGAGGCTATCAACAACATGATAAGAGTGGAGTTTATTGATATTATTGTCAATCTAGGGGTAGCAAATGCAGATGTGCTTCTCTTAACACTTGAGGAGCTGGTAGAGTTAGAAAAGCTAACCCTGCTATAAAAAGAACAAAATCAAGCAACAAGGTTAGCCTTAGAAGAGGAGGAGAAAAGGAAAAAAGAGGAAGCTGAGCAATAGCTGAGAGAAGAAAGGATAGCCTTCTTAATGTCTAGAGCCTACTCCTTTGAAGAACTAGCTCTGCATGATAATAACATGATCTTGTGGCTTTTCAACAAGGAACAAGATCAAATGGACAAGAAGAGGGGAAAGGCTGCTAGGGAAAAGCTCACAGCTAAGAAGAAGAAGGAAGAAGAAGCCCAACTTGTCACGGCCAAGAAGATGGGCGACGGAGCCTGGATGAAAGCATATCTTAAATCCCATGGCTTCTCTGGTAGACAAGTTGACCCCATGTCTGATAAGACCCTGAAGCCTAACATTCACTCAGTAAGATGGAAGGAGGTTTACTCAAGTTCTCAGAGGATAACACCCAAACCTACACCTCAACCTCAACCCCAAACTAAACCTGAGTCAAAACCCTTCCCTTTTCAAATAAAAACTGAACCAATCACTGAACCCTACACTCTTCAACCTATACCATCAGCAATACCCTTATCACCTATTACTTCACAACATCCACCTCCACTACCCATCCTAAAACCTAAAACACTTTCAAGAACTCAACCCTCTTATACCAAACAATTAACCACCCACTCATTATCCAAGCCATCCTCTGAGTCAGTCAAGCCTTTGACCTTGGAGGAATTCAAGGAAATCAAGAAAGAGCTCATTAATTGTACTACTCCGAGCAAAATTTCTTGTAAAGAAGAATCCATCAAGTTAACATTTGTTGATGGATCCTCCAGTTCCCTCATAAGAGAGTGATTTCTTGATTTACCTAGGGGAACTCTGAACCAGGCACTTTAGCTCCTGATAGCCAACTCTGATTCATTTAATGAAAAGGAGAGTATGCTTAGAAGAAGACTGGTAACTCACTTAGACACTAGGAAGGGGAACAAGCTACCAAATCAACCCCTCATTCCTAGGAAGAAAGTTGTCTAATAGAGATTTGAAGACTCTTCTCATAACTTTATTACGGAAAGAGAGAAAGGCAAAGTCAACAGACTTAACACTCCATCTCTACTCTACTCAAGCAGATTTGATATTGCTGAGTTAGCAGGGAAGCCATTCTCCAACCCCTCCAACTCTCAAATTGCTGCTCACACTTAAAATCGTCTAAGCGGCCTTCACCTTGCTGAGTTAATTGCAAAAGCAAGGATTAAAGAAGAGTTGAAGTTAAGAGAGAAGGTTGAAGAGGAAGGGACAATCAAAGGAAAGACTTTCCTACAAATGATTAAAGGCTCTGTCTTGGAACCAATAGTCAGATGGGAGTATGACTATAACTCCCATCAACTATCTCCCTTCCGAGGGCCACAACAAAGGGTACATATGATCCAAAGTAACAGACTGGATCTATTATCAACAAAGGATCTATACCAACTTCTCAGCACTACTTCTGGAAATAACAAGGAGATAGACAAATATTTGCTCTCCTTGGTGCTGAGAGTTTTGAGAAGTAGAAGACAATGAGGTTTTGTTAGCATCACCCTAGGGGGAGTTTGTTGGAATATATGAGGCTGATGCAATCAAAACCACACTTGGAATAATTTTAGTACAACTATGAAGAACTTTTAAAGACGAAAGCTACACTTTCGAAGATCAAAGATAGAAAAGCATTCAAAGAGGAATCATGTCTTCTGAAGACATAGTCATCTCTCTTTCGAAGCATCAATACTTAAGAAGATTTCAAGACAATGAATTCTGAAGCATAAAGTCTTGAAGATCAGCACAAGTCTTGGAAGAAGAAGATACTTCCAAAGTATAAGTGGCTTCGGAAGAACTTGTTCTTCCAAAGCAAATTAACCTTCGGAAGAACCTACTATGAACCAGTGGATATTAGCATGGTCTCTCAGACAAGCCGCTGCAACCTCTGATATACTGCATGGCGTTTTCCCACGACTATATGGTTGACCATACTTTAGTCCACTATTCATTCCTTATCAGTTAGTACAGTTAATAACTTTAGTTGGTAAACAAAAAGGTAAGTCATGGACATGTCATGACTACCTTATCTAGGATAGTATTTTATTCTAGATACCTTACTACTAACAATGTAGTATTTGTTTAGTAAGTTAGTTTCTAACGTTTTGTATAGCCAGCTATAGATAGTAGTATATATAGTTCTCATTGTAAGCTCATTGGATCATGCTTGTAAGAGTCTTGTAAACTTTGAGTTGAGAATTAATATATACAAGTATCTTGAAAACCTGTTCTTGTATCTTGTTTACTTAGTATATTATTATCAACTCTTAAAAGATTCTTCTTTATCATTTCAGTATAACTTAGTGAGTTTAAGAGAGAACCATTGTGTTGAGAGACCCGTATCGATCCTGCAAGTTCACTTCAGTCAACATTGAGGAAATTGAAGGAAAAGCTATTAAGTTGGCTCCAGCTAAAGTAGAGAAGAAAGATAATGCTGTTGAGTAAACTCTAGTCTCTGATTATGCTAATCAAAACAATACTGTTGAGATCACTCCGGCATCCGAAGCAAAACAATTTATGGAGAAGGCCTTCTTTGTGAATGTTGCCCATGAAGAGACAGAGAAGCAAGCCAAAACTGATGAGGTATATATTACTCTTTGGTCAAATGATTGTATTGGAAAGGTACAAAGATACAGAGTTCACAACGAACGCTTGATCTTAGAAGTTGAGAAACTTCAATATTAAGCTCGTAAATATAAAACTGATGATAAAATTTTTAATGAAAAGATAGATGGCTTAAATAAATCGATTTATCAGTCAAAATTGGATTTTTATGATAAAGATTGTAACATAAACGATTTGAGAACTCGTAACAATGAACTATCTTTAGTAATTAATAAACAAAACAGTGAACTCTTGTCTGCAAAATTAATTTTTGAGAAATTTGCAAAAAGAAAATACAGCCATGAAATATTTACATGTCAATGAGGACAATTCAAGAAATTGGTTACAAATCTGATCAAACCAATTCAGAAATGAAAAATTAAAACAACTCAACCAGAACATGATATTGTTGAAGATTAAATCTTTAATGATAAAAGAGATATGCTATCCAAATCTGTATCATATTTAGATGAAAATAGACCATGGCTTGGGTTCCTAAAATTGAGTAAATCATTTATTTATGCAGGAATATCCAAGACACAACGTCAACAGTGTTTGGCATGTTAACAGTGGATGTTCAAGGCACATGACTGGTAATATATCTCTGTTAAACAACATCAAACCTTACAAAAAAGATATGCTATATTTGCAGGAGACAAGGGTGGTAAGATTACAAAGAAAGGTATAACATCAAATGGTGTGTTAAGATTTGAAGATGTCAATTTTGTAGAGGAACTAAAACAATACTTGTTAAGTGTCTCTCAAATTTATGACAAACAATATTCAACACACTTTACTGATAAAAAATGTCTTATTCTAAAACCTAGATTTGTAATTCCTGATGAATGGATCTTATTGAGAACTTCGAGAGACAAAGACACGTACTTACTTGATACGAATCGATCTCATTCATTTGTAACTGCATCTTGTTTATTGTCTAAAGCCTCAGATAGTGATTCATTGTTATGGCATCATCTTCTTGGTCATGTAAATGTTAAAAATATGAACAAGTTGATTAGAGGAAACCATGTTATAAGCCTAACTTTGAAAGAATTTCAGTTAACTAAACATTATCTATCATGTTTAAAGGCAAACAACATAAACTTCCTCATAAACTAGTTGCTCATACAAACATTGACTCTATTCTTCAACTGTTACACATGGATTTATTTGGTCCAGTTAGTGTTTTGAGTTTAGAACGTCACGCATATTGTTTAGTCATTACTGATGATTTCTCTATATTCACATGAGTTTCTTCTTAGCAACCACATATAAGACACCACATCTACTAATAAAATTCATGACACTCGTGGAAAATCAGATTGACAAAACAATCAAGTGCATTCGAAGTGATAATGGAACCGAATTCTACAATCATAGATTGAATGAGTTTTGTGATTCAACGGGGATAGCTTCACAATTTAGTTTTTCAAGAACTCCACAACAAAATAGAGTTGCTAAAAAAATATAACTTTAACTAAAGCTGCTAGAACTATATTATCAGTAGCCAAATTACCATCATTCTTTTGGGTTGAAACTGTTAACACTGCATGTTATGTTCAGAATCATGTGTTAATCAATAAACAATAAAACATGCCTCCTTATGAAATCTTTTTAAAATATAAACCCAAAGTCAAATATTTTAAAACTTTTGGATGTTGTTGTACTTTCTTAAACATATCTGATTCAAAGTCAAAATTTGATAAAAAACTGATGAATATTATTTTGTCGGATATTCAGCCGACAAGGTGGCATATCAGGTTTATAATAAAATATTTAAACAAATAATTGAGTCATTTTATATTGATTGGCATGAATCTAACAAAATAGATGCAGGTTCTGCACCTTCATGGGTATATGATTATGCTTCATTAATTGAAATATTTATTCGATCGTCTGTTGTTTCCACAACTACTCTACCTTTGACATCCTTGATTCAGGATATTTTGGCTAATGATATTGGATGTATTCCTTCTCAACCACAAGGAATATCTTCAGATATACCTTCTTCTTCAACTAGTTCAACTTTTCAATAGGCATCTGAATCAGATATGATTCATTCTAAGCTAATTGTTGAGCAAGCTCCATAAGTTTCAGATAAGAGTTCTTCTTCTAATCAAGTTGATTCTATTAATACCATTAAAGTTCCCTTTGATTATTTGTCTATTGATAATGATAATCATCAAGAGGAAGATATTGTTTATCAACCGAAAGGAGGGAACACTATTGAAAAACTAGTGGGTCATATGTCTAATCTAGGAAAAGTTATCTCTGAAGATGCTATTCCTCAGCTAAGAATTCATAAAGACAATCGAACTGAAGCAATCATTGGTCCATTATCATAGGGAATTCAAACTCAAAGTCGGTCTGCTACAATAAATACATGCTTGTACTCATGTTTCATTTCTCCAATAGTGCCAAAGAATTTTGAGATGGCACTGAAAGAAAATAGTTGGGAGAGGCTATGTAAGACGAGCTGATGCAATTCAAGAAGATAAATGTATGTCATCATTGTGAACTACCAAAGGGTAAGTTACCGATTGGAACAAAATGGATATTCAAGAACAAAAGGATGAAAATGATGTGATTGTCCACAACAAGGCCAGACTTGTTATTCAAGGATTCTATCAGATTGAAGGACTTGATTATGAAGAAGTATATGCTCCTGTTGCAAGACTAGAAGATATTTCTCGCTTATGCTTCATACAAGAACTTTACAGTTTATCAGATGGATGTCAAAACTGGATTCTTGTATATGAAATAAAAGAAGAAACCATTGTTTGTCAACCTCTATGTTTTGAAGATCCAGATCATCCTAAATATGTTTACAAGTTAGACAAAGCACTTTATGCTTTATATCAAGCACCTCGTGCTTGGTATGCTACTCTAACTGAATATTTGCTTGCTAATGGTTATACAAGAGGTGCTATTGATCAAACTTTATACTTAAGGAAGACTGGTGATGATCTAATTCTAGTTCAGGGTTTTGTCGATGATATTATCTTTGGATCTACCAATGATGATTTGTGCAAGGAATTTGAATTAGCGATGAAGAAGAAATTTAAGAAGAGTTCTCTTGGAGAGATGTTTTTCTTGGGCATACAAGTTAAACAAGATGATAAGGGTATACTGATACATCAAAAAAAATATGTTCACAGTACCCTCAACAAATACAAGTTTCCAGACGCCAAGATAGCTTTAGCTCCTATGTTTTCTCGTCCAACTTGGAAACCTGATCTCACGGGTGAAGACGTTGATCAACACATGTGTCGATCAATGATTGGATCTTTGATGTAACTTACTGCAAGCAGAATAGACATCATGTTTCCTGTTTATGAGTGTGCACGTCATCAAAGTAATCCGAAGAAATCTTGCATGAAAGCAACTACTGGTGGATGTCAATTTCTTGGTAATAGGTTTATTTCATGGCAGTGCAAGAAGCAGCAGATGGTATCCATATCAACTGAAGAGGCTGAATATGTGGCAGCGTCAACTTGTTATTCTCAGATTATTTGGATACAACAACAACTTCTTGATTATGGCCTTAATATCTATGACACCAAAATCTTGTGTGATAATATTGTTGTATTGAACATCATGAAGAATCTGATTCAACATTCAAAGACAAAACACATCGACATCCGCATGCATTTTATCCGTGATTGTTTTGAACGAAACCTTATCTATTTGGAATCTGTTTCCTAAGATAACAACATAGATGATTTGTTTATTAACACATTTGATCATTCTAGATTTTACTTTTTAGTCCAATCTTTGGGAATGATTAAATTTGGTTAACACTTATTCTCATACATTTTACAAACTATTTTTCTTTGTTTTTAGTTAAAATTATTATTTTCTTTCTAGATAATCACAATTTTAGGGGGAGAAATTTTGAAAATACTTCAAAAAATATTTTGTTCTTAAGAGGAGTAAATCGTCTAAAGAAAAGTACAAAAACAATTATTTTTACGAAAATTGAGAAAATTAAATTTGCAAGTGTATATAGGAAATGATAATACATTTCTTGATTTTGAATCATTACATTCTAAGGCATACAAGAAACTGACTTGGATTATGTTTGATATGTTGATAGGCTAGACATTCAGGATTGAAAAGCACTATATTCTATAATGCACTGAAAGTAACTATCTATGTCTGAAGTGGGTAACTCATCAAGGTTTTGTGAAAACACTGATTCCATGCTAAAACAAACTGAGAGTTACAGTGTAGTTATACTCAAGCCGGTTACTTTCTGATTCAGTTTATCTCAGATAATGTGTATATATATATATATATAAATAAAATCAAAAGATAACATTGTATACAAAAGAAACACAAAAATACAAAAGAGATAAACAAAACAAAAGGAGAAAAAAGAAGCCAAAGAGGCCATATAGGAATAAAAGATGCCAACGAGCATATTAATAAAAGATATCTCATAGACATACATATTTTATGATAATATTTTCATATTAGAGTATATGTTATAAGACAGGAGGCCAGATCAAAAGACGGGGCATATAAGTCTGACTTCGCATGTAAGTCCTATACGTCTTGCAAGGGCAAAACATAAGTCCGAGTGCTAGTTAATAAGTCCTACAACTTGTTAATATTTCGTGTACAGAAAAATTTCTCATGCTAGTTATACTACAATAGATATTATCTAAGACAATAATAGACTCTAAGAAAGTTGATCAGAAGTGAAAGGTTCAAGTCAAATTTAGTTGAATTAAAATCTTAAAAGTTTCTTGAAGCTGGATAAGGGTTTTACAGGATTTTGATTGTGGGATCCACTGAGTTTATATAACTTAACCAAAACATGATAAATATCAGAGCTTAAGTGTCTAAGTAAAACTTGAAGTCAAAGTTTAATGATGATACAATATATTGACAATTAAAGTAACCAGTCTTATTATAATAATGTTGGATGATGTTAAATGATTAATTTCTAATAAATATGATCCTATACTTGAAAATTTATAAAAAATAATTAAGTTACTAAAATATTTATTGTGTCAAATTGATTTTTTGTTATAAGTGTATTTTATTTACTTGTTTTAGTTTTATTTTTAGTTTTACAAAAATGTTCAAAAATTAAGGGTGTTCGAACAATTGTAAACTCTTAGTTAAACATAATCATTTTCATAACAAGTCAAAAGGCTCAATAAGATAATTAAAATTGAAAATATAAAAAGTTAAATTTCAAACAAAATTGATCTTTTCACGCGAAAGGTTCAAGGCATGCGAAATGTTCAAATGCAAGACTCTAACTTCTCGTGCGAGAAGTCAGAGTACTTTAAAAGAAACAGTTGTGCTAAAAGTTAGGTATTCACACAAAAAAAACCCTCTGAAAATTTCAGTTGCAAAATTCTAATTGTTGAACCCCCTGTTAAAGTGATTAGCGTTGTTCATTGTTGTCACACCCTCAAATTCCACGTGTGGAGTTTTACCGTAAGGCGTGTGAACAAACTAGGATCACAGTCAATAGTTACTCAGAATGACTCTATATGCCATATTTAAATAAAACAAACCAAAGTTCAAACTTTAAAACCATGAGGAATCGTTTTGTAAATGAGACAAACCCAAAGTATTAAAATGCATAATATGGCAAAACACGCGCCATCCAAATGTTTAAAACCCATAATTAAAAGACAATCAAATATGTCTATGAGATAAATCTTAATATGCATGCTGGACCCGTGTTGTGCTCCTACTAGCAAGCTGAGTTATCGACCTGAGAATAACGTACTAAAAATGGCAACACAATGGTTGGTGAGTTCAAGAGTTTGCGTTTATCATAATATTAACAATTGTATAGCATAAGAAGTGTATTGAATAAGATAGCTAGTGTGACATCCCGTACTTTCCAGGTTAACCCTGTTACCTTACCCTGGAGTTATGAGTTGTTAGTACGTAATTATGTGTAGTTGGTACAAAATGAACGTGATTTCTGTTAACCTAACTATAGGTTATGTTTATCAAAATACTAATCGAAATAAACACTAATCCAAACAACAATTTATACAACCAATTAATCATTTTATAATAAATAGAATAAAAATTGAAAAACATAATAACCTCAAGGGGGGCTAAGTGTAAATTAAAAATCTCAAAAAAATAATATTTAATCCCAACCCCACCCCACCATCAGGCCCGCAACCGTATCCTCCATGACCCCCCCCTGGTGACATCTTGTCCTCCGGCGACACCCTCCCGACGGTTTCCTCCTCCGACAGCCCTTCCTTTGTGAGCTATCTCTACCGCCTGTCACCATCATCACTCCTGGTACTTCGGTCATTAACCCGCTGCTAACCGCATAAACCGGTACGTTCCCTCTGGCTATTTCGCGTACTCTTTTCGCTACGGTTTCGGTTTGGTTTCGGTTCGGAAAGGTGTGCGTGGGTTTAGCCGCAGGTGTACGCGGATGCGAGTCTCATCACGTGGCCATCGCGTGTTTGAGCCTTTGGGTGCAGGGGCGGTGTGATACCCCTGCATCTACCTCTGCATCTATTTCGAATGCTTGTTCTTGGTGATGATTATTTCTGCAGCAAACATGTATGTACGTTTGTTGTGCGCACAAATGGCAGTAGGTGTTCATGGATGTTGTGTGTGTATATTGTGTATGTGATGATCCTGTGTGAGAATGTTGTGTGTTCATGTATATATATATATATATATATATATATATATATATATATATATATATATATATATATATATATATATTTTGTATGGATGTGTACCGTACGTATGTGTGTATGTTGAGTGGAGAGGCATGGGTTTTCTATTATTATATAAAGATGAGTTGTGTGGATGTATTTTCATGAATGACAGTGGGTGTGGTTGTGGTTGTGCATCATGGGGGTCTCATGTTTACTTATATTATTCATGGGGAGTGATGCATGATGTATGTTTGTAAAGTATGCATGATGTCTTTTTGTTGATTCCAGATTATTGGATCTTGTGAGTGCATGTGGGGACAAGTAAATATTATAAGTTACAAGTGATTAGGTAAGAATGATATATATATATATATATATATATATATATATATATATATATATATATATATATATATATATATATATAGGATCAGGATCATTACAGAACTATTTTTTATTTTCAGAACCAAAAGAACCATTGATTTACATAAATATAAATTATAAACCATTGATTTACATAGATATAAGTTAAACTTGATGATATTTAGTTGTTTTATGATAGTTTATTGTTCATGTCTGATATACACATATGTAAAATAGGTCAAGTATTACCAGACTTAATATACATTTATGTAAATCAATGGTTCTGTAGTTCTGAAAATAAAAAGTGGTTCTGTAATGATCCTAACCCTATATATATATATATATATATATATATATATATATATATATATATATATATATATATATATATATATATTGTTGGGTGTATGTACGTGGGTTCATACGGTTATGGATTGGTGCTCATAGTCAAATTTTGTGAGTTGAATATTTAGTGTGTAAATATATTATTATATATTATATTATGTGGGGTGTTACATATATCTAATATATATTTTTTTTGAACGGTGACTTTCATTTTTGAGTGATAGTCACATCTCCGACAAGTCGGAGACCCATCACCCCTACCTACCTGACCACTACGTTGTCTGAACCGGGCCCGCGGGTTCAGTCGTAAGGGTTTGGCGTTCCTCGGGAAACCATGGAGCCTACTGCCACTTGACAATAGTTGCGCCGCTACACGAGTCGAAACCCGCTAGCGTAACGCACTCCGGGACTAAAACCCGAGTTGGCTCGGTTTCGAACTCACGAAGTGAGGTTGAAACTTCATTGCCTTTACCACTCAACCAAATGGTTGGTGGTACATATATCTAATATATAGGTGTGGGTAACATATAATTAGTATATGTAAATATATATTACTGGTGGGTCGTGCTACTCAACATATGGTTAAAAATAATATATAATATTAATAATAGTAATAACTAAATGTGTAATACTTAAATACGTGAAATTGGGTTTTTTTATGTGTTCGGAGTGAATTGGCATTCGAGTGTGTTACATGTGAAGGGAAGCAACCGATAACTGGCACCGTACCCGAACTGAGATGCGAACGCGAAATCGTACGACTCTTATATTTGTAATTAATAATTAGTATTAATTATATATATACACTGAATGAAACACAGGTTAATCGGAACCCGATCCTTTGTGCTTACATTTATTTGTTGCAACACATTCGAGGTGAGTCTTTACAGCCCCTATTTTACTTTCTTTCCTTTTTGGGGGAGAAAACATGCAAACATATTTACAAAATGATTTTGGTATTATTGTTTATCGCTTGTTACGTTAGTGCAAACATACTTAAAAGTCCTTACATTCTCGAACCGTTAGTAATGTGTAGCGAGGTAATTCTGAGTAGTATTACTAGGTCTGACAAACCCCGCCCGGGCTAGTCGCGCTAGCTTGATTGGAGGTCAAACGGGTGCATTATTGACCTAACATTTGTCACTGTCCGGTGAGACGTGACAGGAAGGCAACAAACATACAAACATACAAACACTCGGCTTCGGTTCGAAATGCTAAGTAACTTGTTTATAGGCTAGCTACTTATCGATATGCTTTAATTACTTTACCATCAAACAGTTACAAACATTTTATCTGTGATTAAACATGTGAACTCACCAACTTTATGTTGACACACTTTAGCATGTTTACTCAGGTCACAGGAACGCTTAAGCTCATGTTGCACGATTCAGGAACGCACTCAGGACATGCATTCATGAAATTCATTTATTTTGCATCGAACATTGTTTTGACATAGTATTTTGAGACTTTCAGTATTGGTTACATTTCATATTACGCTTCCGTACTGATGTTCATTTCATTTGTGTTTCTCTGATTTAAGTCAAACGTTTATTTTAAATTCATATAGTGTCGTTTGATATGACTGTGTCTGAGATCCTGGCTTGTCACACGCCTAACGGTAATACCCCGTTTGTGGAAATTGAGGGTGTGACAGCTAGTCTATATTCGAATGTAATAACCATAGTGATTTCGCGATCGAAGCTGACTGTGTTGCGTTTGTTGCCTCCCGTCATGACTTACCAGGTCATGACGATGTTTGTGTTTAGGATAATATTGCACTCGTTTGACCTCGAGTCGCACGGGTGGGGCTCGTCACACCAAGTAGTACTACCCAAGATTTCCCACTAGTTACCGTTATTAACGATCCGGAAGTGTGAGGACTTTTCATGGTATTAAGCACTATGTTAAAAACATACACAACTTATAATAATAAAACATCGTTTGAGTACAAGTATGCTACCTCCCCTAGAAGAAGAGTTTATAAAATAGAGGGGCATGAACTCACCAGATGTGCTAAGATAACGAATAAAGAGACTCGTGATAGATGCAAAGACAACTCTTCATAGGTTACCTAGAACATACAAGTACATAAGTACGTGTACAC
Source organism: Flaveria linearis (assembly GCA_024085815.1). Taxonomy (NCBI): domain Eukaryota; kingdom Viridiplantae; phylum Streptophyta; class Magnoliopsida; order Asterales; family Asteraceae; genus Flaveria; species Flaveria linearis. Next base: position 41,711,218 of record CM044006.1, read on the forward strand.
AGAAACTTAACAACCTTAGGTTAACCTAGTTGACCCGTTTGACCCGTTGGTGACGTTATGAGTTATAGTCCAATTAAGTAAACATAATCACATATCATACATGATTAACATACAAATGGATCACATGTGATGCTACATTACCCATATGTATTACTTAGATCATCATACTACTAAATATCATACAAGTCATGCAAGTCCCTAACAACTAGCATTCTCAGTGTAACTATAACACAACTAGTGTATCATAAAAAGATCAAATCATGCATGACATATTCATATGACCTATAACTATGAATTCTCATAAACAGGCCAAAACAGATAATTAACTAATTAATCATTCATACTATCCAAACAACATATTCAACCACATTAGAGATCATCAACAATCATTCTAACATGATCATAACCTCATAAGCATGCACAAACCATCACATCCAAAGTTCTACAAAAATAAAGTTTCCCTTTTGGGAAAGTAATATCCAAAAGCGATCTAGCATCCAGTTCAACCATAATTTCAACAATTATATACCTAATCAAGTTCATAACATTCATCCTAAGATGCTAATCACCTCCAAAACATCCAAATTCCCAAACATCATACACGAAAGTTTCTATTTTTAGTAAGTCATGATCAACATCACAATTTCATGGATTTTCTTGCACAATTCAATTAAACTAACATCTAAGCATTACATCTAACATCTTAGCATCATCAAATCATGAATTCCAAGAACAAAAAGTTTCCTCTTATGGCAATGTATGAACTAGATGATCAAACCATAGATTTCTTGCATAATCAACATCATCCAACATTCATACAACCTAACTAACACCATATTAATATCAATTTCATGTTTTCATCAACAATTTCGAAATTAGGGTTCATCTATATTAAAAACTATGAATAACCAATTAAAACTAACCTTTAGATGGGTAGAAATCAACAATTGGACTTGTAAAACACCTTGTAACACTTGGAATCAACCAAAATCGAATTGTTCTTGTTGTTTCTTGATCAAAATCGCAATGTGAGAGGGTGGGGAAGGGATTTATGGCCGCAAATGGGGTTTGGAGGCTAGGGTTGGGTTAATTTTGGTAATATTTGACTAAAAAAGTATTTACAACACAACCTCTTTAATTATATTTTATAAAAAATAATCTTTCTAACACTTTTTAAATAGTTTTTAACTACCAAACACAAGTATTATTAACCAATAACAATAATCCTAGACATTTCAATAAGTCACACAACACACGAAATATATATTACACGTTGTCACGTTATTGCATAAAATTTATAAAACAAATAGTTACATTTTATAAAATCATGAACCACATAATCACAACTAATAATCAACATTATTAACTAGATTATCATTATTTATCATAGATTATTATGATTAAGTCACCAACGTTCAACGACAACTAGTGTGTGCCCACGACACGTGTATGCAAGACTTAACGGAACTAACGGAGTTTGGTAACGGAAAATTACCGAATGTAACATTATCCCCATGTTGAAAGAATTTCGTCCCAAAAATTGCGTTACATGGTTAGTGTTCCATCACTGGTCTACTACTGCATTGGCACACAGAAATCAAAATCGAGTGAGTTTTGGATGAGTTGTCACATCATCCCCATGTTAAAAGAAATTTCATCCCGAAATTTAAATCAATACCTTCATATGCAGTCATCGTCTTTTCGAATAGTTGAGGATACTTAAGCTTCTTTGATCTTCACGTTCCCACGTGAATTCTGGTCCACATCGCGAGTTCCAATGAACTTTGACTATGGGTATCTTGCTTTGCTTAAGTGTTTTCACCTCACGGTCCATCACCTCGACTGGTTCTTTAATAAAGCATAATTTTTCATCCACTTGAACTTCCTTTAGCGTTACGACCATTGTTTCATCAATTAGACACTTCTTTAGGTTCGAAATGTGAAATACATCATGGATTCCACTTAGCGAATCAGGTAGGGCTAGACGATAGGCCACTGGACCTATTCTTTCCAATATCTAGAATGGTCCAACGTATCTCGGATTTAGCTTTCCTCGCTTGCGAAACTAAACTACGCCTTTCCATGGTGTGACCTTCAATAAGACCTTGTCGGCAATCTGAAACTCTAAGAGTTTTCGTCGTTTGTCAGCATAGCTTTTCTGTCTTTCTCGAGCTGCAACCATACGATTCCGTATTTGCATAATCTTCTCAGTTGTTTCATGTATTAGCTCAGGACCCGTTAGTTGGCAATCACCAATTTCAACCCAACAAACTGGTAATCTACATTTTCTCCCGTACAAAGCCTCGAAAGGTGCTGTCTGTATGCTAGTGTGATAGCTGTTGTTATAAGAAAATTCCACCAATGGCAGGTGAACTTCCTAGTTACTCCCAAAATCAATCACACAAGAACGTATGTAGCTACATCTGCCTTCATGTTAGGCCACCAGTAGTGCGCCTTTAGGTCATGATACATCTTGTCAGATCCAGGATGTATAGAATACTTAGATTTGTGTGCCTCAGTCATAACTAAATCCCTTAGATTCCCATAGACAGGCACCCAAAGTCTATCCATGAAGTATCGAATTCCATCCTCTTTTACCACTAGTTGTTTATCCATTCCCCTTAATGACTCAGAACCAACATTTTCAACTTTTAAGGCTTCTATCTGTGCTTCCTTAACTTGTTCAGGCAGATGAGTACTGATTGTAAGCTGTAAGGCTCGTACCCATCTGGGTTTAACTGTTTCCTTCCATCTTAAGGCATCGGCAACCACGTTCGCCTTTCCCAGGTGATACTTGATAGCGCAATCATAATCGTTCAGTAGCTCCACCCAACATGGTTGCCTCATATTCATTTCTTTTTACTCAAAGATATGTTGAAGACTCTTGTGATCGGTGTAAATAGTGCACTTGGTACCGTACAAGTAATGTCTTCAAATCTTTAAGGCAAAAACTACTGCACCCAATTCTAAGTCATGGTGGTATAGTTCTTCTCATGAACCTTTAGTTGTCTCGAGGCGTAGGATATCACCTTATCTCGTTGCATCAAGACACAACCCAATCCTTGAATGGATGCATCACAATGCACCATGAAATCGTCTATTCCCTCTGGCAGTGCCAATATCGGTGCACTACAAAGTTTCTGTTTTAACAGTTGAAAAGCCGATTCTTGACTATCACCCCATTTGTAGGTTGTTCCTTTATGGGTCAAAGCTATGAGAGGTTGTGCGATCTTAGAGAATCCCTCTATGAATCATCTGTAATATCCTGCTAATCCAAGAAATTGACGTATTTTGCTTGGCGTTTTGGGTATAGCCCAATTCTTTATCGCCTAAACCTTGGCAGGATTAACATGTATCCCCTTCTCATTAACAATGTGACCTAGAAATTGCACTTCTCGTATCCAAAAGTCACACTTAGAGAACTTGGCGTACAGTTGCTCATTCTTTAATAGTTCTAAAATCATTCGTAAGTGCTCTTCATGATCCTCCTTAGTCTTAGAATATATCAGTATGTCATCAATAAACACAATAACAAACTAATCGAGGTAGGGTTTGCACACGCGGTTCATAAGGTCCATGAACAAAGCAGGTGCATTAGTCCACCCAAAAGGCATGACCAAGAACTCATAATGACCATAACGAGTACGAAATGCAGTTTTGGAGATGTCTTCTTCTTAGACTCTAAGTTGATGATAACCAGATCTCAAATCAATCTTCGAATAGTAGCTTGATCCCTGAAGCTGATCAAACAAGTCGTCGATATGAGGTAAAGGGTATCGGTTCTTGACTGTGACTTTGTTTAACTCCCTATAATCGATGCACATTCGAAACGTGCCATCCTTCTTCTTAACAAAAAGGACAGGGACTCCCCAAGGTGATGTGCTAGGTTGAATAAAGCCCTTATCTAAAAGCTCCTGAAGTTGTGATGACAACTCCTGTAGTTTGTTTGGTGCTAATCGATAAGGTGCCCTAGCAATCGGGGCTGCGCCGGGAGTCAGTTCGATTTGGAATTCCACTTGGCGGTGAGGTATAGTCTAGGAAGATCCTCTGGAAACACCTCCGGAAAGACACGTACTACGGGATGTCCTCCAGTTTCCTTTCTTCCAGTTGCTTATCGGTGACAAGTGCTAGAATAGCCAAACGACCTTTTTGTAATAACTTTTGTGCTTTCATGTACGAGATGATGCCTATCACCGTACCACTCCTATCACCTTTGACTGTAAGGATTTTTCACCGACAGGAATCCGTATGATTTTGTCATGGCATATGACTTGCACTTGCTTGTTAGAGAGCCAATCCATGCCTATCACAACGTCAAAACTCCCCAACGTAACAGGCATAAGATCTATAGCGAAAGTGTGACCAGCAAGCTCTATCGTGCAATCTCTAAGGATATGCGTTACATGAATCTGTTTACCATCGGCCAATTCTACGGTGTATTTAGATTCTAAGGCAGAGGGTGTATCACTTAAAAGACTACTGAACTTTAAGGACACAAAACTTCTATCAGCTCCAGTATCGAATAGTACCGTAGCAAAACATCCATTAACAGAAAACCTACCAGTAACAGTCATAGGGTCATTTAGAGCCTCACCTGAGCCAATGACGAAGGCTCTCCCTTTGGCTCCATCATTGTTGCCACCATTACCATTACCATTGCCATCATTGTTGTTGTTGCCGGGGTTGTTGTTGTTGTGGCCATTACCATTATTGCCATTACCATTTTTCCCCAGTTGCGGGTAGTTTCACCTGTAATTCCATTCCTTCCCGCATTTGAAACAACCCTTGGGAGTCTCATGCGGTTACTGTGGCTTCCTTAATAGTTCTCCATGATAGTCCTTGGCAGCGTGCCCAATCTTACCACAACGCTGACACTTGAAACTATCACACCTTCCCACATGGTGGTAGTTACACCGAGTGCACTTCGGATGTCTACCGCCATAGCCACTGGGTCCTTGATTGTTTGAAGCCGTCTGGTTGAAGTTGCGGCTATTATCGAACCTCCGTTGTTATTGCTGAACCGGCTGTTGTCGCGGAGATTGAGGTTGACTACTAGAAGATGATGCCTTGTTGTTGGGACCTTCCTATTTTCTTTTATTGTCGGGCACACTCGCCACAGTGCCCCGTTTTGGTAGTCGTCCCTGTTCCACCACTTGATCAGTTAGCTTATAAGCTAACCGGATGGCTTGTTGAATCGTGGCAGGGTTAGAAGCAGTCACCATGCTTTGAATTTCGGGTACTAATCCCTGAATATAGTGCTTGACCCTCTTATGCATTTCGTTCACCATTCCCGGGCATAGAGTGGCTAGTTCACGGGTCCGGGTGGTGTAGGCCTCGATTTCCGAGCCTTGCATCTTGATTTGCCAGAACTCCATCACCAGCTTCTGTACTTCATTAGGAGGACAATACTCCTCGGTCATCATTTCCTTGAATTCAGTCCAAGGATGCTCGTTTGCCATAGCTTGCCCTAGCATTTGAACTTATGCGTTCCACCAGGATAGAGCGGCACCTTCCAGGGTCCCGGTGGCATATTTCACCTTATCAACAGGTGGGCAGTTGCATTTGGAGAAAACAGACTCTGTCTTCTCAAACCATCATACCAGTCCTATAGCCCCTTCAGTCCCGCTGTAGGTGTGTGGTTTACGGTCCATAAAGGACTTATAGGTACACACGGGTGGTCCTGTTTTAACACAAGAAACATTGATCAGATATCCTATACAGTTAACTAGGATATTTGATTTAACTTCCTGTTGTCATTTACCTGCTGGTTGTCTCGGCTGGGCAGTAGCCACCGCTGCCTGAACATGTTCGTTTATCAGGGCAGCTAATTTAGCAGGAGTCATGTTTATGGCACCGCCTCCATGGCCTCCGGCGCCACGTGCACGTCCACGTCCACGTCCACGTCTACCAGCGTTCATATTTCACTTTACATGCGTAAATACAAAAATGAGTAATATCTTACATATTTATCTCATTGAAGTACGGTAAACATGAAGAAATAATGAATTCATCACCACCATAACATTTATAACAAAATAATAACCAAAGGTAAATAAATTGCAAGTGAGTCACAACATATTCATCAATGTCAAAATTTGAGTTTGTCGTTCGGGTGGGGAAACAACCCTTCCCACATAGGTTTCAAAATAAACACTATGCAGTCAAAATTATAAGAATAAAGAGAATAGATCGAACAAAGCTGATCCATCACTGCCTCTACCGTCTGGAGCTTCTTCTGGTTCTTCCTCAGGGTCTTCATCGGAGTCTTCGGCAGGTATAGGATTATCCTCGATTTGTAGTATGCGAGCTGTGCTTCCAATCCAGTTAGTCTGCTCTCGACGCCCATATTGTGGAGATCTTGTTCACCCATACGCTCAGTAAGATCCATCACTCTACCAGCCATTTTGAAATTTCCTATGATAGACATCGACAACCGCTCCTCAATTATAGCCATCTTTATCCATAGTTGGCGTATATCATTCTTAAGTGTGGAGTTCTCGTCAGTGAGCACTCCAAGTCGTTGACACTCAGTCTCAAGTGTCGCGGTCAATGCCGCCATGGCTTGCTCAAGGGGTACATCTAGAGATGGGAGGGTGGGTGTTGCAGAGGTAGTTGTTGTCCTAGTCCTAGGTCCAGTAGTAGTCGGCTTCGAAACACGCTCTCTACGAATCATGCGATCTATACAGGCCGGGTAATAACTCCAATCTCGTGGAGGGTTGCGTTAAGGTGGCATAAATGGTTGACCTAGCCTATCTCACCACGGGGGTAAGGATGTCACGGCCAGTCATACACTCGGTGAGGTACAGGTGGAGGGGATCCAGAACGAGCACATCTTTTTCCCAAAACCCGTGATGATGATGCTATGCTGCAGAGAATGTGATGTGTATGCCAATGAGTATACAGTAGAGAAATCAGGAACAAGTAACTAACTAACTGTGTGCAGTTATAGTCTAGTATGTACGCAACCTAGTTCCCTATAACCAATGGCTCTGATACCAATCTGTCACACCCTCAAAATCCACGTGCGGAGTTTTACCGTAAGGCGTGTGAACAAACCAGGATCACAGTCAATAGTTACTCAGAACGACTCTATATGCCATATTTAAATAAAACAAATCAAAGTTCAAACTTTAAAACCACGCGGAAGCATTTTGTAAATGAGACAAACCCAAAGTATAAAAATGTATAATATGGCAAAATACGCGCCATCCGAATGTTTAAAACCCATAATTAAAAGACAAGCAAATGTGTCTACGAGATAAAGTCTTAAGATGCATGCCGGACCCGTGTTGTGCTCCTACTGGCAGGCTGAGTTATCGACCTGAGAATAGCATTGTAACACCCGTATTTTTAGCAAGGAATAAAAGAATAAAAGAAAAAGAAAGAAAAGGAGAGAAAATAGAAGTCAACTTAAAGTTAAGGGGTAAAAAGTGCCAAAAGGACAAAATCATTGAAAAGTTGGTGTAAAAGAAGGTATGGCCGCCCATAACCCCCTTCACACTTCTTTGCATTCGGTTTTTAGAGAGAGAAACAGCAGGGACTTCGATTCTTAGAGAGAGAAAGAAGAAGAAATCGGATTCAAGGTAAGAATTAGTGTTTTTAAGTTGTGTTTTGGCTAAGAAACCGAGAATGCATGTTCTTATATGTGTGTTTTTGTGTTCGGGTGCGTTCATTGGGTTTTATAGGTGTTCAACTTGTAGCAAACGGGTTTTGAAGGAGTCATACCCGAGAGACTGCAAAGGTGAGTTTCTAGACCCCCTTTTTACCTGTTTTAAACGTTTTGGGGCTGGAAAATGCATGTATATATGTTTTTATAAATTTGGGTTTGATACCCGTATGATATGAATGTATGTATGTTTATGTTTATGTTAGATTTATGCCTAGAATCATGTGTATATGTTTAGTACTAGGCATTCTGATGTTGGGAATTTGAAATATGAATTAGTCATATGAGCAGGTTACTAAAACGACTAACAAGCCCAATTAGTAGTAATATGCCTGAAATTTGGACTTAGAATAACTAAGTGCAAGGTAATGTGTCCAATAGTGCTTATACGCCCAGGAAATTGCCTTAGAAATATTCTAAGTAAGGTTATGAGTCCAAGCATGTAATATGTCCAACAGTCCTAAAACGCCCAGACTTATAAGTCTGAAAATTTTACTAAGTATGAGGGTGAAAAGTCTGGACCTTGGTCGTATGACCAGAGAAAATTTTCTAAGTGTAAGCTCAAAAGTCCAACAGGGATAATACGACGAACAGGGCTAATACGACCAACATGGCTAAAACGACTAACAGGGGTCATACGCCCAGCAGCGCTTATACGCCCGAAGCCTGAAATTTTTCTAAGTGTAGCTGATGAGTCCGACAGTGGTGAAACGCCTAGAACAGGGCTCATACGCCCAAAATACTTAGACTTTTTAACATATTTCCCTTGGAGTTTGTGCAGTAGGGTTTCACCTGACTGTTGACTAGGACGTTATTGAATGTGAGTGATGATGCTATGTATGATTACGTATGTATGATGCTATGTATGATGATGAATGTATGATGATGAATGTATGATGAGTGTGTATGTTCCTTGTAATTATGTATGCTTATCTTTCCGAAACTTTACGAATAACGAGAATGAACTAATGAAGTATTATGTAACGTAAAGTGAAAGATAATGAAAGAGGAACATGATGATGAATGCATGTATTAACGAATGAACGAAAAGAAGAATGATGATCAATACATGCATTAATGAACGAACGAATTATGTCTTGCAAGCATTGAATAACGCAATTGGTCCTTTTCTGTGATTGACCATGGTCATGGTACCTCTACCGCTTACCTCTAGTACCGTGGCATACGTTTTGTTGTTCATATGTTGACTTCGGCCCGGTAGCTAATAACTATCGGGGTGTAGCATATGGTATTGGTACAATTCACCTTTTAATGTGCAAGTAAGTATGGACGGGATTCTTGTCATTCGACCACAGTAATCATAGCCAAGTGCTATGAAGTGGGTAAAGCCTGACAGAATCCATACGAGAAGTTAAAGATAACGATGAATAACGAATGATGAAGATAATAACGAATATTATCCCTGTGTACGTATGATGTATGAACGCATGCACGAAAGGATACTTATAAATAAGTAAAAGTATGTTTTATTATAAAACTAGAACTCACTCAGCAACGCTGACTTTTATGTGTTTTCCAATTGGCAGGTAGTGTTGCTGAGGATGGCACGAGGCGGCTACTCAGCTCTTCTGGGATGACATTCTTTTGTTAATGTTTTTGTATTGTAATGCAAACAAACGATATTTTGTAATGGGTGTTGTATTACTTTGCAAAAGCATTTATAGTAAATTCAAAGCTTCCGCTGCATGGCTTTTATTAAGTTATATTTAATGTATGTTTTATGGGTAATGACGACCAACTGTGAGGTGCCCGGGAACGGGGCCTTACAAGTTGGTATCAGAGCCAAAGTTTAAGTGAAATGGTTAAATTTTTAAAATAAACCTAAACTTAAACTGAAAATGGGACAGAAAGGAAGAGAATGCCATCTGAGTAGTTGCGTGCCATCAGGTATTTTTATTAAAGTTAATCATGATTTCGTGCGCATGATATGTGTTTATGTGTACTGTTAGACTTAGATACTAATGTAGTCAGGACAGGTATTGCTCGGGGTACGAAGAGTAGAGTAAGTGGCTAATCACAACTGGCCACTGTAATTAGGGACTTACTATACTTGACATAAACTGAGCTATTTCCTTGAATGACCGTGTTGGTGTTTAAATCTTTCAGTGTGATAGAAGATGGTCGGTGGTAGATCATCTAAAGCTTCCCATGGCGGTGGACGTGGTGATGAACCGCGTAACACGCGAGGAAGACTTAGGACAGAGAAAGTAGTTCATGAGGAAAACGAGACTCCTCATCAGGAGGAGGCAGATGAAAGCGCGAATTTGAGAGCCTCGGTAAAAGAGGCAGTGGTTGAGGAAGTACATCAGGTCATGCAGACGATCTTACCGTCTGTAGTGACCGAGGTGATAAAGGCAGTACGTAATGATGAGAGACGAGGGAGGAATCGGTCCTCAGGTAGACAACAACAGACAGAAGCAGAAACAGTATTATCCGATGATGAAGAGGAAGAGGAAGAAGAGCAGTTACGGGAGACAGCCCGGGGTTGTAACTACGGGGCATTCATGAGGTGCAAGCCCCCAACTTTCGATGGTTCTAGTACTGCTACTGATGCTCACCAATGGGTGATGGAAATGGAAGCCGTCCTCGATATTAGTGATTGCCAGGAGGACAAGAAGGTGAAGTTTGCTACCCACTCTTTCACAGAGTCGGCTTTATGCTGGTGGAACAATATAGTCCAAGCCGAGGGTAGCAGGGCTATAGGGAAGATGAAGTGGGCTGAGTTAAAAAAGCTGGTGATTGAGGAATTCAGTCCTCATCGGGAAATGGATAGAGTTGAGAGAGGGTTCCTGCAGTTGGAGGCGGGGACGATGACCCACCAACAATATACCACCAAGTTTAACGAATTGGCGCTGTTGGTGCCAGAGTAGGTGAAGCCGGTGTCTCGAAAGATCAACCGGTATATTCAGGGGTTGCCAGCTGAAATTCGTTGGCACTTGATTTCTGCCCGACCAAGCACTTTCAGGTCGGCAGTGGATTGGCGGGAAGGTTATTTGATGAACGGGTTGTGTTGGTAAAGGCTGAGGGTAGCAAGAAAGGAAGTGGAGAGAAAAACTGGCAAGGGAAGAGATTTGGTCGGGGTGATACCTAGACGAGTAACAAGAAGGCGAGGGCGGATGATCACCGTGTGGTCGTGATGGGAGCTGGGGTGAGGAAGTGTGGTAAGTGTGGAAGGGAGCACTCAGGGGAGTGCAAATGGGGATCCAACATCTGCTTTAAGTGTGGGAAGACGGGACATATACCAAGGGATTGCCGGATGGGCAAGTGTTTTAACTGTGGGGAAGGCGGTCATATGAGCAAGGACTGTAAGAAGCCGAGGGCTGAGGCTTCAGGGGTAAAGAAGACGGGAAGTGAAGGTCCGAGAGCAAGCGCTAGGGCTTTCACTATGACGCAGGAAGAGGCTAGGACGGACCCCGATGTGGTGTCAGGTACGTTTCTAGTAAATCAAACTCTTGCTTCTGTGTTATTTGATTCTGGTGCTAGTAAGAGTTTCATTTCTGCTACTTTCTGTGCTAAATTGCCTGTTAGTTGTAAATGCATTGATGAGCCCTTTGAAGTAGAAACCGCTATTGGTAAGTCCACTAAAGTTACTGATGTGATAGAGGACTGTGCCATAGAATTAGAAGGTCATAGGTTTGCTGCTAGATTACATGTGATGCCCCTAGGTGGATTTGATGTAGTACTAGGGATGGATTGGTTGGCAACCTATGAAGCGAATATCGTATGTCGAAAGAAGATGATTAGATTGACGGCATCTGACGGAAGTCTGGTGACAATATACGGTGATCGGGTAACGGTGATTCCGAAGGTGATTTCGATGGCGGTGGCGGGGAAGTGCATGAGGCGTGGGTGCAACGCCTACCTATGTTATGTGAAGGATGTGGAAACGCCAACACCACAACTATCCAACGTTCCGGTTGTGTGTGAGTTTCCAGATGTGTTCCCGGAAGACTTATCGGGATTGCCACCTGACCGCGAAATTGAATTTCAAATTGACTTGATACCCGGTGCTCAACCTGTTGCTAAAGCACCGTATCGATTGGCTCCGACTGAGATGAATGAGTTGATGGAGCAACTACAAGAGTTGCTTGACAAGGGCTTCATTAGGCCGAGTATCTCTCCTTGGGGTGCTCCGGTCTTGTTTGTGAAGAAAAAGGACGGTAGCATGAGAATGTGTATCGACTACCGTGAATTGAACAAGTTGACCATAAAGAATCGGTATCCATTACCGAGGATCGATGACTTGTTCGACCAGCTCCAGGGTGCCAGTTGGTTCTCGAGGATAGATCTTCGATCTGGTTACCATCAATTGAAGGTAAAGGAGCAGGATATCGAGGTGGATGAGCGGCTCAACTACGTGGAGCAGCCAGTGGCAATCATTGATCGTAAGGAGAAAAGGTTAAGGAATAAAGTGGTTCCTCTTGTGCGTGTACAGTGGAAGTACAGGAAGGGATCCGAGTCTACGTGGGAGACTGAAGAAGAAATGAGACAGCACTACCCATAACTGTTTGAGGAATAACAGGTTTCGGGGACGAAACCTATATAAGGGGGGTGGACTTGTAACACCCGTATTTTTAGCAAGGAATAAAAGAATAAAAGAAAAAGAAAGAAAAGGTGAGAAAATAGAAGTCAACTTAAAGTTAAGGGGTAAAAAGTGCCAAAAGGACAAAATCATTGAAAAGTTGGTGTAAAAGAAGGTATGGCCGCCCATAACCCCCTTCACACTTCTTTGCATTCGGTTTTTAGAGAGAGAAACAGCAGGGACTTCGATTCTTAGAGAGAGAAAGAAGAAGAAATTGGATTCAAGGTAAGAATTAGTGTTTTTAAGTTGTGTTTTGGCTAAGAAACCGAGAATGCATGTTCTTATATGTGTGTTTTTGTGTTCGGGTGCGTTCATTGGGTTTTATAGGTGTTCAACTTGTAGCAAACGGGTTTTGAAGGAGTCATACCCGAGAGACTGCAAAGGTGAGTTTCTAGACCCCCTTTTTACCTGTTTTAAACGTTTTGGGGCTGGAAATGCATGTATATATGTTTTTATAAATTTGGGTTTGATACCCGTATGATATGAATGTATGTATGTTTATGTTTATGTTAGATTTATGCCTAGAATCATGTGTATATGTTTAGTACTAGGCATTCTGATGTTGGGAATTTGAAATATGAATTAGTCATATGAACAGGTTACTAAAACGACTAACAAGCCCAATTAGTAGTAATATGCCTCAAAATTTGGACTTAGAATAACTAAGTGCACGGTAATGTGTCCAATAGTGCTTATACGCCCAGGAAATTGCCTTAGAAATATTCTAAGTAAGGTTATGAGTCCAAGCATGTAATATGTCCAACAGTCCTAAAACGCCCAGACTTATAAGTCTGAAAATTTTACTAAGTATGAGGGTAAAAAGTCTGGACCTTGGTCGTATGACCAGAGAAAATTTTCTAAGTGTAAGCTCAAAAGTCCAACAGGGATAATACGACCAACAGGGCTAATACGACCAACAGGGCTAAAACGACTAACAGGGGTCATATGCCCAACAGTGCTTATACGCCCGAAGCCTGAAATTTTTCTAAGTGTAGCTGATGAGTCTGACAGTGGTGAAACGCCTAGAACAGGGCTCATACGCCCAAAATACTTAGACTTTTTAACATATTTCCCTTGGAGTTTGTGCAGTAGGGTTTCACCTGACTGTTGACTAGGACGTTATTGAATGTGAGTGATGATGCTATGTATGATTACGTATGTATGATGCTATGTATGATGATGAATGTATGATGATGAATGTATGATGAGTGTGTATGTTCCTTGTAATTATGTATGCTTATCTTTCCGAAACTTTACGAATAACAAGAATGAACTAATGAAGTATTATGTAACGTAAAGTGAAAGATAATAAAAGAGGAACATGATGATGAATGCATGTATTAACGAATGAACGAAAAGAAGAATGATGATGAATACATGCATTAATGAACGAACGAATTATGTCTTGCAAGCATTGAATAACGCGATTGGTCCTTCTCTGTGATTGACCATGGTCATGGTACCTCTACCGCTTACCTCCAGTACCGTGGCATACGTTTTGTTGTTCATATGTTGACTTCGGCCCGGTAGCTAATAATGATCGGGGTGTAGCATATGGTATTGGTACAATTCACCTTTCAATGTGCAAGTAAGTATGAACGGGATTCTTGTCATTCGACCACAGTAATCATAGCCAAGTGCTATGAAGTGGGTAAAGCCTGACAGAATCCATACGAGAAGTTAAAGATAACGATGAATAACGAATGATGAAGATAATAACGAATATTATCTCTGTGTACGTTGATGTATGAACGCATGCACGAAAGGATACTTATAAATAAGTAAAAGTATGTTTTATTATAAAACTAGAACTCACTCAGCAACGCTGACTTTTATGTGTTTCCCAGTTGGCAGGTAGTGTTGCTGAGGATGGCACGAGGTGGCTACTCAGCTCTTCTGGGATGGCATTCTTTTGTTAATGTTTTTGTATTGTAATGCAAACAAACGATATTTTGTAATGGGTGTTGTATTACTTTGCAAAAGCATTTATAGTAAATTCAAAGCTTCCGCTGCATGGTTTTTATTAAGTTATATTTAATGTATGTTTTATGGGTAATGACGACCAACTGTGAGGTGCCCGGGAACGGGGCCTTACAAGTTGGTATCAGAGCCAAAGTTTAAGTGAAATGGGTAAAATTTTAAAATAAACCTAAACTTAAACTGAAAATGGGACAGAAAGGAAGAGAATGCCATCTGAGTAGTTGCGTGCCATCAGGTATTTTATTAAAGTTAATCATGATTTCGTGCGCATGATATGTGTTTATGTGTACTGTTAGACTTAGATACTAATGTAGTCAGGACAGGTAATGCTCGGGGTACGAAGAGTAGAGTAAGTGGCTAATCACAACTGGCCACTTTAATTAGGGACTTACTATACTTGACATAAACTGAGCTATTTCCTTGAATGACCGTGTTGGTGTTTAAATCTTTCAGTGTGATAGAAGATGGTCGGTGGTAGATCATCTAAAGCTTCCCGTGGCGGTGGACGTGGTGATGAACCGCGTAACACGCGAGGAAGACTTAGGACAGAGAAAGTAGTTCATGAGGAAAACGAGACTCCTCATCAGGAGGAGGCAGACGAAAGCGCGAATTTGAGAGCCTCGGTAAAAGAGGCAGTGGTTGAGGAAGTGCATCAGGTCATGCAGACGATCTTACCGTCTGTAGTGACCGAGGTGATAAAGGCAGTACGTAATGATGAGAGACGAGGGAGGAATCGGTCCTCAGGTAGACAACAACAGACAGAAGCAGAAACAGTATTATCCGATGATGAAGAGGAAGAGGAAGAAGAGCAGTTACGGGAGACAGCCCGGGGTTGTAACTACGGGGCATTCATGAGGTGCAAGCCCCCAACTTTCGATGGTTCTAGCACTGCTACTGATGCTCACCAATGGGTGAGCATAAGGAAGCAGAAACAGTATTATCGATATCGAGGACGGCTTCCATTTCCATCACCCATTGGTGAGCATCAGTAGCAGTACTAGAACCATCGAAAGTTGGGGGCTTGCACCTCATGAATGCCCGTAGTTACAACCCCGGGCTGTCTCCCGTAACTGCTCTTCTTCCTCTTCCTCTTCATCATCGGATAATACTGTTTCTGCTTCTGTCTGTTGTTGTCTACCTGAGGACCGATTCCTCCCTCGTCTCTCATCATTACGTACTGCCTTTATCACCCCGGTCACTACAGACGGTAAGATCGTCTGCATGACCTGATGCACTTCCTCAACCACTGCCTCTTTTACCGAGGCTCTCAAATTCGCGCTTTCGTCTGCCTCCTCCTGATGAGGAGTCTCGTTTTCCTCATGAACTACTTTCTCTGTCCTAAGTCTTCCTCGCGTGTTACGTGGTTCATCACCACGTCCACCGCCACGGGAAGCTTTAGATGATCTACCACCGACCATCTTCTATCACACTGAAAGATTTAAACACCAACACGGTCATTCAAGGAAATAGCTCAGTTTATGTCAAGTATAGTAAGTCCCTAATTACAGTGGCCAGTTGTGATTAGCCACTTACTCTACTCTTCGTACCCCGAGCATTACCTGTCCTGACTACATTAGTATCTAAGTCTAACAGTACACATAAACACATATCATGCGCACGAAATCATGATTAACTTTAATAAAAATACCTGATGACACGCAACTACTCAGATGGCATTCTCTTCCTTTCTGTTCCATTTTCAGTTTAAGTTTAGGTTTATTTTAAAAATTTACCCATTTCACTTAAACTTTGGCTCTGATACCAACTTGTAAGGCCCCGTTCCCGGGCACCTCACAGTTGGTCGTCATTACCCATAAAACATACATTAAATATAACTTAATAAAAACCATGCAGCGGAAGCTTTGAATTTACTATAAATGCTTTTGCAAAGTAATACAACACCCATTACAAAATATCGTTTGTTTGCATTACAATACAAAAACATTAACAAAAGAATGCCATCCCAGAAGAGCTGAGTAGCCGCCTCGTGCCATCCTCAGCAACACTACCTGCCAACTGGGAAACACATAAAAGTCAGCGTTGCTGAGTGAGTTCTAGTTTTATAATAAAACATACTTTTACTTATTTATAAGTATCCTTTCGTGCATGCGTTCATACATCATACGTACACAGAGATAATATTCGTTATTATCTTCATCATTCGTTATTCATCGTTATCTTTAACTTCTCGTACGGATTCTGTCAGGCTTTACCCACTTCATAGCACTTGGCTATGATTACTGTGGTCGAATGACAAGAATCCCGTTCATACTTACTTGCACATTGAAAGGTGAATTGTACCAATACCATATGCTACACCCCGATCATTATTAGCTACCGGGCCGAAGTCAACATATGAACAACAAAACGTATGCCACGGTACTAGAGGTAAGCGGTAGAGGTACCATGACCATGGTCAATCACAGAGAAGGACCAATCGCGTTATTCAATGCTTGCAAGACATAATTCGTTCGTTCATTAATGCATGTATTCATCATCATTCTTCTTTTCGTTCATTCGTTAATACATGCATTCATCATCATGTTCCTCTTTCATTATCTTTCACTTTACGTTACATAATACTTCATTAGTTCATTCTCGTTATTCGTAAAGTTTCGGAAAGATAAGCATACATAATTACAAGGAACATACACACTCATCATACATTCATCATCATACATTCATCATCATACATAGCATCATACATACGTAATCATACATAGCATCATCACTCACATTCAATAACGTCCTAGTCAACAGTCAGGTGAAACCCTACTGCACAAACTCCAAGGGAAATATATTAAAAAGTCTAAGTATTTTGGGCGTATGAGCCCTATTCTAGGCGTTTCACCACTGTCAGACTCATCAGCTACACTTAGAAAAATTTCAGGCTTCGGGCGTATAAGCACTGTTGGGCATATGACCCCTGTTAGTCGTTTTAGCCCTGTTGGTCGTATTAGCCCTGTTGGTCGTATTATCCCTGTTGGACTTTTGAGCTTACACTTAGAAAATTTTCTCTGGTCATACGACCAAGGTCCAGACTTTTCACCCTCATACTTAGTAAAATTTTCAGACTTATAAGTCTGGGCGTTTTAGGACTGTTGGACATATTACATGCTTGGACTCATAACCTTACTTAGAATATTTCTAAGGCAATTTCCTGGGCGTATAAGCACTATTGGACACATTACCGTGCACTTAGTTATTCTAAGTCCAAATTTCAGGCATATTACTACTAATTGGGCTTGTTAGTCGTTTTAGTAACCTGCTCATATGACTAATTCATATTTCAAATTCCCAACATCAGAATGCCTAGTACTAAACATATACACATGATTCTAGGCATAAATCTAACATAAACATAAACATACATACATTCATATCATACGGGTATCAAACCCAAATTTATAAAAACATATATACATGCATTTTCCAGCCCCAAAACGTTTAAAACAGGTAAAAAGGGGGTCTAGAAACTCACCTTTGCAGTCTCTCGGGTATGACTCCTTCAAAACCCGTTTGCTACAAGTTGAACACCTATAAAACCCAATGAACGCACCCGAACACAAAAACACACATATAAGAACATGCATTCTCGGTTTCTTAGCCAAAACACAACTTAAAAACACTAATTCTTACCTTGAATCCGATTTCTTCTTCTTTCTCTCTCTAAGAATTGAAGTCCCTGCTGTTTCTCTCTCTAAAAACCGAATGCAAAGAAGTGTGAAGGGGGTTATGGGCGGCCATACCTTCTTTTACACCAACTTTTCAATGATTTTGTCCTTTGGCACTTTTTACCCCTTAACTTTAAGTTGACTTCTATTTTCTCTCCTTTTCTTTCTTTTTCTTTTATTCTTTTATTCCTTGCTAAAAATACGGGTGTTACAAGCATACTAAAAATGTCAACACAATGGTTGGTGAGTTCAAGAGTTTGAGTTTATCATAATATTAACAATTGTATAGCACAAGAAATGTATTGAATAAGATAACTAGTCTATATTCAAATGTAATAACCACAGTGATTTCACGATCGAAGCTGACTGTGTTGCGTTTGTTGCCTCCCGTCACAACTTACCAAGTCGTGACGATGTTTGTGTTTAGGACATATTGCACCCTTTTGACCTCAAGTCGCACGTGTGGGGCTCTTCACACCCAGTAGTACTACCCAAGATTCCTGCTAGTTACCGTTATTAACGATCCGAAAGTGTGAGGACTTTCCATGATATTAAGCACTATGTTAAAAACATACACAACATATAATAATAAAAGAGCGTTTTAGTACAAGTATGCTACCTCCCCCTAGGAAGAAGAGTTTATAAAATAGAGGGGCATGAACTCACCTGATGTGCTAAGAAAATGAATAAAGAGACTCGTGATAGATGCAAAGACAACCCTTCAAAGGTTACCTAAAACACACAAGTACATAAGTACGTGTACATATAAACTTAACAACACTAGGTTAACCTAGTTGACCCGTTTGACCCGTTGGTGACATTATGAGTTATAGTCCAATTAAGTAAACATAATCACATATCATACATGATTAACATACAAATGGATCACATGTGATGCTACATTACCCATATGTATTACTTAGATCATCATACTACCAAATATCATACAAGTCATGCATGTCCTTAACAACTAGCATGCTCAGTGTAACTATAACACAACTACTGTATCATAAAAAGATCAAATCATGCATGACATATTCATATGACCTATAACTATGAATTCTCATAAACAGGCCAAAACAGATAATTAACTAATTAATCATTCATACTATCCAAGCAACATATTCAACCACATTAGACATCATCAACAATCATTCTAAGATGATCATAACATCATAAGCATGCACAAACCATCACATCCAAAGTTCTATAAAAATAAAGTTTCCCTTTTAGGAAAGTAATATCCAAAAGCGATCTAGCATCCAGTTCAACCATAATTTCAACAATTATATACCTAATCAAGTTCATAACATTCATGCTAACATGTTAATCACCTCCAAAACATCCAAATTCCCAAACATCATACACAAAAGTTTCTACTTTTAGTAAGTCATGATCAACATCACAATAAAATGGATTTTCTTGCACAATTCAATTAAACTAACATCTAAGCATTACATCTAACATCTTAGCATCATAAAATCATGAATTCCAAGAACAAAAGGTTTCCTCTTATGGCAATGTATGAACTAGATGATCAATAATCAACATCACCCAACATTCATACAACCTAACTAACACCATATTAATATCTAACAATCATCAATTTCATGTTTTCATCAACAATTTTGAAATTAGGGTTCATCTATATCAAAAACTATGAATAACCAATTAAAACTAACCTTTAAATGTGTAGAAATCAATAATTGGACTTGTAAAACACCTTGTAACACTTGGAATCAACCAAAATCGAATTGTTCTTGTTGTTTCTTGACCAAAATCGCAATGTGAGAGGGTGGGGAAGGGGTTTACGGCCGCAAATGGGGTTTGGAGGCTAGGGTTTGGTTAATATTTGTAATATTTGACTAAGAATGTATTTACAATATAACCCCTTTGAAGGGATCTCTGATCTAGTTTGATCAATTAGGTTATGATTTGCAGCAGAATAGTATAAGAATTAGACAAAATTTAAGCAAGAACACAAAGGATATTCAATGAAACAGTACGGTTATAAAGAGAGAATGTTTTCTGTAAAAGAGAATGTATTCATTCATATACAAGATTCGGCAATTACAAATTAGGACAACCTTCCTTTTATAAAGGTAAGGTGACGTCAGAAGATGTCACTTGATAGTGACATCTAAACCGTTTTACAAAAACAACTGAAATTAACTAAACTACTGAAGATGTCCACAACAGCCGAGGACATCTTTTTACAAAAGAAGCTAAGTATTAACTAATACTACAACTACTGAAAACAAACTACTGAACTACTTATTACAAACTACTGATTACAAACTACTGAACTGAAAAAGACAACTACTAAAAAGGAAACCATCACAACTACTGAAGAGTACTACTTCAGCTGTTGTGACAACCTCTGAAGGCTTAGGTGCTGTTTGTTTTTTGCCAAAAGCTCTTCCCCACCTCTTCATCTGCGCGCACGTAGACGCGGGAAGAGCTTTTGAGTGCGTAAACTGTTTGATTTTTGGAAGACGTTTCATTAAAAAACGTCTTCTTGAGGTCTGCATGGAGAAGATGTGGACTTGCCACTTCTGAGATCTTCTAACCTCTTCTCTATCCTGAAATCCATCCTCATCTTCCCCATCTTACCTCTCCTCTCACCACCACCACCCCACCTCCCCATCTTACCTCTCCTCTGTTGCCATCTTCATTCGCTTCACTCCTCCTAAGCTGCCCCCCACCTCGCGCCCATCCCCACCTCGCGACCATCCCCTCCGCTGCCCCCCACCTCATGCCCATCTCCACCCCGTGACCATCCCCTTCGCTACCCCCCCACCTCGCACCCATCCCCACCTCGCGACCATCCCCTCCGCTGCCCCCCACCTCGCACCCATCCCCTTCATGACCTCCGTTGCAATCGATCAAACCTTCAAAATCACCTTCGATTTTGTGTTAATGGCGGAAATTGCAGACGAACAGAGGTGCAAAATTGGTTGATTTGTTATATATGCATATGAATTGGTGTGTGGTTGCTTGATTATAACCTAATTTCTTGATTTTTCAATTTGGGTTTTGTGAGTGAGACGGGGGTTTTGTGAGTGATTGGACGGTGGGTGTGTGGTGTGGTTGATTTTGCTATAAATCGATGTTTGTTTGTATGTGTATATCTAGATAGCCCTCGTATTCATTGTTTTCTTCTTTCACCCCTCTTCTAGCTCTTTTTCTTTTTTTTAACCGACAAAACATGTTTTATACTCTAGATTTGTGATAATAATATAAGTTTGTTTATGGATGTTAGTTTAAAAAATAGGTTTAGTTTAATTACAAAATATTTTAGTATTCTGCAGATGTTAAAAAAACAAACAGTCTTTTTCTGGCAGACTGCAGACATTTGGTCCACATCTTCTGTTGTAGATGTCTGCAGATATGGTCCGCAGACTGCGGACGTTTTCCTGCAGAAAAAACAAACTGCACCTTAGTCTTCAGACTTTGTCTTCAGCACTTGTCTTTAGACTTTGTCTTCAGCACTTGTCTTCAGACTTTGTCTTCAGCGATTGTCTTCAGACTTTGTCTTCAGTACTTGTCTTCAGACTTTTTCTTCAGCTGATGTAGTCTTCTTAGTTGTTATGATGTCTGTGGGACTTAAAGGTTTTTCTGATCTGGCTCACTGGTTCTTTTGGTCCAACAAACTCCCCCTGAACCAATGCAGCCAAAACCTTTAAGATTATTGGAGTCCCACTTATTAGGCAAAAAGATAGTCTTTTTCTTCTGGATCAGCTCAGAAATGACCGGATTAAGCACAGGCCTGGGAAGAGGTTTCAGTAGATCTGATTGGCAAAGGATAGATGGGAACTCTGTCTTAGGGAATTGGACACAGAGTTGTTGTCCCATCCATGAAACCTACTTCCCCACAATGAGTCTGTAAGACTCTCTTACATAGGCCTCCAGGAAGACAACTTGTTCTTCCAGAGTGAGATCTTCAGCTGCTCCTTCAAAAAAGAACTCTGGCCCATAATATTCAGAAAGATATTTGACCTGTTTCCCATTCTTTAACTTCATAGTTGTTATTTCTGTATAAGCAAACTCATCAGGGTGATTACCCTCAAGTAACAACTGGAGTTCATTGCCCCTAACCTCTTCAAGCCTCTTGTAAATTAACCCCTTTTTCACCATTTTGTTTTGTAGTAACTTTTGGGGGAAAGATTAGCTTTGTAGGCTTTCTTGAAGTCTTCTAGGATTTCCCAGGGTGATACTACAATGGCCAGCATGATCACTGCATCTACAATCTTCTTTACTTGGCCATTGTATCTATTTGGAATGTTCTTCTTATGAATTCTATGACTCACCCTGGGATCATGCCAAATTCTCACTCTCTCCTTCTAATATTGAAAGGTGAATCTGAGAGCATACAACCTCTGAGCATGTTTCCTCATAGATTGTATTGATGTGGTCTGAGGAAAGTCTTTATCAATTAGGCTCAACAGCTGCTCATCATGTTGTTTGTGCTGTTCTTCTTCTTCCAGCTTAACTTTTACCATTTTCCTCTAGATGTCAGGTGTGATTGTTGTTGGTTGACCCCTGGGCTCAGGCAACTTAATAACAGCTGAAATAGGCAGCCTGTCTTCTTCATCATCAACTTCTTCTTCTTCTTCTTGAAGCCTCAACACCATTCTCTTCCTCTTGGGTGCATCACTAGCAGGTGCTTGAGTTGGCTTTTTGGGTAAAAGAGTTGGTTTTGTGGGTTGTGATGTTGGTTGTTTTGGTGTGGAAGATTGTACAGGCTGCTCTAGCATTTTGGTTGCAAGTGAGGCTTTGGAGTACTTTGCTAGATCAGTCCTCTTCCCAGCACCAGCTTCATTAAGGGCTTCTATGATCAATCCCTTTGCAAATACTTCAGACGAACATATTTAGTTGGTTATTTCCAAAATGCTGTCCCTGGACCATGATTTCACCTCAAGGATTGATCTTCCCAGATATTTTGTTATGAATCTGACCATGGCTTCCAGTCTCTTCTGTTTTTTCTCACTGTAACTAGCCCATCTATACTTGATCTCTTGTATCTCCAGCCTTTTGATCTCGGAATCCAGCTTAGCTGTATCAAACCCTTGTCTGAATAGCTGATCAATGATTTTATCCATTGATCTGCTATGATGCTCATCAGCTTCTTTGATCATGTCATCCAACTTTTTCTCAGAAGACTTCTCAACACCCTTCCTCTTCTTGTATGTGACATGAAAGTCATTTTCTTTTTCCTCCTCGTTCTCCTTTTCTTTTTCTTTCACCTCCTCCTTTTCTTTTTTTCTTCTTTCTCCTTCTCTTGTTCTTTCTCTTTCTCTTGTTCCTCTTCAACTCTCTTCCTTTTAGCTGCTTTCACTGACTTAGACTCCCCCTTTTTGGTTGCATTGGATTCAGGGATTTGAATGTCAGAAAGCCTTTTAGAAACTACATCATCAACCAGGGTTTGTATATTTAAGGAGAGCCTCTCATCAAGGGCTTGATGCACTATATCAGTGATGATGGGAGTGATGAGAGGCAAGGAAGATTTAAAAACAGCAACCATTTGCTCAGAGGGGTTCTGTCCCTGAGAAATGGTGCCAGAAGCAATGGCTGGTGGTTGATTTATGAAAAGTGGCTCAGTGTTTGGGAGACCTTCAGAAGAAGGTGCCATCTGTGGGTGAATTTGGGCAGATGGTCTTGAGTCTGAGACATTTTGGCAAGTAGTTCTTGTAGTCTACTTACCTCAGCCTCAATAATGGTGTTATGGGCTCCCAGGTCATCATTAGTGGGTGCTGAATCATCTGACCTCCTGATCTCATCAGGATGAATTTGTGCTGAGTGTGGATCAGTATTCACATGCGCCCCTTGATCTTGGTACTGGGGACTTCCTGCCTCAGGATTATGTCCTTCATCGGCAGTTGCATCTGGTGAGGTCTTAGAGATGTTGCCAATTGCATCCTCTTCATGTGCTAAATCAGGAGAAGTGGAAGCCTCACCGGAAGTTCTAATCTCCTCCTCCACATGGGGAGATTGAACTGTGTAATCCCTGTGCTGTGGGCTATCAGCAACACTAGAATCCTCCCCCTCAATGGTTGAGGTTTTCCTAGTAGTAATAGGTGCCTGGGGAGAGGGTGGAGTGTTGAGCTGCGTCAGCACTTCTGCAATTATAAATGTTAGGCTTTGAGGGGTGGCTGCAGTGGGAGATAGGTCTAAAGCAGTTTGCACCTGGGGTGAATGGTGCTCTTCAATGGCAACCTTCTCACATGAGAGAGGTTCCAGTAATGTAGCATCCCCTGAAATGGTTGCTTCAGGATCCTTTTGAGAGGATTCCTTAGCGGTTATGGTAGGTGGAGTCTTTAGAACTACTAGTGGATTATTACCAGTAGTTTCTTCATGCCTTGGTGCTGCAGGGGCATCCTCAGGGGACTCAACTCCCTAAGTAGCCTTTTTGGGCTTTTTAGTTTTTGGCTTGGTGGGGACTTTGGATTTGGAGGATGAGGCTGTGATCTTGGCATCATTCTCACCAGTTGTGAGGGTGACGTTTGTCCAGAATTGTTGTAGGGATTTGGCGTATATGGTTGGATTCAAAAGAAAAGCCGTTTGGTATAGGGAGTCAACCATCAGATCGATGGCGTCATCGAACTTGTTCTAGAAAGCTGATTTGGTGAGGTAGGCTACACAGTTATGGCGTGGTTTGAGTTGCATGGTTGCCATTAATGCAGGAGAGAAGGTTTGAGAATTTTGAATAATAACGGTTGGGAAATGTAAAGTTCTGAGGTTAGGGTTTGGTATTTATAGATTATGAAACGGCTGATGGAAAACAACTAAAGGTTTTGGTGTTGGTCATCAGTTGTTTGAAACGACTGAAGACATGGTTTTAACCTTCAGATGTTGTAAACGACTGAAGACTTGGTGTTGTTTTGGCTTTAGTTATTTTTAAATGAAACAGCAGTTGTTTAAAACAGCTGAAGAGTAAAGTTACTCAATAGTTGTTGTCGTCAATTCATAGATTTCAGTTGTTTTATTCTGACCTCAACATTTGCTTATCAGACTTTGTCTGATTTTAAGATGTTTCATTGGTTATCAGTACTTTGGAATATTTATTTATCATCTCTTCTGAACATTTGTGGAGTAGATCTTTTTGAAATAAATATTCTTCAAAACTTGTTAACAAATATTGTCTTCAGTACTTATGTGCATGGTTACACATCAGTACTTTTGGACAAATTTGTTCTTTAGTACTTATTGGTTAAAAATAGGCATCAGTAGTTATAACCACATCAGTAGTTGTAACTATATCAGTTCTTTTCAACAAATAATGTACTTCAGTACTTTTAAGTATTTTAGTCTTCAGTCTTTTTATCACTTCAGTAGTTAAAAAGTATTGAAGACAAAATAACTCATCAGCACTTATTTTTGACTTTTGTATGCTAATACTCATCAGTAATTGTGATCTGAGAGTATAGTATTAGTCAATTTATTCTAGCTGCAGCATACCAAGCCTTAGCACAAGATTTTGAAAAGTTGCACTGTCCAAAGGCTTAGTAAATATATCTGTAAGCTCATCAGCACTAGGAACAAACTTTGGATCAATCAGACCTTTTTCATAGCAATCCCTGATGAAATGATGTCTATTCTCAATGTGTTTAGTCTTAGAATGCTGGACAGGATTCTTAACATAACAAAGAGTTGAAGCAATGTCCATCAATAATGGAGTCTTAGTCTCTGTAATGCCATGATCCAGTAATTGATTCAGAAGCCAGAGTACCTGAGATGTACAACTTACAGCAGCAATGTACTCTGCTTTAGTAGTTGATGTAGCAACTGAAGTTTGTTTCTTACTCTGCCAAGAAACCAAACAATTGCCTAGAAATTGGCATCCACCAGAAGTTGATTTTCTAGTTACTTTACACCCTGCATAGTCACTATCAGAGAAAGCAACCAATTTGCAAGAGTGCCCAGTGGAGTACCAAAGTCCTAGAGATTGAGTTCCTTGCAAGTATCTAAAGATCCTTTTGATAGCAATCAAAAGGGATTCTTTAGGTGCAGCCTGAAATCTAGCACAGACCCAAGTTGCAAACATATTGTCTGGTCTAGAAGCTGTGAGGTACATCAAGGAACCAGTCATACCTCTGTAAAGGGTTTCATCAACCGCTTTACCTTTCTGATCAACATCCAGTTGTGTGGTGGTGCTCATGGGAGTAGAACAGGGCTTACAGTTTTGTAAATCAAACTTTTTCAAAAGATCTTTTGTATATTTTAACTGACGAATGAAAGTTCCATCAGTTCTTTGTTTGATTTGCAAAACCAGAAAGAACTGTAATTCTCCCATGGCACTCATTTCAAACTTTTGTTGCATCATTTTTGTAAATGCATCACACAACTGTGGATCAGAGGATGCAAAAATGATATCATCAATATAAATTTGAACAAGTAGCTTATGCTGTCCTACTTTCTTTATGAATAAAGTTTTATCTATGGAGCCTCTAGTGAAATTATTTTGAAGAAGAAAATTAGACAGTGTTTCATACCATGCTCTAGGAGCTTGTTTTAACCCATACAGAGCCTTATCAAGCTTATACACCCAATCTGGATGTTTATGCAGGATCGGTTATGGGTCACTCAACAGATGGTTTTTCTCTCAAACTCACCTAGAATCAATACACAGCAAAAGTCTGTTGGACCAAAAGAACCAATTAGCCAAGATCAGGAAAATCTCTAAATCCCACATGACATCACAACAACTGCTGAAGACCTTCATCAGCAGTTTGACAAAGTCTGAAGAATCAACAGCTGAAGATCAAAGATCTGAAGTACAACAACTGAAGATCCCAAAGTGCTGAAGATAAGTACTAAAGTCTGAAGTACTGATAAATACAAATACTGAAGACTTCAAGTACTGAAGACAAGTGCTGAAGATCAAAGTCTGAAGAACTGAAGAACTGAAGATCAACTACTCATGCACAAAGTCAGAAGACAATGACTGAAGACATCAGCTGATGACAACTACTGAAGTCATCAGCTGATGAATCATCTGAAGACCAAAGTCTGAAGACCAAAGTGCTGAAGCTTCAGAGTTTGTCACAACAGCTGAAGAAGTCTTCTTCTGTTGTTGTGATGGTTTTCTTTTCAGTAGTTTTATGTTTTTCCTTTCAGTAGTTTGTACAACAGCTGAAGAGCTTGTTCTTCAGCTGTTATAGTTCAGTAGTTGTAAACGACTGAAGAGTTTGTTCTTCAGTCGTTGTAGCTTTTCAGTAGTTTCCTTTTCAGTACTTGTAATAGGTAGAACACTTAGTAATTTTGTAAGAAGATGTCAGCTGTTGTGACATCTTCAGTAGTTTAAGTGTTCTATCAGTAGTTAGTTAAATAACTGTTAATGTCAGTGGAATCTGACAACAGTATAGGTCTTTTGCCTATAAAAGGGCAGTGACCTAATTGTATTCCGCGCCGAAACGTGGGGAGCAAAAAGAATATTATTCCTTTTTGGCAGAATTGTTCTCTCTCTCTCTACATTTACTATTACATGCAAAATTCTTTATGTTCTTGCTATAATTGCTAATTTTCGTGCTAAATCCGCTGCGAATACAACCTAATTGATCAAACTAGAGGCTGAGATCCTGTCAAATGGTATCAGAGTAGGTTAATCATTGATCAATTTCACTATTGATCATTTGAAACTGCTCTTTTGATCTCTACGTTTGATCAAATTAGCAATTTGCACGAATTAGCTGTAG
Organism: Flaveria linearis; assembly: GCA_024085815.1. Taxonomy (NCBI): domain Eukaryota; kingdom Viridiplantae; phylum Streptophyta; class Magnoliopsida; order Asterales; family Asteraceae; genus Flaveria; species Flaveria linearis. Next base: position 41,738,836 of record CM044006.1, read on the forward strand.
AGAGTGAGATTCTGCTGTTTCTGGCCGTAAACTTGAGGTTCTCTGGTGGTTTTGAGCTACATTTGTTTTGTTTAAACTTGAATTTGACTAAAAACGGAGATGACAACACCAACGAACGATCCTCACAATACTGGTTCCTCAACCAAGCCTCCGATGCTTATGAGGAATGAGTATAACATATGGCGACGACGTATGCTTCACCACTTGTCTGTCAACAGTGCTGGTTGTTGGAAGTCAGTGGTGCATGGACCATACAAGCGTATGGTGAGCGTCCCTGAATCTAATGAACAGGTTCCGAAGAAACCTGAACAAGATTCGGAAGAAGATCTAAAGCTGTTCGAGATTGATGCTAGAGCCCATGGAATTTTAGCCATGGCTATTCCAAATGAGATTTACTCAGGGCTTTTGCATCATGAAACTGCTTATGACCTATGGGTTGCTCTGAAGGAACAATTCGGAGGAACCGATTCGGTCCTAGCAAATACTAGGGAAATCCTCGCCCAACAATATGAGACATTCTTTCATAGGAAGGGTGAGACTCTGACTCAGCAGTTTGAGCGGTTTTCTTGTTTGATCTCTGAATTGAAGATGGTCAAACAAGAGTACTCTAACAGCCTGATGAACAACAGATTCTTCAGATCACTGCCTGAGAGATGGGACACTTATACTATTGTCCTACGCTCTAGTGCAGATCTGGATACTCTATCTCTCACCCAACTTCATGGGAAACTGCTCACATTTGAGAGAGAGATAAAGCAAAAGAGGAAGTTGTCCACCTCTGGCAAGCTCACTGATGACTTTGTCCATAGCAATGCTGCCTTGATAAGTCAGGAGTCTGAATATGCTTTATTAGAGAGTTCTTATGATGAGCATATTGATTTCTCTACCATCTCAGAACAAGCTTTTGTTGGTGTTAGTAGTAGTTCAGGAGGTAGCAGTGATAACTGGTGCTTTTTGATGGAAGATTTGAAGGGCATTCCAGATGATGATTTAGAAGAGATGGACATTTTGAGCCAAATGTCAATGATCAATATCAGATCTCAAAAGTTCTACAAAAGAACTGGTAGGAGATTCCCTGGTCTCTCTGGCAAAACCAAAGTTGGTTTTGACAAGAGCAAGTTGAGGTGTCACAAGTGCCAAAGGCTTGGACACTTTGCTAGAGAGTGTAGATCATCTGGATCTAACTCCTCTGCACCCTTTGTGACTTTTCCAAGCAATAGCTCACAGCACAGAGGGCAACATTCCTCCAGTTCTGGCCATCCATCACAAGCACAGGCATCACCTGCTTATTTTGTGCGTCAGGGTCATATGCCATACCCATACCCCTGCTACTACGTGCCTCAGCCCAGTCAAACTCAAGCACTTTCTGCTCAACCACCACAGGCTCTTCCTGAGCCTCAATGTTCCCCATCTCATCTTCAAACACAACCTCAACAACACAGCTTCTTCACCCCAGGAGTTGTTGACTGGAGTAGTCTGCCAGATGATCTATCTGGTCAGGAACAACTACTCCAAGGTGCTGGTCAACATGGTGGTGATAGTCCATTTAGAAATCTTGCTCTGATGGCCCTTGAGTCTGCTGAGGGGTCATCATCCAAGGCCTCATCGCAGGTATCCTCTGAGGCCAAAGCCAAGCTTTGTTCTGAATCATGCATAGCAGCATTTGCTTCTATTAGAGAAGCAAATGTAGCTTTAATAGATAAAAATCTTGAGCTAGAGCACACTATTTCAAAAAGAAAGCTGAATTTGAGGCTGCACTTAATGAGAAAAATGATGAGATTTACAAGCTTAAATGCCAAATAAAAGATGGTAAAGCTAGGGAAGATGTACTTCTAGAGAAGTACAGAGACCTCAAGGAAACTCTTGCAAACACCCAAGTAGAGTGTGATCGATGGGTGCAATCATGCAAGGGTTTTGAAATGCTTCTTAGCAAGCAATCAGTTTCCAATGTGAAGTTTGGCATTGGCTATAATCACAATGCTCCTCTTACAGATTTTACTTCAAGAGCAGAAGTTGAATCTGATGGAGAGAGCAATAACCAATCCTTCTCATCATGTGACCTACTATCTTCTGATTCAGCATCATCAGAGATAAAAGTCAGCAGTTGCTCCTGCCAAAACCAATCAGCTGATGCTACAACAGCTGATGGTTCAAATGCTGACTGTCACATGATCAAAAAGTTGATCAACTCCGGTGTTGTCTCTAGAAGTACTGAAAGTACTGGAGAGCAAGTGATAACACCTGAAGTTCAAACCTCAACTACTGCCAGCACTGAAGAGAAGAAAACTGACAGTAGAAAAGGTTTGAAGACAACTAAAGAAGAGGTCAGGAAAGCAGGTACTAAAGGGAAGAAAACTGCTAGTACTGATAACAAATAGCTGAAGAACAAGTCTTCAGCAGTTTCATCTTCTTTAGTTGATGATCAACATAAGATGAAGAAGAAGCCATGTGAAGTATGTGGCTTGTTCAATCATCTTACTGATGATTGTTGGTATAAAAGGGGATCCAAACTCAAACAAAATGAGAGAGTTAAAGAGCAAATAAATAAAATGAAAAATGAGTTTGAAACCAAGTTTGTACTAGCAACATCAAAGCCTGAAATCTCTAAGCCCAAAGCTAAATCTAAAAGGAAAGTAGGGGTTACTCAGGCAACAGCTGAGGTTGCTCAAAAGAAGATGGTGCAACATAGGAATCCATCATCAACAAGTCCTAATGTGTCTGAAGAGCTGAAAGCCTTATCACAAAGTCAGACACAACTGGTGATGATGGTTCAGCATCTAATGGGAAGAGTCAACCATTTAGATGCTCCTGTGTTGAAACCACAGAAAAGGAAATCTAAGCCAAAGGGTTCCTCTTCTACACCATCTTCTTCACCTCAGGCTGTTACACATAACACACCTATTAGTGTTGCACCTGTAGTTGAGAACAGACCCAAAACCAAATAGGTTTGGGTCTCTAAAACTAACTAACATGTGGTTATGATTGCAGGGTTCTTCAACATGCCAAAGAAGCATCTGGTATGTAGATAGTGGAGGATCTATGCACATGACAGGAAGCAGCTCCCTTCTTAATGACTACTCTCAAGGAAAGAAGGGATTTGTCTCCTTTGGCAATGATGCAAAGGGTTACATCATCGGAAAAGGCTTTGTTTCCAATGGGGAAATAAGGTTTGATGATGTTAACCATGTGGAGAATCTCAAGTACAACCTCTTGAGTGTCAGTCAAATGTGTGATAAAGGCCATGTTGCCCTTTTCACAAGCCAGAACTGTCGGATTCTGTCATCCAAAGTTCTAAACTTGATTGACAAGGTGTTGGATGAATACACTCTCCTGAAGGCCAACAGGACAGGAAGAGTGTATGCCTTATATCTTTCCAAAAAGATAGATCTAAAAGGCCATCCTTGCCTATTCTCCAAGGCATCTCCTCAAGAGTCTACTCTATGGCATAGAAGGCTGGGGCATGTTAATTTCAAGAACATGAATCAGCTGATAAGCTATGGTTTAGTAAGAGGATTGCCTTTGAAGGAGTTCAAGTGTGAAGATAACTGCATTGCTTGCTTAAAAGGAAAACAACACAAAGTTTCATTCCCTTCAATAGAAGAACCAAAGTCCACTGCCTGCTTGCAGCTTCTGCACATGGATCTCTTTGGTCCTGTCAGAGTGATGAGCCTGGCAAAGAATAAATACTGCCTGGTAATTGTGGATGATTATTCCAGGTTTGTATGGACTTTCTTCTTGCACTCCAAGGATGAAGCAGCCAAGACAATCATGAACTTTGTGTTATTTGTAGAAAAGCAGTATTCCCTGCAGGTCAAGTGTGTGAGGAGTGACAATGGAACAGAGTTTAGAAACCACACACTTGACGACTTCTACCTGTCCAAGGGAATTAAAAGACAGTTTAGTATTCCTAGAACTCCTGAGCAGAATGGAGTGGTTAAGAGAAAGAACAGGACTCTCATTGAAGCTGCAAGGTCAATGTTGGCCGACTCAGGGCTGCCACTGACCTTTTGGGCTGAAGCTGTCAATACAGCTTGCTATGTAGAAAATAGAGCTTTAGTGAATAAGAGGTTGATGAAGACTCCTTATGAAGTTCTTCATCATTTGGCTCCTCTGATTTCATTCTTTAGAGCCTTTGGGTGTCCATGTTTTATTCTCAACACTAGCAACCCACTCCAGAAGTTTGCTAGTAAGGTGGATGCAGGGTATTTTATTGGTTATTCATCAACTTGCATGGCATACAGAGACTTCAACTGTAGGACAAAGGTGGTTGAAGAAACTCTACATGTTAAGTTCAATGAATCTCCAAAGGACAAGATTCCACAAAACCCTATGGAGTTGTTTGATCTGGACATACTGCAATATGTTCCTTATCAATCTCCAGCTGTTGAGCCTGTCAACTGTTCTCCACCTGGTGGTACTGATGATGATGTAGTCAGTACTCACCTCTTCAGGTTTAGTGACAACCTGCCTGAGTCCACTAAACCTGATGCTCCTGTAGTTTCAGCAGCCCCATCCACAACAAATACTGATGAGATTTCTGCAAGCTCTACTTCATTTGAGCTGCCATCTCCTACATGGTTTCAAGAATCTTCATCACCATTTGTTACTGCTGAAAGTCCTACAAACACTTGCACTGACATTATAGTCTATCAAGAGCTGAAGAATCACCCCATATCTCAAATCATTGGTGATATCAATGCTGGAGTTTCAACCAGGAGTCAATTGTCCAATTTCTGCTTCTATGCTCTCTTCATCAGTCAGCAAGAGCCAAAGAACTATCATGTTGCTTTAAGAGACAAAGGATGGGTTGAAGCAATGCAGCTTGAGCTTCTTCAGTTCAAGAAACAACAAGTGTGGGAGCTTGTTTCTTTACCCAAAGGGAAGTGTGCAATAGGCACTAAATGGGTATTCAGGAACAAAACAGATGAGAAGGGCCAAATAGTTAAGAACAAGGCCAGGCTGGTTGTCCAGGGGTTTGCACAAGAGGAAGGCATCGATTATGATGAGACCTTTGCCCCTGTGGCAAGACTGGAAGCAATCAAACTGTTCTTAGCTTATGCTGCCTTTCACAGTCTTAAGGTTTATCAAATGGATGTCAAAAGTGGCTTCTTATATGGTAAAATAAAAGAAGAAGTTTATGTGTGTCAACCACCAGGCTTTGAGGACAATAAACATCCTGATTGGGTGTACAAGCTTGATAAGGCTCTTTATGGGCTGAAGCAAGCTCCTAGAGCTTGGTATGAGACACTATCAACTTTTCTTCTACAGAATAAGTTCACTAGAGGCACCATTGATAAAACCTTATTCATCAAAGAATAAGTTTACTAGAGGCACCATTGATAAAACCTTATTCATTAAGACTGTGGGACAACATAAGCTCCTTGTTCAAATTTATGTAGATGACATCATCTTTGCATCCTCTGATCTAAAGTTGTGTGATGAGTTTACAATGCTCATGAAGCAAAAGTTTGAAATGAGTGCTATGGGGGAATTACAGTTCTTTCTAGGTTTGCAAATCAAATAAAGGGATGATGGAATCTTCATCCATCAGTCCAAATACACAAAGGAGTTGTTGAATAAGTTTGATTTACAAACCTGCAAGCCCTGTTCTACTCCCATGAGCAGCATCACACAACTAGATGTAGATCAGAAAGGTAAAGCGGTTGATGAAACCCTTTACAGATGTATGATTGGGTCCTTGATGTACCTTACAGCTTCTAGACCAGACATCATGTTTGCAACATGTGCCTGTGCTAGATTTCAGGCTGCACCTAAAGAATCCTATTTGATTGTAGTCAAAAGGATCTTTAGATATCTGCAAGGTACCCAATCACTAGGTCTTTGGTATTCATCTGGTCATTCTTGCAAATTAGTTTCTTTCTCTGATAGTGACTATGCAGGATGCAAAGTCACCAAAAAATCCACTTCTGGTGGTTGCCAATTCCTAGGCAATTGTTTAGTTTCTTGGCAGAGTAAGAAACAAACATCAATTGCTACATCCACTGCTGAAGCTGAGTACATTGCTGCTGCAAGTTGTACATCTCAGATACTCTGGCTTCAGAACCAACTCTTGGATTATGGCATTACAAAGACTAAGACTCCATTATTAATGGATAGTGCTTCAGCTCTTTGCATTGTTAAAAATCCAGTCCAGCACTCTAGGACCAAACATATAGAGATCAGACATCATTTTATTATGGATTGCTATGAAAAAGGTCTGATTGATCCAAAGTTCGTGCCTAGTGCTGATGAGCTTGCAGATATATTTACTAAGCCTTTAGATAGTGCCACATTTCAAAACATGGTCCTAAGGCTTGGTATGCTGCAGCTAGAATAATTTAACTAATACTGATGGTCTCAGTTCACAAGTACTGATGAGCATCAGTATGCAAAGGTCAAATATAAGTACTGATGAGTAATTTAGTCTTCAGCATTTTCACAACTACTGAAGACTAAAATGCTTCAAAGTACTGATGTACATTATTTGTTGAAAACAACTGATGTAGTGAGGTGGATTACAACTACTGGTATCATTTTCAAACAAATAAGTACTGAAGAACAAATTTTGCTCACAAGTACTGATGTGTAATCTTACACAAGTACTGAAGACAATTTGTTCACCAGCTCTGGAGTATTTCATCAGCACTTGTGAACATCTGATCATAAGAGCTAAAGGCATAAATATTCACAAGAGCTGAAGGGTCAATGAAACATCTGAAAGTCAGCCAAAGAGCTGATGAGTAAATGTGGAGGTCAGCATGAAACAACTGATTTGACGGAAACTGCTGATGAGTAATTTTACTCTTCAGCTGATGCCAACAGCTGCTGTTTCATACCCAAACAACTGAAGGACAAAACCATGTCTTCAGTAGTTTCACAACTACTGATGACTAACACCAAGTCCTCAGTTGTTTACAACAACTGAAGCAATACCATGTCTTCAGTAGTTCACAACTACTGATGTCAGTAATTCACAACTACTGAAGGCTAATACCAAGTCTTCAGTTGTTACAACATCGGAAGATGAAAACTAGATCTTCAGTAGTTTATAACTACTGAAGACTGACAACAAGTCTTCAGCCGTTTACAACATCTGAAGGACAAAACCAAGGCTTTCAGTAGTTTCATCTACTGAAGACTAACACCAAGTCTTCAGATGTTACAACCACTGAAGGTTAAAAACCACGTCATCAGTAGTTTCAACAACTGATGACTAACACCAAAACCTTCAGTAGTTTTCTTTCAGCCTTTGCCATACCCTATAAATACCCAACCTTCAGAGCTTTTCATTCTCACTTGACCTAACTTTTCAAAAACCTCTGAAATTCCCATACACCATTAATGGCGGCCATGCAACTCAAACCTCGACACAACTGTGTCGCATATCTTACTAAATCGCCTTTCTGGTCTAAGTTTCACAATGCCGTCGATCTGATGACCGATTCACCATACCAAACGACATTCCTTCTCAACCCCACCATATACACTGATTCCTTGGCGGAGTTCGGGACGAACATTAACGTCCAAACCGGAGCATACGATGGCGAGGTCTCTCTCCGGTCCTCCGTAAACAACCACCCAGTGGTTATCACTCCAGCTACTATTCGAGAAACCCTAAAGCTGGAGGATGCCACCTTCCCAACCTCTTACCCCAAAGGCGCCCTCGATCTATGTTTCACAGCCAACGACTATCAGGGCGACCTCTCTGCCACCACTGAGACCGCCCCACAAAGCCCCACACTAATAGTCGCCAAAGTGTTGACCCATCTGAGCACTCCACCCTCTCCCCAGAAACCAATTCCAACTGGGGAGACCCCAACCGAAGAGAGGGTGGACACAAGTGCTGGTGGGAGCCCACAACACAGGGAATCACATGTCCAATCTCCCAGTGTGGCTAGGGAGATAGGATATTCTGGTGAGGCTGCCACTTCCCCTGCATCAGCACATGAGCAGGAAGAAGCTGGTACAAGCAATAAGACCTCACCAGAGGCAACTGCCGATGATGGATCCAATCCGGAGGCTGGAAGTCCCCAGTACCAATACCAAGGGGCACATGCAACTACTGAGCCACACTCAGTGCATGTACATCCTGACATTGTCAGGAGGTCCGGTGATTCAGTTCACACTGATGATGACCTGAGGTTCTTCTTTGATGTAGTTGCTCAAAACACAATTCTTGAGGAGAAGGTGAGCAGACTCAAAGAGCTGCTTGCCAAATTCTCCCAAGAAGCAAGTCCATCTGCCACCATAAACCCACAGATGGCACCTTCACCCGAAGGTCTCATAGACACTCAACCACTCCCACAAACTCAGCCACCTGCCCCTGCTTCTGGCACTAGCTCTCAGGAACAGAACCCTCCTGAGCAGCTAGATGCTATCTTCCAGAAATCCCTGCCTCTCATCACACCTATAATCATAGAAATTGGGATGAAAACCATTGATGAGAGGCTTCCCACTCATATACAACCCATGGTGGAGGTTGCTATTGCAAAGGCGCTTGCTGATGGTCAAACCCCAACCAATGCACCCAAAAAGGGGGAGACATCAGTGAAAGTTAAGAGGAAGAGGATGGAGGAAGAGATAGAAGTAGGGAGAGAGAGGGCAAATAAGAGGGAGAGGTCTGAGGAGACGGGTAGGGAGAAGGGGAAGGAGAAGGTGAGGGAGGAGAGTGAGCGAATAGAAGTGGCTGAAATCCAAAAGGATTTCAGTTTCACTTATCAAAAGAAAAGAGGAGAGAAGAGAGGAGAGGAGGGAGAGAAGGTAGAGAAGGGTGATCCTGATCTAGCAGCTCTTGTCAAGGAGGCTGATGCTGAACAAAGCAGATCAATGGACTCTATCATTGATCAGTTGTTCAGACAAGGCTTTGACAAGGACACTGCCTTGCTAGATCAGGAGATTAGGAAGATGGAGGCAAGAGAGATTGAATACCGATGGTCTACTTATAGCCAAGAGGATAAAAAGAGACTCGAGGCTATGAGTAGATTCATTTCGAAGTATCTAGGGAGGCCAGTCCTTGATGTCAAGGCATGGACCAGGGATAGAATCTTGGCTATAGCCACCAAGATCTGTTCGGCTGGTGATTTCACAAAAGGGCTGGTCGCAGAAGCCCTTTCTGAAGCAGGTGCTGGGAACAGGACCCTGCTAGTAAAACAAACCAAACCTGCTTTTATTTCTAGGTTACTAGCAAGGCCTGACAACATTCCCACACCAACAACCCAAACACAACCCACAAAACCAACCCCTTCACCATCAAAACCCACAGCCAATGATCCACCCTTGAAGAAGAAGAGAAGGGTGCTGAGGCTGCAAGAAGAAGAAGAGGAGGATGAGGAGGATAGACCTCCTCTTTCTGCAGTCATCCCTCTACCCAAAGCCAAATCCAAAACCATCTCTCCCACCTCACAGATGGATACTGTGAGGGTTAAGATAGAGAAAGAGGAGCAGCAGAAGCTTCATGATGCTGAAATGCTAAAGTCAATTGACCAAGCCTATGCTGCCTCTACCTCTATCATGAATATGAAGAAGGAAGCTCTGAGACTCTTCAGTCTCAAACAAACTTTCCAATATGACAAAGAGAGAGTGAGGACTTGGCCTGATCCTAGGGTGGCTCACAGGATAATTAAGAAAGATATGCCGGTGAGATACAAGAGCCAATTAAGAAGATTGTAGATGAAGTGATCTCTGTGGCTTTTGTAATAACACCCTGGGAAATTGTGGAAGAGTTCGAGAAGGCCTATAGAGCTAACCAATCACCCCACACGATGTTGGAGAATAGGGTGGTTAGGAAAGGGTTAGTCTATAAGAGGCTTGAGAACTTCCACAAAGATGAGCTCAACTTGTTGCTAGAGGGCAAACACCCAGATGAATTCACTTATAGACAAGTTACAACAGTTGAGCTCAAGAATGGCAAATAGGCCAAGTTTGTCTCAGAGCTGTACGGCCGTGAAGGATTATTCGAAGGTGCGCCTGAGGACCTATCCAAAGAAGAACAACTCACATTCCTCAGAGCCTACACCAGAGAATCCTACAGGCTCGTACATGGGAGGTAAGTCTCATGGATGGGAAAACAGCCCTGTGTCCAGTTCCCCAAGACAGGGCTCCTATCCATACTTAGCCAAACAAATATCAGAGACTTTCTCCCAGGCCAGTGCTTATCAGGATCAACTTCTGATCTGATCCAGAAGGAAATAGACCAATATTTCTGCCAACAATAAGTGGGACAATAAATAACTTAGAGGTTTTGGCTGCATTGGTTCAGGGGGAGTTTGTTGGACCAAAAGAACCAATGACCCAAGATCAAGAAAATCTCTAAGTCCCACATGACATCACAACAACTGCTGAAGACCTTCATCAGCAGTTTGACAAAGTCTGAAGAATCAACAGCTGAAGATCAAAGATCTGAAGTACAACAACTGAAGATCCCAAAGTGCTGAAGATAAGTACTGAAGTCTGAAGTACTGATAAATACAAGTACTGAAGACTTCAAGTACTGAAGACAAGTGCTGAAGATCAAAGTCTGAAGAACTGAAGAACTGAAGATCAACTACTGATGCACAAAGTCTGAAGACAATGACTGAAGACATCAGCTGATGACAACTATTGAAGTCATCAGCTGATGAATCATCTGAAGACCAAAGTCTGAAGACCAAAATGCTAAAGCTTCAGAGTTTGTCACAACAGCTGAAGAAGTCTTCTTCTGTTGTTGTGATGGTTTTTCTTTTCAGTAGTTTTATGTTTTTCCTTTCAGTAGTTTGTACAACAGCTGAAGAGCTTGTTCTTCAGCTGTTATAGTTCAGTAGTTGTAAACGACTGAAGAGTTTGTTCTTCAGTCGTTGTAGCTTTTCAGTAGTTTCCTTTTCAGTACTTGTAATAGGTAGAAAACTTAGTAATTTTGTAAGAAGATGTCAGCTGTTGTGACATCTTTAGTAGTTTAAGTGTTCTATCAGTAGTTAGTTAAATAACTGTTAATGTCAGTGGAATCTGACAACAGTATGGGTCTTTTTCCTATAAAAAGGCAGTGACCTAGTTGTATTCCGCGCCGAAATGTGGGGAGCAAAAGGAATATTATTCCTTTTTGGCAGAATTGTTCTCTGTCTCTCTACATTTACTATTACATGCAAAATTCTTTATTTTCTTGCTATAATTGCTAATTTTCGTGCTAAATCCGCTGCGAATACAACCTAATTGATCAAACTAGAGGCTGAGATCCTGTCAAAGTCTTATAAAGAATTGATCACAATATAACAAGTAACTGTAAGTAAATGAACACAGGATGTAAATTTTCAAGGTACTTTTATATATTGCTTCTCAACTCAAAGGATTACAAGACTCTTGGACTCAAAATCGCTTATATAAAGAGTTACAAGGAGAAGATATATATAATACTACCTACAGCCGGATATACTTTGATACCAGCTGGACACCTCTAACCTAACATCTATACTACAAGATTCTAGGTGAAGTCTTTCAGACATTTTGCCTGAGAGTTGGTAGTCAGGACATGTCCCTGACTTACCTTTTGTCACCAACTAAAGTTGGTAACATGTACTACCATAAAAAGGTGAACAGTAGAATAAAGTATGGTCAACAACATGGCTCTACTGGACATAGTAATGTCTTCCGAAGGGTAAAGTACTTCGGAAGAATAAATTCTTTCGAAGCCACTTATACTTCGGAAGACTGCTTCTTCTGAGGCTTGGAGTCTTCTTTGTCTTCAGAAGCTCAGACTTTGTCTTTATCTCTTTCATCAGACTTTGTCTTCGGAAGCTCAGACTTTGTCTTCGGAAGCTCTTTCAGACTTTGTCTTCGGAAGCTCTTTCAGACTTTGTCTTCGGCTGTTGTTCTTCAGACTCTTGGAAGATCTCTTGCTTGGCTTCGGAAGCCCTTCAATGTAGCACCAAAAATGACTATGAAGTGGTTTTGGTTGCACCAGCCTCATCATGATCCAACAAACTCCCCCTAGGCTGATGCGACCAAAAATTCACTTCCCTCTTCTTCTCAAAGCTCTCAGCACCATGGAAAGTAAGTGTTTATCAGTGTCTTTATTCTTCCTGATGTGGTGCTGAGAATCTTGTACAAATCCTTGGTAGACAGAACCTCTACTCTGTCACCTTGGATTATGTGTACCCTCTATTGTGGCCCCCTGAAAAGAGTTAGTTGATGGGAACTATAGTCATATTCCCATCTAACTATTGGTTCCAATTCAGGACCTTCCACCATCTGTAGAAAGGCTGTGCCTTTGGTGGTTGGTCTTTCCTTGTCTTCCGCTCTTTTCAGCTTCAACTCTTCTTCAATCTTGGCTCTTCTACTTTGTTCAGCCAAGTGGAGACCGTTGATATGATTTCTGATGTGTGCAGCAGTCTCAGAGTTGGAGGGACTGGAGAGTGGCTTCTCAGCAAGCTCGGCAAGATCAAATCTGCTGAGATGTAGTAGAGAAGTGGCGTTAAGCCTATTGGTTTCACCATTCTCCCTTTCCACAACAAAGTTGTGAGAAGGTTCATCAAACCTCCACTGGATTATAGCATTCCTAGGTCTAGGAGATTGACTAGAAATCCTGTCCTCCTTCCTTGTATCCAGTAGAGTCACCAGCCTCCTTCTTAGTCTCTTCTCCTCAGCATTGAGGGTATCGGAGTTGAGACCAAGAAGTCTTGCAGCCTGGCCCAAAGTGTCTCTAGGCAACTCAAGAAATTGGCCTAGGGTGAGGGAGCTTGAAGAGTTATCAACATAGGTGATGTTGATAAGGTCTCCCTCACAGGAGATGCTGCTCAAAGTGGTGCAGTTGACGAGCCTTGTCTTGAACTCTTTTATTTCCTCAAAGGAGAGATGTTGAGGAGGCTGAGGGGATGGTCTTGGTTTTGTTGGGTAGGCTTAGGTTTAGTGGTTTTGGGTTGTGTTTTGGGTTTTAGGATGGGTAGTTTGGGTGGTTGAGGTGATGTGGTAGGTTTGGGTAGAGTTGTGGGTTCAGGGGTGAAGGTTTCATCAGTGGGTTCGGTTTTGATAGGAAATGGGGTTGGTTCTTTTGGTGTGGGTTGTGGTTTAGTGGTTGGCTATGGTTGAGTGGCTGGGGTAAAGACCATTCCCTGTACCCTCCTGTACATCTCCTTCCTTTTCCCCAGACGGATGTCAGCTTTTATTTCACTGACTATCCGCTGGAGTTTCCTTTCGGACATAGGTCCCACCTGCCTACCAGAGAAGCCATGAGCCCGGAGATAGTCTTTCATCCAGGCTTTGCCATTGGACTTCTTGGTGGCAGTGACCCCCTTCTCTTCCTCTCTCCTCTTCTTCTCCCTCAACCTCTCCCTAGCAGCTCTCTTCCTTTCCTTCTCTATTTGATCCTACTCTTTGTTGTGGAGCAGCAGGATCATGTCATCATCATGAGGAGACAGTTCAGGAAGATTAAAGCCTCTTGAGAGTAGGAATTTAATCCTATCCTCTCTCAGCTTCAGGGCTGCTTCTCTTCGCACTTCTTCTTCCTTCTCTAAGGCCAACCTGGCTTGTTCTTCTTGCTTTAGCCTGGTTGACCTCTCCAAAATCACCAACTCCTCTAGTGGTAGCAGGAGTATCTCCTCATTAGCAGCTCCTAAGCTGATGAGCTGGTCAATGAGTGATGTCCTTCTCTTTTGGTTGATCTCTTCCTGATTGGCTGCAGCTGCCTTAGAACAAGCAGCTAGCAGCTTTTCAGTAGGAAACCTACCTTTCTTTTTGAGCTTCTCAATCCTCTCCTCCTCCTGAAGCTCTTTCGCAGTCAATTTTCTTTTTTCCTTTGTCTTTGGAAATGCTTGACTGTGGTGGTTCTTGGATGGAGGGTTGTGATTGAGAGAGAAGTTCAGCTGGTGTTTGGGTTGGAGGAATGTCAGAAATATCCTCCCTGCTCACCTCAGATGCTATTTCAGCAATAACATCTGTGATGGTCAGTTCCTCGGACATCTGGAATAAGCCTTCCCCAACTTCTATTTCGGCCTCAGAAGACTTGTCTTGTTCTTCCGAGGCTTCAATGTCAGCTTCGGAAGCTTCAGCTTGAGCTTCAGAAGATGAGACTGCCGCAAGTTCTGTCCCAACTGTTTTAGTTGCTGGGCGATCAGTCCCCATTTCCCCTTCGAAGCTAATCTCAGGTTCCATGTGGACCTTAGGTTGACCAACTTCTTCCACAGTGGTAGAAGGTGCAGTCAGTCTTTGAAGCTCCTCAGCCCCAAAATATATAAGTGTGGTGTCGGAGCTGGGCTGTTCTAGGGATGATCTCAATACAAACTTTCTGAAAAGTATGTAGAGATCTTGAAGCATCTTTTAGTCAATCTCTAGAAAAGATTGAGATGACTCAGGTAGTGTGATGAGTTGGGAAGTAAGGGATTGGGTCTGTGGTTCCTCAAGTGTTTGTCTCTGAACTTTCTCCCCCTTTTTGGTAGCATCATCTTGAGAGCTAGATGAGTTAGAGAAAGAAGTGATTGATACCTGAATAGGTACATGCCTAACAGACCTCTCCGTCTATTTCTCAGCTAGTTTAGCCTTGAGGTTGTTAATCTCAAGTTGCTGAGTGGCAGTCCTTGATTCTAAGATCCTCACCTGTGATTCCAGGTTGGAGACCATAGAAAGCAAGTACTAAAGTGTTAGTTGCATACTTCCCTCATCTTCATGAGAAGAATCACGAGGAGATGAGATAACATACCTAGTATGCTTAGTCTCACCACCAGATGTGGCTTCTTGGCACCCTGGATACCTTTGCTCAAAGTCATCTCTTTCAGAGATGTCAATGGGCAAAGTTGCCATAGACTCAGTCCTATTGATGTTACCACTGTCCTGAGAGCTCAATAAGAGACTCTGAATAGTGGCAGCTGAGCCTACATGAGTCCCCTCCACATCAGTGGACTCACCTCAGTAATTGGCTGCTGACGGGGGCTAGAGACAAGGGATCTCTCTTGGCTCTGTTGATCTTTCAGAGGGTGTTATAGATCAACTTCATGGCCATGGAGAGATGTAATCTCTTCATCAGTGCGGAGTAAAAGGTCAGTGAAAGATAGGGAGGTTAAACCTACTGACCCAGGACCTAGATCAATGTCTACAGGCATTGAGCCTATGGTGGGGCTGTCCCTAGAAGGTTGCATAGGGGAGTGTAGAGACTCACCCTGTGGGCTTAAGGCTTGGGGTTCGGGCTCTTGGGTTTGAGACTGAGGAGGCTCAAAACCCACATTGAGGTCGAATGTGAAGGAAGGTGTGACCTCGGACTGAGTGGGAGCCCATGATTCCACTCTAGCCCTTTTGGTTTGAACTGAAGGAGCTTGTTCAATCAGAGTAGATTGAACAAGGGTTCATTTGGGTCGTCTCTGGTATGTAACTTTAATGGGTAAAGAATATTTTGGCATTGTGGTGGAGGTTGCTGGTGTGGGTTCATCACCTGTGGGGATAACAAGGATGTCACCAGGAGCTATGCGCTTAGTCATCGCTGGAGGTAATGGAGTGTACCTTCCAGTGAAGTTGATGGAAACCTTCTTCAGTATTTTAAAAATGATAGGCCTCACTTGTGGAACAGTAAGAGCAGCTACGCAGACAAGCTTGCTCGGTTCCAGCTCACAGTTGATTATGTGTTGAATAAATCTGGGATACATGAAGAATGTATCCCTGCTCAGATTGCTGATAAGGTTGGTCAACACAAATCGTGAGTAGTTGAATCAGAGACCTCTCACCAACCCATGAACTAGGCATCCTAGTTCATATGTGATTTGATCCCAACCCCCTGATTTGTTAGAGAGGCAGTGAAGGATAATGTGCAGCAGGAACTTCCAATAATAGGAGAAGTTAAACATGTAGACGGTAGACCTGCTCACATCCCCTCCATATCCCATGAGGATATAGGTGCCTTCCAAGTCTTCTTTGGGGAACTCAGTAGGAGCCCCATCATCATGAAGCTCGAGATGCTCCCTGATGAGCTGTTCAGTGATGACCAACTCTTGGCCACAAATGCGGGTTCTCAGGACTCGAACCCCATTCAGAACTGCAGTTTGACCGTTACTCCAGAATACGGACATGTGGTTGGAGTATACGGTGGGGTTAACTGTAAGTGCAGTAAGGTATGTGGATTCGGTAAGAAAGGTGATGATTTGGGTGAAGTCGGCATCCCTTGACGAATCAAGTAATGCGACTTGGTTGTGCTGAGGGTTTAGCGCCATTGAATAGAAGGTAAGCTTGAATTTGGGTGAAATTGCAGGTTTGACAGTGAAGGGAATAGTTAGGGCAGTAAATTGGTAAAAGAAGATGAAATTGATCAGTCAAGATTATTTAAAGGGATGAATAGTGTAGTAGCGGTAATAGGGTAACTGTTTTGGGGTTACTGTGGGTGGTATGGTGGTTTACGGCGGAGAAATGATAGTGGCGGCAAGAATAATTTTAAATAATCTGACCATCATGAACAAAATCTTTACCTTTTATAGAGTGGGGCCCAAAAGATATCCGTTACATATAAAAACCTTTACTTCCGAATGTAAAACATTTCCGAAGGTAATTTTCTTCCGAAGGCAATTTCTCTTCCGAAGCAAGTCATTGCTTCCGAAGGTAAAATTGTCTTTTGAAGGCACTTTCTCTTCCGAAGCAAGGCATTGCTTCCGAAGGTAAAGTTGCCTTTCCGAATGGAGAGTTTTATAAGCTTCGGAAGTAGATCTGATGTGAAATCAATCGCTTCTTCCGAGACCAAAAGCTCTTCCGAGAAGAAAATTTCCATTGAGAAATTTGGCTTCGGAAGATATTCAAGAATATCTTCTGAGAGTTAATTCCTCTTCGGAAGGAATTTACACTTGGAATAATTTAAAGATCTTTTGTAACAGGGCTTAAATTGTATTGACACAAGACATTACATATTTTAAAAGGTTTTCAAAAGAGGTAGTTAATCAATGTTTATCATCCCAATAGCTGATATGAGATACTTAAATCATTGTTCATCAAATGCCTTTGTGAACAGATCAGCATATTGTTCATTTGCGTCAACTTTGATTAACTTTATCAGATGTTTCTCATGAATATCTCTAATGAAATGATACCTGATATCAATATGTTTTGTCTTAGAGTGCTTCACTGGATTCTCAGTAATGGAGATAGCACTATTGTTGTCAATATGGATAGGAGTAGTCATGAAGTTGAATCCATAGTCTAACATTTGATTTTGAATCCATAGCAGTTGAGCATAGCAGCTAGCAGCAGCAATGTATTCAGCTTCAGCAGTTGATGTAGAGACACTGGATTGTTTCTTGCATTGCCATGAGATAATCCTTCCACCAAGAAATTGACATCCTCCTGATGTTGATTTCTTGTCAATGTTGCAGCCACCATAGTCACTATCAGAGTATCCATAGAGATTAAAATTACTATTTCTTGGATACCAGAGACCTAGTTTAGGTGCTCCTTTGAGGTATCTGAGGATTCTCTTTGCAGCAGCTAGGTGAGACACCTTGGGAGCAGCCTGATACCTTGCACAAATGCATGTGGCAAACATGATATCTGGTCTACTAGCAGTGAGATACATCAGAGAACCAATGATTGCTCTATACTGATGTTGATCAGTATCCTCCCCCTCAAGGTCAGGGTAAAGATTATGGTTTCTGGGTATAGGTGTCTTAGTTGGTTTACAGTCCTTCATTTCAAATCTATCTAAGATGTCTGAGACATACTTAGATTGACTTATGAAGAACCCTTCCTTCATCTGTTTCACCTGAATTCCAAGGAAAAAGTCCATTTTTCCCATGGAACTCATTTCAAATTTCTGCTTCATAATGCTCTCAAAGTCCTTGCATATTTGGTCATTTGAAAAACCAAATATGATGTCATCAACATAGACTTGAACGAGCAAGATGTCTTCTTTACTCTTTCTGATGAAAAGAGTCTTGTCAATGGTACCTCTGGTGTAGCCATTCTTCAGGAGAAACTGAGATGAGGTCTCATACCACAGCCTAGGTGCTTGGTGCAGCCCATATAGAGCTTTTATCCAGTTTGCACACATAGTTGGGGTGATGTGGGTCTTCAAATCCTGGAGGTTGACATACATAGATTTCCCTATCTATATCCCCATATAGAAAGCACACTTGACATCAAGTTGGTAGACTGTGAAGTTCTTGGATGCAGCATAAGCAAGGAAGATCCTAACTGGCTCAAGTCTTGCAACAGGTGCAAAGACATCAGTATAATCACTTCCTTCCTCCTGGGTGTACCCTTGAACTACTAGTCTTGCCTTGTTCTTGATAATCAAGCATTTATCATCTTTCTTGTTTCTGAACACCCATTTAGTGCCTATGGGTACTTGACCAGATGGTAGTGGGCATAGATTCCAGACCTTTTTTCTTTTGAATTGAAGCAGCTCCTCCTACATCGGTTCAACCCAACTACTATCCTTTAAGGCATCTTCCACCTTTCTTGGTTCCATCTGAGACAAGAAGCATGAGTACAAGCAGACATTCCCATGATGAGTTTGCCCTCTTGTTCTCATACCCTCAGAGACATTCCCTATGATGTTCTCAGTTGGATGAGTGTTGTGAATCCTAAGGCGAGGAATCACTTCCAGTTGCAGAGATAAGTCCAGGTTGGACATGTTCTGATCAGGAACTGGATCACTCTGTCCAACTATTGTTTCAAAGTCATTCAATGAGGACTGATTGAATGATTGAGAAACATCATCAATGGTTGGTTGTGAAGTAGTATTAACAGTTGCCTGTTCCTTCAGAATGCTACTTCCCTCAACCTGGTGTTGTAATGGATCACCTGAAGAGCTTTGAGGTTGATCAAGTGATTCACTAGTTGAAGCTTCATTATTCCTAGAGATAGTTACACTATCAGATCTGAGAATGGTTGAAGCTTGTGGCCTTTCAGCTCTTGGAGAATTTGGAAGAGGTCTGGGAAGCTCAAATAGTTGACCTGCATCAACATCAGCATCACTTTGAGCACCCATTCTAGCTAAAACATTCTCACAAGATTATTTAGAATAGTTTGGAAACAATTCTAAATCAAAGATATAATCAGGTCCATTCCCCCTAACACAAGGAGTGTGCTCATTAACCACTATATTGGATGACTCCTCAAATTGTTGATTCTTGATGTTGTATACTCTATAAGCTTTGGAGCTAGAAGAGTATCCAACAAAGATAGCATCATCCGACTTCTCAGCAAACTTTGCTAAGTTGTCCTTTGTGTTAAGTATGGTACACCTGCAGCCAAAGGACCTTAGAAAGCCAATGAACGGTGGTCTCTTGTTCCATAACTCATAAGGGGTTTTTCCATGGGGCTTAACTACAAGAACCCTATTCTGCACATAGCATACAGTGCTGACCGCCTCTGCCCAGAATGTTACAGGCAGCTTTGAATCAGCTAACATTGTCCGAGCAGCCTCAATAAGTGTCCTATTTCTCCTCTCAGCAACACCGTTTTGTTGAGGAGTCCTGGGAGCACTATATTGTCTGACAATCCCTTTTGAGTCATAGAATATGTCAAGAACAAAGTTCTTAAACTCATTCCCTTGATCACTTCTAATGATCTTAACCTTGTGATCAATTTGATTTTCTATTTTAAGAATAAAAGATTTTAATGTTTCAGCAGTTTCATCTTTACTTCTTAAAAAGAATACCCATGTAAATCTTGTAAAATCATCAACAATCACAAGGCAATATGATTTCCTTCCAATGCTCATTATACTTGTGGGACCAAAGAGATCCATGTGCAATAAGTGTAATGGAGTAATGATAGAGTTAACACATTTGGATTTATGAGATGATCTGTGTTGTTTCCCTTTCAGGCATGCAACACAGTTATCTTTGTAGAAAAATTCCTTTTTAGGCAAACCATGTACCAAGTTATTTTTAGCCAATTTATTCATTGTTTTAAAATTCACATGACACATGCGTTTATGCCATAGTGTTGACTCATCACTATTAGCTTTGGAAAGAAAGCATGATACTTCACCCATAGGAGAAGCATTGTTCATATCCAGCTTGTACATATCCCCTTTCCTGGGAGATCTAAGAAGCACCAATTCCGGAGGAATTGTCATCCCTGGTTTGAGGATAATGCACTCATGTTCTGTGAAAAGCATCTGATGCTTCTGGTCACAGAATTGAGAAACACTTAACAGATTGTGTTCAAGCTGTTTGACAAAGTTAACTTTGTCAATGTTTATTCTGCCATTGGATATACTTCCTCTGCCAGAAATATATCCTCCGGCCTCACCTCTAAATTGGACAGGCCCTCCATCATAGTTCTGGAATTGTTGAAGGAGAGATCTGTTCCCTGTCATGTGCATGGAGCATCCACTATCTATAATCCAGACATTGTTGTTCTTGTCAAATGGATGTCCCTGCACATAAGATGAGATGGTTAGTTTTGTTTGGAAGCCCAAGCCTTTCAGGTCTTGGGCTCTTCCAAAGAGAGTGACATAATTAAACCGAAAGATATGCATTGGGGTTCAATAGAGGTCGTTGAAGAAGAGGTTTGGGCTGCAGCATCTTCCTTGATCTTCCAATCCATCCCTTGGTTGATCTTTGAAGATGAGCTTGTTGAAGCTTTTGCAGCATGGCCTTCTTGTTCTTCCGAACCTTAGAAGGTTTGGCTTCCGAAGCCGTTTTCCCTTCGGAAGGAGTACATCCTTCCGAAAGCAACTTGGCTTCCGAGATCAATTTCCCTTTTTCATCATTTGGACCGTTTGAAGTGGTCCAACTGAGAAACCTTCTCTGACTCCTTCTCTTCTAACATTATTTGCATAATGTGTGCTTGCTGGATTGTAGTAACAATCTTTAGCCATGTGATTGTGCAGACCACACATTATGTATGCAATGTTAGTATTTTGGGAACTAGTAGGTTGTTGTTTCTTGGATTTCTTCTCTTCATCAGCAACTTTCCCTTTCAACCTCTGATCCTTTGATAGGACAGGAGTGCTGGTATTACACTCCTTTCCTGAATCAGAAGTACCTACCACTTGATATCCGGCAGAAATGAATCAGAAGTGCTTTGGGTCAATCTTAAGCTTGGATTCTGCAACCTTCTTGGCAGTCCTTCTAGCAGTTTTAGCTCTGCTTCTTCTTGCCTTGGTGGTTAGGATTTGGTCTTCACAGGTGGAGATGAGTGTATCCTCCAGTTTCTCCCCTGTGGTGGCCACTATCTTTGCCTCTTCCTCTAGTTCCAATGAAGAAGGGTCAGCAGTTGGAACCTCTTGCTCTTCAGTAACACATGTAGGTAGTCTAATAGACTCATAAGAGTGTGGTGGAGCTATTTCATTGGTTCCCAACCCTTCTTTGTTTTGATAAAACATTTTAGAATGAGAGGTTGATGCAAGAATAGTTTGGAAGCTTTGCTCAGCAATAGCTTGCTTCCTGGCCTGAGCCTCAGCAGTGACCAACTGGGCTTGAACTTCAGATAGTTTGGATATCAGATCTTTAATTTGAGTCTTATAGTTAGTCTTTTCATGTTTTAAAAGAGACACAGTTTTCTCTAACTCCTTATTTTTCTTTTGATAGTCAGATTCAGCTTTCTTAAAATCAGATTTTAGCACATTTAAAGACTCAACCTCAGATCTGATTTCCGAAATGTAATCCTTATAAAGTTTAACTTTAGCAATACAGGCAGCAGTACAAAGATGTTCATATACCTGATCATCATCTGTTCCGGCCATGAGTGCTTGAACGGGAGTCACATCCTGTACCATGAATCTCCAGTCAACTTCTTGAGCCACAGCAGCTGTTTCAGTTGACTTCTCTTCATGCTTTGAAGAAGTGGGATGTGTGGAGGCCTGTGGGGATCCCGGGTTGTTTTTGGGAGCCTTGCATTCCCTAGCAAAGTGACCAAGTTGGTTGTAGTTGTAACACTTTGCTTTGCTCTTATCAAACCCAAACCTGCTGTTGACTGGGTTTTGAGGGAATTGCCTTCCAGTTCTCTTGAAGAACTTCTTCGCTCTGTAAGTTAAAAGAGCCATCTGCTGGACAATGTCCATATACTCCACATCATCTGGACTGAAGCACTCAAGATCATCAAAGCAGTATTGAAAATCACCAGAGTATCCACTTCCAGAGACAAAGGCACAACTATCCTGAAAGGAGTTGTGTTGAACCTTTTGACACTTTGGAGTCTCAGGTAGAGTAATGTAGGGTCCACTATGTGAGTTGTCAGGGTAACATAGCAACTGATGTTGTGGTTCTATGATTTCCCTTTCAACCACATGAAGGGCTGAACTTAGTTGGTTATTGGAGTGACCAGAGGAGTTCTGCATGTTCATCTCCATCTGGAATGCACTTAGGATACCATACAACTCTGTGAGAGTAAGAGTCTTAAGATCCAAAGTTCTCTTGATGACAACACAGTAGTGTGTCTATAGTTTAGGAAGGGAAGACATGAACTTCCTAACTATGTCTCTATTCTCAAGAGCTACTCCAATATCCACCAGAGTAACTACTATCTCAACATACCTGAAGTATTGTTGAGTCAAGGTCTCACCGGCCTTGAAAGTAAAGTTCTCAAACTGCTGCTTCAAGAGATCCTTCTTGTTCTCTTGGGTTTCCTTGGATCCTTCATACATAAGCTTCAATGCTTCCCATAAATCTTTAGCAGTCTTGCACTTCTTGAAGCCTCTTGTAGACGGAGTTGGGGAGAGCAGTTTGGAGAGAGGTCATAGCCCTTTGATCTAGCTCTATTCTCTTCCTGTCTTCTTCTGAGTAGTCATCAACATCTTTTGGAATGATGCGATTACCTGTGGCAGAAGTAGTGCTTGGTATGAAAGGACCATTGACAATGGAGTCCCACATCCTTGAATCTTGACACTTGATGAAGCCTTCTATTCTGATACACCATATCTCATAGTCTTCAGGGGTGATCAGTGGGGACTTGGTCATGATGCCAGTTTCCATATCAGCCTTGGAGAGAGCGGCCATTTGAGTGAGTGGTTTGTGGTGAGGAGTGAAAAATAGGTTGATTTGGATGGTAAGATCTCACAATCAAGAGCCTGGAAGCTCTGATACCAATTGCAGGATCGGTTATGGGTCACTCAACAGATGGTTTTTCTCTCAAACTCAACTAGAATCAATACTCAGCAAAAGTCTTATAAAGAGTTGATCACAATATAACAAGTAACTGTAAGTAAATGAACACAGGATGTAAATTTTCAAGGTACTTTTATATATTGCTTCTCAACTCAAAGGATTACAAGACTCTTAGACTCAAAATCGCTTATATAAAGAGTTACAAGGAGAAGATATATAATACTACCTACAGTCGGATATACTTTGATACCAGCTGGACACCTCTAACCTAACATCTATACTACAAGATTCTAGGTGAAGTCTTTCAGACATTTTGCCTGAGAGTTGGTAGTCAGGACATGTCCCTGACTTACCTTTTGTCACCAACTAAAGTTGGTAACATGTACTATCATAAAAAGGTGAACAGTAGAATAAAGTATGGTCAACAACATGGCTCTTTAGGAAGATGCCATGCTGTATCAGAGGTCTGCAGCGGACTGTCAGGGACCATACTTATATCTACTGGACATAGCAATGTCTTCCGAAGGGTAAAGTACTTCAGAAAAATAACTTCTTCCGAAGCCACTTATACTTCGGAAGACTGCTTCTTCCGAGTCTTGGAGTCTTCTTTTTCTTCGGAAGCTCAGACTTTGTCTTTAGCTCTTTCATCAGACTTTGTCTTCGGAAGCTCAGACTTTGTCTTCGGAAGCTCTTTCAGAATTTGTCTTCGGAAGCTCTTTCAGACTTTGTATTTGGTTGTTGTTCTTCAGACTCTCGAAAGATCTCTTGCTTGGCTTCGGAAGCCTTCAATGTAGCACCAAAAATGACTATGAAGTGGTTTTGGTTGCACCAGCCTCATCATGATCCAACAGTTTATTATCCTCAAAACCTGGTGGTTGACACACATAAACCTCTTTTTTTATTTTACCATATAAAAGTGCACTTTTGACATCCATTTGAAAAACTTTAAGATTGTGGAAAGCAGCATAAGCTAAGAACATTCTGATTGCCTCCAGTCTGGCTACCGGGGCAAATGTTTCATCATAATCAATACCTTCTTCTTGTGCAAACCCCTGTACAACCAGTCTGGCCTTGTTCTTGACAATTTGACCTTTTTCATCAGTTTTATTCCTAAACACCCATTTAGTGCCTATTGCACACTTACCTTGGGTAGAGGAACCAGCTCCCACACTTGCTGTTTTTTAAACTGAAGAAGTTCAAGTTGCATGGCTTCAACCCATCCATTGTCTCTTAATGCAACATGATAATTCTTTGGCTCTTGCTGACTGATGAAGAGAGCATAGAAGTAGGAATTGGACAATTGACTTCTGGTTGAAACTCCAGCATTGATATCACCAATGATTTGAGACATTGGGTGATTCTTCTGCTCTTGATAAACAATAAGATCTGTGCAAGTGTTTGCAGGGGATTCAGCAGCAACATATATTAATGCAGACTCTTGAAACCATGAAGAAGATGGCAATTCAAACAAAGTAGATGATGCAGAGACCTTATCGGCATTTGTTGTGGATGAAACTGCTAAAGCTATAGGAACATCAAGTTTAGATGACTCAGGCAGTTTAGCACTAAACTTGAAAAGGTGAGTACTGTCATCATCATCATTAGCACCACCAGGTGGAGAACTGTTTGCAGGAACTGCAACAGCTGGAGACTGATAAGGAACATATTGCAGTATGTCCAAATCAATTAGGTCCACAGGGTTTTGGGGAATTTTGTCTTTTGGAGATTCATTGAACTTCACATGCAAAGTCTCTTCCACTATCTTTGTTCTGCAGTTGAAAACTCTGTATGCCTTGCAAGTAGATGAATATCCAACAAAGTACCCTGCATCCACCTTTGATTCAAACTTCTGAAGTGGATTATTTGTGTTAAGAATGTAACAGGGACACCCAAATGCTCTAAAGAATGAAATCAGAGGGGCCAAATGATGTAACACTTCATACGGAGTCTTCATCAGCCTCTGATTTACTAAGACTCTATTCTGCACATAGCAAGCTGTGTTGACAGCTTCAGTCCAAAAGGTCAGTGCAACCAGAATCAGCCAACATTGACCTAGCAGCTTCAATAAGTGTCCTGTTCTTTCTTTCCACCACTCCATTTTGTTCAGGAGTTCTTGGAATACTATACTGCTTCTTGATTCCATTGGACAAGTAGAATTCATCAAGTGTGTGATTTCTAAATTCTGTGCCATTATCACTCCTTACACACTTTACTGGAAGGGAATACTGTTTTTCAACATGCAATACAAAGTATATAATGGCTTGTGCAGTTTCATCTTTTGAATGCAACAAGAAAGTCCATACAAATCTAAAGTAATCATCCATAATTACCAGACAGTATTTCTTCTTTGCCATGCGTATCACTCTTACAGGACCAAAAAGATCCATATGCAGTAATTGCAAGCAGGCAGTGGACTTTGGCTCTTCTATTGGAGGAAATGATACTTTGTGTTGCTTCCCTTTCAAACAAGCAGAGCAGTTGTCATCACATTTAAACTCCTTCCTTGGCGATCCTCTCACTAAACCATGATGGATCAGCTGGTTCATATTTTTAAGATTCACATGACCAAGCCTTCTGTGCCATAGTTTAGATTCCTGAGGAGAGGCCTTGGAGAACAGGCAAGGATGGCCTTTTAGATCAATTTTCTTTGATAAATCTAAGGCATATACTCTTCCTGTCCTGTTGGCCTTCAGGAGAGTATGTTCATCCAATACCTTGTCAATCAGACTTAGAACTTTGGAAGACAGAATCCTGCAGTTCTGGCTGGTGAAAAGGGCAACATGTCCTTTATCACATATTTGACTGACACTCAAGAGATTGTACTTGAGATTCTCCACATGGTTGACATCATCAAACCTTATTTCACCATTTGAAACAAAGCCTTTGCCGATGATGTAACCTTTAGCATCATTACCAAAAGAGACAAATCCCTTCTTTCCTTGAGAGTAGTCATTAAGAAGAGAGCTGCTCCCTGTCATATGCATAGATCCTCTACTGTCCACATACCAGATGCTTCTTTGCCATGCTGAAAAACCTTGCATTTGTCAAAAGAAACTAGTTAGTTTTTGAGACCCAAACCATTGTGGTTTTGGGTCTGCTCTCATCAACAGATTTTGCACTAACTGGTTTGTCATTATTAACAGCCTGTGGTGATGGAGATGGTGCAGAAAATGATTCCTTTGATTTTGGTTTGGGTCTCCTTTTCTGTGGTTTAAGCACAGGAACATCTATTTGGTTGACTCTCCCCAATAGATGTTGAACCATCATAACAAGTTGTGTCTGATTGTTTGCTAAAGCCTTCAGTTAATCAGACACATCAGTTCTTATCATTGATTGATTCCTGTGTTGCACCATTTTATCGCTTTTGGAATACACAGACTTAGTCTGGTGTTTTCCTTCAGCTGTTTCTTGATCAACCCCTTCCTTCTTTTTGGATTTCTTTAAGGATTTTAGGTTTTCAGATTGAGATGCTACTGGTACAAACTTGGTTTCAAACTCATTTTTCATTTTGTTAATTTTCTTTTTAATATTCTTATCTTTGTTAAGTTTTGAACCCTTTCTGTACCAACAGTCATCAATGAGATGATTGAATAAGCCACATATTTCATATGGTTTTTTCTTCATCTTCAGTTGATCAACTGCTGAAGAAGATGAAACTACTGAAGATTTGTTCTTCAGTACTTTCTTCCTTTCAGTACTTATGTTAAGTACTGATGGATTCTTAACTACTGAAGATTTGTTCTTCAGCAGTTTTCTATGAGTACTTTTGGACGTCCTGATAGATTCTTCAGCAGTTTTCAAACCCTTTTTGATTTCAGTGATTTGGGTTTGTTCTTTAGGTGTTGTGACTCGCTCTTCAGCACTTTGAGTACTTTATGAGGCAAGACCTGAAGTGATCAACTCTTTCCTAATCATGTGTTATTGGAACCATCAACTGCTTCAACATCAACTGATTGGTTATCTGAGGTGCTAATGCTGACTTTATCCTCTGATTTTAGTGCATTATCAGAGGGTGAATTACATGATGATGTGGATTGGTCATTGCTTTCTCCTTCAGATTCTACTTCTAATTTGGGAGTAAAATCTGTAGGAGGAGCAGTGTGATTATAACCAATCCCAAACTTCACATTTGAAGCTGTTTGTTTGTTGAGAAGCATCTCAAACCCCTTGCATGATGCTACCCAGCGTTCACACTCTACTTGGGTATCTGCAAGTGTTTCTTTGAGGTCCTTATATTTCTCTAACAAGATCTCTTCCTTTGCCTTGTTATCAGTGGTTTGACATTTTAATTTGGAAATCTCAACATTCTTTTCATTTAAAATAGACTCAAACTCAGCTTTTCATTTGGAAATTACTGTCTGTAGCTCAAGATTTTTATTGATTAAAGCTATATTTGCTTCTCTAATTGATGCAAATATGGCTATGCATGACTCAGAACACAACTTTGCTTTTGCCTCTGAAGATACCTGTGATACCTGTGATATTAAAGCTTTTGAGGATGATCCATCAGTAGTCTCCAGGGCCATAAGAGCAAGATTTCCAAAAGGATTTTCACCACCATGTTGACCAGCAATAGGAAACAGTTTGTTCATGATAACCAGAAATATCATCTGGTAAACTGCTCTAGTCAACAACTCCAGGGGTGAAAAAGCTATGTTGTGGTTGAGATTGAGATTGTTGATGTGATTGAGATTGTTGATGTGATTGAGATGATTGAGGCTCAGGTAGGGCAGGTGTTTGTTGAGCTGTGGGTACTTGAAATTGATTGGATTGAGGCATGTGAAAACAGGGGTAAGGATATGGCATAGGACCTTGAGGAACAAAATATGCAGGAGATGATTGAACTTGTGATGGATGACCAGAACTGGTGGAATGTTGCCCTTTGTTTTGTGAGCTATTGCCGGGGAATGTCACAAAGGGTGTAGATGAAGTAGATCCGGATGATCTACACTCTCTTGTAAAGTGTCCAAGTCTATGGCACTTGTGACACCTCAACTTGCTCTTGTCAAAACCAACCTTGGTTTTGCCAAAGAGACCTGGAAATTTCCTACCAGTCCTTTTGTAAAACTTTTGAGATCTAATGTGGATAATTGCCATTTGACTCAAAATATCCATCTCTTCCAGATCATCCTCTGGAATTCCTTTCAAATCATCCATCAAAAAGCACAAATTATCACTAACACCACCTGAATTATCAATACCAACAAAAGCATGTTCTCCACTGTTTGTAGAGAAATCTTTATGCTCATCATATGAACCTTCTGATGTAGCATACTCTGACTCCTGACCGACCAGTGCAGTATTTCCTGGTACAAAGTCATCAGTGAGCTTCCCAGATGAAGACAATTTCCTTTTCTGTTCTATCTCTCGTTCAAATGTCAACAGTTTCCCATGAAGTTGGGTGAGAGATAGAGTGTTCAGATTTGCACTGGAGCGTAGGACAATAGTATATGTGTCCCATCTCTCAGGCAGGGATCTGAGGAATCTATTGTTCATCTGACTGTTTGAATAATCCTTTTTAACCATTTTCAATTCAGATATCAAATATGAAAATCGCTCAAACTGCTGAGTCAGAGACTCACCCTTCTATGAGAGAATGTCTCATATTGCTGGGCAAGGATTTCTCTAGTGTTTGCCAAAACCTCATCAGTTCCTCTAAATTGTTCCTTTAGAGCAACCCAGAGGTCATGAGCAGTTTCATGATGCATAAGCCCTGAATAGATTTCATCAGGCAGTGCCATGGCTAGAATTCCATGGGCTTTAGCATCAATTTCAAACAGTTTTAGATCCTCATCCGAATACTGTTCTGGTTTCTTCGGAACCATCTCATTCTTCTCCGGAAGACTCACCATAGGCTTGTATGGTCTATGAACCATAGACTTCCAACATCCTACGCTATTGATAGACAGGTGATGGAGCATTCGGCATTGCCATATGTTATACTCACTCCTAACAAGTATCAGAGGCTTTGTTGAGGGGCCAGTATTGTGAGGATCATTTGTTGGTGTAGCCATTTTCATAGATTCAAATCAATTCAATGTAGTTTAAACAAATCTATCTCAAAAACTCAACAACTCTGTTTTAAACATGAGGAACATCAAATTAATTCACCGGAAGCAACAGAAAATCAAACTCTATAACCAATTCTTGCAAATTTGCTAATTCGATCAAACTTAGATATCAAAAGAGCAGTTTCAATGATCAATTGTTAAATCGATCAATGATTAACCGGCTTTGATACCATTTAAAGGGATCTCTGATCTAGTTTGATCAATTAGGTTATGATTTGCAGCGGAATAGTACAAGAATTAGACAAAATTTAAGCAAGAACACAATGGATATTCAATGAAACAGTACGGTTATAAAGAGAGAATGTTTTCTACAAAAGAGAATGTATTCATTCATACATAAGTTTCGGCAATTACAAATTAGGTCAGTCTTCCTTTTATAAAGATAAGGTGACGTCAGCAGATGTCACTTGATAGTGACATCTAAACCGTTTTACAAAAACAACTGAAACTAACTAAACTACTGAAGATGTCCACAACAGCCGAGGACATCTTTTTACAAAAGAAGCTAAGTATTAACTAATATTACAACTACTGAAAACAAACTACTGAACTACTTATTACAAACTACTGATTACAAACTACTGAACTGAAAAAGACAACTACTGAAAAGGAAACCATCACAACTACTGAAGAGTACTACTTCAGCTGTTGTGACAACCTCTGAAGGCTTAGTCTTTAGACTTTATCTTCAGCACTTGTCTTCAGACTTTGTCTTCAGCACTTGTCTTTAGACTTTGTCTTTAGCACTTGTCTTCAGACTTTGTCTTCAGTACTTGTCTTTAGAATTTGTCTTCAGCTGATGTAGTCTTCTTCAGTTATTATGATGTCTGTGGGACTTAAAGGTTTTTCTGATCTGGCTCATTGGTTCTTTTGGTCCAACACCCTTTAATTATATTTTATAAAAACTAATCTTTCTAACACTTTTCAAATAGTTTTTAACTGCCAAACACAAGTATTATTAACCAATAACAATAATCCTAGACATTTCAATAAGTCACACAACACTCGAAATATATATTACACGTTGTCACGTTATCGCGAAACTGTATAAAACAAATATTTACAATTCTATAAAATCATGAACCACATAATCACAACTAATAATCAATATTGTTAATAAGATTATTATTTTTTATCATAAATTATTATTATTAAGTCACCAACTTTCAATGACAATTAGTGTGTGCCCACGACACGTGTATGCAAGACTTAACAAAACTAACGGAGTTTGGTAACGGAAAATTATCGGATGTCAGAATTGTGGTCACCCATTGAATACTAATCATCTGTTAAGGTATATTGATGTTAATAACATTGATTTGAGTGTGTTTGAAATTTGACTGATTCTTTAAAGGACAAATACACGTTAAATTGAATAAATTAAACACAATGAACCTTAATAATGACTTAAACGACACCTATTGAACATGTTTTCATGGTTAACACACTCTGAAAATGATAGATTGAAAATTAAAAAAAAACAGACTTGTCGGGTGTAAAAAGTTCAATGACCATGAACATACGCGGAAACTTTCAAAACTGATCAGAACTATTCGCGTGGAAAGTTAACTTGTCGCGCGAGAAGTTGACTACTGATCAAATTCATATTTATGTGATAACTTCACTTGTCGTGCAAAAAGTTGAAATTGAAAACTTTTTGCTTTCGTGCAAGAACTTAAACTTTTCGCACGAGAAGTGTTGGAATTTTTCCTAATTCTGAAATTTTTATGATTATCTTGTGTATTGATCAAAGTTGTTTAATGTTTCATATGGTGAGGCCTATGTTTGTTAATAAAAACCATAATGTTATAGCATATCTTGGAGATGTTCCTCAAGACAAAGCTTTTCTCAGATCACTAATTGAGGGTCTAAAGACATCCTGGATTTATCATGCTATTTCAGGTAATCCTACCATCTATACTGATGTCAAAGATCAGTTTCGGTACATAGCTACTAATGAGATTGATGAGGATGGAGAACCTTGCATAACTGCCACTGTTAAAGGAAAGAGGGTCGCCACTACAGCTGAGGTGATCAACAATGTATTATTATTAGAAGATCGGCCTTATACTCCGGTGAAGATTGATGACGATGATTGTAAGGATTGTCTAGTCCGAATGGGTTATAGCCACAGATACCCATCATTGGAGAAAAAGTATTTACCTCCATTATGGAAATACTTATTCCATGTGGTGATCCATTGCCTTAGAAATCTAAAGGCTGGCATGGATAGTCTAAGTGCAATTTTTGGATCCCTACTTGTATCATTTGTTGATGATCTTCCATATAACATATCAAAGGTGATTTTATAGAGATGTAGAGGAATGTCATAGCCACAGTAGGGAAGAAGTTTATCATGTACCCCAGATTTCTACAGATGATAGTGAATCCTGCTCACCTTGAGTTAGCTATGTCTGATTCATCCGCTTATGTTGTCATGGTGATGAAGAAAGACATTTTCACTTATCTTATGGGAGATCATGGAAATACGTTGGATGGGGATCCTATTTTTCCAAGCTTAGAAGGTTTTTTGAGGGTTTCTAAGCTGAGGCATGACCACAAGAGATAGATACTTCTCATGTTCAAAGAGATGATATAGTTGGCCCATCCACTAGTGGTGCACAAGAAGCACCTAAGAGTTCTTAGGGTGATGAACGATCTGATATGGATGAGGTGGTACCTAGTCTACTGAGAGTGGGAGTGAAACAGATAGTGATCTGACTAGGAACGTACCATACGTGCTACAAGAACGTCTGAGAGTATGAGAAACTCCTACCAAAGACACTGCTGAGGAAAGTGATTCTGATTTTGTTCCAGAAGAGGTACCGACTACCTGGGGAAGGAGAAAGAGAATGGCCATGAGGGCTGTTGATAGTCCACGTGAGAGGGGTAGAGGATGTGGAGTGTTGAGGAAACGTCGGACCCCGATAACCACAGTGATGATTGACGATGTTCCTATGCATGATATTCCAGTAACAGTTAGTAAGGCTGCTACACCCGTGATCGTTATAGAGTCAACAACTATAACATCATCTTCTATACCCATTACTGATGATGTGTTGAGGACACCTCCAAGGGAGCAAACAGATGAATATATGTTTGAAGAAGCTGACTTTTTACATACTACTCTAGAGCCTTGACCGTAACCAGCGTCAATTTCATTTTGTCCTACCAGGCTTACTTTAGAGCGGCGGGGTAGCGCATTAGAAAGAGAGCTGCTTGATAAGACTAAGATAATAGATGATACTTGTTGGAGTTTGTTAGAGAGAGATGAGAAGATAACAAGCTTAGAGAGTCAGCAACAATTATTGTTTAGTTATGTTCAGATCATGGAACAAAACTTAAGAGATCTCACTTCTCGTGTTGATTCATCATTTCATACGACAGAAGTTAGAGAATCGAGCAGATAACAAACTACTGGATCTAAGGAAGCTGATGATATTATCCCTGATACAGAGCTTGTTGTTGATCCTGTTAGAAAGGACAACAGACACTGCTGATGTTAATCAAGAGCCTTTATCTAATGTTTATATTTAGGCTACTGAGGATCAACCTATATAGTTCACTAAAGAGGTGTTTATGGAGCCTGAGCATGTTATGCACATTCCTAATCTAGTAGATGATGATGGAGATCATATTGACTTTGCATTTAGTGATGAAAAGGATGATGATGATGAGAATGATGATGGTGATGAGGGAGATGATGATAAAGGAGATGATGACAAAAAGGATCATGATGATGACCAAGGAGGTGATATGGGTGCTGCTACTGGTACATCTCGATCATCATGCACTGATAATATCTCCGGACCAAGTCCTGATGATATAGTCAACTACACACTGATAGATCCATCCACCAAAGCTGCACATGAGAAGGAATTTTACTCTTTCCATCAACGGTTGATTGCTGAGGATGACGGTGAAGATCTGACTTCATTTGATGATTTGGAAAAGACTGCTATAGACTGCACAAACATATTTGGAAATAGTCTTAAGGACTTATATTCTGATATATTGATTGAAGAAAGTGATATTATTGGGGAGACGAGTGCTGGAGAAATGACTGATAAGACAGTAGATCAAACTTGTCAAAGTGCTGTACGTCAAGTTGATAATATTACTATTAAGGCTCCTTCACCGCCAGCTTACATACACACACTGAGACATTCCAAACCTTTCACAAGGTACGTAAACTTAGAACCTATTATTAGCTGGGCGTATGATGCTGAGAAGAAGATGTATATGGTTAAGAGACGAACAAGGGCGATAGAGTATTATCAGGACGGATAAGATTTTCATACGCTCATAGCATCGGATTTATATGCCATGGGTCGTGTTCCATTCATTAACCCGAGTAACTATGGAAAGGGAAATTGGATTAGAAATTTAATTTGGAGACATAGGAAAACCAGCTTCAAGGACTTTAAAATAACCAAATCCAAAGTCATTGAAGATGAGACCTGGATTGATCCTAACACAAAAAAGCCAATGAAGATAAAGGTTTAAAAGCATCCGAGGTATGTGAGAAACATTCCCATGCACGCTCCAGTGCTAGTTAACAGCTTGTCTAAGCTTATGTGGTGGAGTTATGAGAAGGAGACGGGACATGTGTTAATATACTGTGTTGATAAAGACTATCGTATCATCAACCCTGGGGATCTGCTTAAATTTGGAAGAGATGATTTGTTGAGGTTGTAGGCTTGTCCAATTACAGCTAATGAATTAGTTCATCTTTTGGCAGCACAATTTGGTTGGTTGATTACTAAGGCCCTGGACAATAAGATGTATGCATATGGGGGTAGTTCCAAGGTTGCAGACTTGGACTTCTAAAAAGCATTGATTTACTGAGCCTAGGGGGAGATTGTAGGCATTAAACCTAGAGGCTCGGAAATTCAAATCAAGATGAAGATCAAGATAAAGTCCATGCGAGAACCTAAAGTTACCGTGTGAAAACTTGGTTCTAGCGTGACAACATATAGTCGCGCGAGAACTAGTTGATTCGTGCGAGAACTTATAGTTAGTATAAATATAGAAGTTTGTTTTGTAGTTAAAATAGGTTTTGTCATTTCCTGATTTTCATACGTATTGTAATCTTTCAAAATCAAAGAGCAATATACTTTAAAGTTATTTACATACATGTTCCTATGCTTTTAATTTTTCTTCTTCTTATTACCGTGAGCGATTATATTTCACATTCTCCTCACGAGATCGATTGTGTTATTGTGATGATCCTTACAACTCTCAGACAAAAGGACTAAGTATATGAACTATTAAGACATCACAGAATATGTTAAGGTCTTGTATCATTCACGTTAGCTGTAGTTAGGAAACGTACCCACTATTGGTTGAGTTCCCTTATAACAATAGCTACCATTGCAGCATTTTATTAGCACCATTCGAGGGACTATGCATATTTGAGTGTCGGTCACCGATGTAATGGGCAGAAGTTGGATAAATTTAGATGACATTTAAGGCCCCGTTCCCGACACGCTTATAGTCGACACATCTCATAAAACATTTAAATAAAACTTTTGTAGCAGAATTTAAACTTTTTTATTAATAACTAAATCATGTTAACCTTTTATATCATTTCATTTTTTACATCCCATAAGTTTCATGAACATGATATGTTTTTCCAAAATATGGATGCCAATCTTCAATCATATCCCAGTAGCTTATGTATCCACACCTGCACCTCCTCAACATCAAACTTTACCTGCCAACGATTATGCATACAAAAGTTGTTATTGTACATTCATTCATCGTTGTTATTTTCTTCATCATCATTATTACATTCATTCCTTCATTCGTTCATTATTATCGCATGTTATCTTATGGATCCCGTCACATGCAATACCCCCGTCTCCTACCGAAGACAGAACCAGGGTACGCGACAAGGAATCCCTTTCGAGTCAAACCTAAGGATTGAACTCCGTTCGATTCAATCTCAACGATTGAACTCCCTTCGAGTCAATCTCAACGATTGAACTCCCTTCGAGTCAATCTCAATGATTGAACTCGCTTCGAGTCAATCTCAACGATTGAACTGCCTTCGAGTCAATCTCAATGATTGAACTCCCTTCGAGTCTACAATAGACTCCCTACGAGTCTATCTCAAGGGTAAACACCCCGTGTGCATCCTTCGAGTTAGCTAAACCGCTCAAATTTGAGCTAACGAGATAACATGGTCATGCACCTCCCTCTGTTTGCTTGCAATCCTTTGTTCATTACATTCCATTTTTCCTTATTGTTATTTTTCACTTCATTACATAATACTTTACTTATTCATTTGCATGTTTTTAGTTTTTAGTAAAGTCACATTGTAAAATACATAGTTTTGATAACTATTACATCATAGAAAGATAACACATCATACATATAGCATACCATGCGAAAACTTGCATACATCAACATTAACATCTCGTGTGAAAACTTAACATTTCGCGAGAGAACAATGCATCACTCAAAACCTGCATTTTTAAACATAAAACCATCTCGTGTGAAAACATAACGTCACACGAAAACCTCTTATCGCATGACAACATTATCTCGCGCGATAACTATGCCTCTCGCGTGAGAACCCTTTATTCGTGCGAAAGCTGCAGATTTAAATTTTCTAACGTACAATTGTAACTACTCGCGCGAAAACTACATGTTTCCTGCCTGTTTCTCTAACTTTTCATGTCTAAGGCTGTCTAATGAGCCCAACATCATAAGCATCATCATTCTAAGCATAGACAAGCATTTTCAAACATATAATATGCATAATAGCCCCAAAACATGAAAACTTACGTAAATAGGGGACTATAAACTCACTTCGTGAAGTCTTAGCTCAAACATGACCTTCCCGAAGCCTTTAACGAACAAAAACTACATAACCATACGTTATATTCAACAATAATCATTCCTTAGTAAAAAAACGAGTTACTAGATGATGTACATACCTTAACACCTCGTTTCTACACTTTCTCTCTCTAAACAGCAGCTACCTCTCTCTAGCAGCAGCACTTTTTGCATAAGTGAGTGCCAGACATGGGGTTTCGTAGCTATTTATACCCCAGCTCCATTTTTCGCAAGCTTCTCGCACGAGAACATCCTTTCGCATGAGAACTGAGCCTTCTCCCGCGAGAACACCCTTCATGCGAAAACTTCTTAAACCTTTCTTTTCTCCAAAATTTGCAGGTGTTACAAGTCCACCCCCTTATTTAGGTTTCATCCTTAAAACCTATCAGTCATTGAGCAGATGAGGGTAATGTTGCCTCATCTCTCCCTCGGTTTCTCAAGTGGACTCTGACCCTTTCCTGTGTTTCCACTGTACTTGCACCAGTGGAACCACTTTGTTCCTCAGCCTCTTCTCCTTTCGATCAATGATAGCCATAAGTTGTTCCATATAATTGAGTCGCCCGTTGAGCTTGATATCCCAAGGGGCATAATGATATCCTTGTCGGCTAAGCACTTCCTCGAATGAGATACATGGAAAGTCGGGTGAATTCCACTTAGTTCATCAGGTAGCTCCAATCGATGTGCCATTTCCCTTACCTGGGTAACAATTTGGAATGACCCAATATACCTCGGGCTCAACTTCCCTCGCTTCCTGAATCGGATGATCACCTTTTCCAAGGCAAGGACATCATCATTACTCCATTGCCATAGGTTGACACCAAAGTCTTTTTTGATCAATCCATCTTCTTGCAATACTCGGTGTTTGTCTCATAGGCTACCAGCCAATTTATCCGAAGGTGTATGCCTATCCACTTAAGTCTATGTGGAACGGTCTAGCAGGAAACAAATGCTCTCTTAATTCTATCACGCAATCCTCTAGAGCATCAGGTAACCTAGTGGACTTACCAATAGCAATTCCCACATCGAAGGCTCATCGATCTTCCTACTCCTAACGAGCAACTTATCACATAAGACAGCAGGAACGAAACTACTACTAGCACCATAATCAAAGCAAAGATACATAAATTTAGATTACTAGAAACGTTCCTGACGTCAAGTCGAAGTCCGCTCTAGCCTCCTCTTGGTCAAGGCAAATGCTCTAGCCTTCATCCTACATTCTCCTTATTATGAACCCCTTGCTTTGCCCTAGAGCTCTTAGCCCTTTGCTTCCTACGGTCTCTACTCCTGTGTCCACTCTCACCACACCCGTAACATCTCATTGCGTGACAATCCCTTACCAGGTGACCTTCCTTCCCACACTAAAAGCAGAGATTCGATCCTCGCTTGCATTCCCTCACTTGCTCTTTCCCACATTTCTTACATGCCCTCACTTCCCTGGTCATCACCCTTCGATCATCTATCCTCACCTTCTTACCACCAGCCTTAGATCCACCATCATCAACCCATCTTCCACTCCTATTTCTAAGATAGCCCTGCTCCTCCTCTTTATCTGTTATAACCACCTCCTCTCACTCGTCATACAACCTCCACGCCAAATCGACTACCGACCTAAACGTGCTTGGTGGGGTAGCAACTACATGTCTTGAGATATCTGTCGGTAGCCCTTGAATGTACCTCTTAATCTTTCATGACACAGGTGTCACCTGATCTGGCACCAGCCTTGCCCTCTTATTGAACTTCATGGTGTACTTCTGGTGTGTCATGGTCCTCGCCTCCAACTACAGGAACTCCCTCCCAACCTCATCGAACTCCCTATGAGGACAGAACTCCTCAACCACCAACTTCTTTAATACTGGCCACCTCATCCTGCCAATGGCCTTACTACCCTTAGCCTGGACGATGTTTTCCCATCAGCATAAGGCTAAATGCAGAAACGAGTGGGAGGCAAACTTCATATTCTGATCATCTCAGCACTCGCTAATATTAAGTACCGCCTCCATCTCCCTCACCCATCGGTGAGTAGCAGCAGCACTGTCATTCCCATCAAACGTTGGGGGCCTGCTTCTTTGGAATGCCCCATACTTACAGCGCCGTGCAGTTTCCTGCATTGCTTCTTCCTCCTCCTCATCATCCCTGGAGACAACCGTCTCAGCCTCCGATTGCTCCCTTCCACCTCTCCTGTCATTCCCTCTCTCAGCAACCTTCTTTCTTTCCTCCTTCTCCTTCTTCTCCTCCTCCCTCACAGCATTGATAACTTCGGTCACCAAGGATGGCATAATCGTCTGCATAACCTGGTGAACCTCCTCTACTACAACCTCTTTCACTGAGGCCCTTAAGTTAGCACTCTCATCACCACCTTCCTGGTGATAAATGTCACGCTCTTCAGGTGTCACTTCGGCAGCTCTAGCCCTATTCCTCGTGACCCATGGTCCAGCACCACGTCCACCACATACTCCTCCTCGTGAGGCCTTTGAAGATCTACCACCGGCCATCTCTAACTCTATAATATTTAAACACTAACACGATCATTCAAGGTAATAACTCAGATTATGTCACTTACTTTACTGACACTTACTTTACTCTTCATAATTACATTTGTTAGTTGTGATTAGCCACTTACTTTACTCTTCATTCCCTAAGCGTTTCCTGTCCAGACTGCATCAGTATTCAAACCTACTTAAGAGCACATAAATCACATAACATGTGGACATACTTCCTTTTCATTATCGTACATAAAACATTTACATGCAGGCATGTAGCTACTAGGACTGGCATCCCTTTCCCTTTTCCATCCCATTCTCAATTTAAGTTTTAGGTTTTGAAAATAATTTACCCAATTTTCTTAAACTTTCACTCTGATACCAACTTGTAATGCCCCATTCCTGGGATGCTTACAGTCGGACATTCATCTCATAAAACATTTAAATAAACCATTTATAGCGAAATTTAAACTTCTCATTAATAACTAAATCATGTTAACATATTATATCTTTTCATTTTTTTACATCCCATAAGTTTCATGAACATGATGTTTTCCTAAAATATGGATGCAAGTCTTCAATCATATCCCAGTAGCTTATGCATCCACACCTGCACCTCCTCAGCATCAAACTTTACCTGCCAACTATTATGCATACAAAAGTCAGGTATGCTGAGTGAGTTCTAGTTTTATAATAAAATACTTTACTTTCTTTAGAAACTAAAACTTTACATTCGTTCATGGTCATACATCATAGGTCCACATTGGTAATAATTGTTATTTTCTTCATCATCATTCATGCATTCATTCCTTCATTCCTTCATTATTATCGCACGTTATCTTATGGATCCCGTCACATGTAATACCCCCATCTCCTACTGAAGACAGAACCTGGGTACGCGATAAGGAATCCCCTTCGAGTCAATCCCAAGGATTGAACTTCCTTTGAGTCAATCCCAAGGATTGCACTCCTTCGTGTCAATCTCAATGATTGAATTCCCTTCGATTCAATCTCAATGATTGAAATCCCTTTGAGTTAATCTCAACAATTGAATTCCCTTCGAGTCAATCTTAACGATTGAACTCCCTTCGAGTCTACAATAGACTCCCTTTGAGTCTATCTGAATGATAGACTCCCCGTGTGCATCCTTCGGGTTAGCTAAACCGCACACAGTTGAGCTAACGACAACATGATCTTGCACCTCCCTTTGTTTGCTTGCAAGCCTTTTATTTGTTCATTACGTTCCATTTTTCCTTATTGTTATCTTTCACTTCATTACATAATGCTTTACTTATTCATTTGCACATTTTTAGTAAAGTCATATCGTAAAATACACAGTTTTAAAAACTATTATATCGTAGAAAGATAACACATCGCACATACAACATACCGTGCAAAAACTTACATACATCAACATTAACATCTCATGCAAAAACTTAATATTTCATGCGAGAACAATGCATCACTCAAAACCTGCATTTTTAAACATCAAACCATCTCGCTTGAAAACATCACATCATGCGCGAACCTCTTATCACGCGACAACATCATCTCGCGCGAGAACTATCCTCTCGCGCGAAAACCCTTCATTCGCGCGAAAACCCTTCATTCAACTTTAACTGCTCGCGTGAAAATGACATGTTTCCCACCTATTTCTCTAACTTTTCGCTTCTAAGGCTGACTAACGAGCCTAACATCATAAGCATCATCATTCTAAGCATAGAAAAGCATTTTCAAACGTATAGTATGCATAATAGACCTAAAACATGAAAACTTACATAAAAAGGGGATTAGAAACTCACCTCGTGAAGTTTTAGCTTAAACACGACCTTCCCGAAGCCATGAACGAATGAAAACTACATAACCATGTGTTATATTCATCAAGAAGTGTAACTTAGTACATAAAACAAGTTACTACACAATGTACATACCTTAACACCTTGTTTCTGCACTTTCTCTCTCTGAACAACAGTTTTCTCTCTCTAGTAGCAGCATTTTTCGCATAAGTGTATGCCAGACATGGGGGTTCGCAGCTATTTATACCCCAGCTCCATTTTTCGCAGACTTCTCGCGCAAGAACATCTTTTTAGACGAGAACTAAGCCTTTTCGCGCGAGAACATCTCTTCACACGAAAACTTCTTAAGCCTCGCTTTTCTCCAAAATTTCCGGGTGTTACATGATAGGACTACAAATCATTCAAGAGATGAATGATTAGGGCTTTTAGATTAATGGTAGACTAAAGGCAGCTCAAGATCATCATAAATTTACTCTGACGATCAAAGGAAGCCTTGCTTTAGGCATATGCTCTAAGAGATTAGTTGAATTAGAAATTAGTTACGGTTGGTGACTGACACACTGTCAAGGTGTTAGCCATATGGTGGTTTAGCTATGGTATTCCGTATATATAAACAATAATGATACCTTGAATCTGAAATCTGAACTAGACCGGGATCTAACTTTTGGTAATGGACAACAACCATACACCTGAGATATCAACAAGTAGGTTTTAGACTTAAAAAGTCATTTCAAGAGACCTTATTTTATGGGCTGTATACAATCTGTTGACTTTGAAAGGTATTGTTTGCTTTGACAAAAAGAGCAAATTGGCACCTAGGTATGTTGGCCAGTTCTCTGTGGCATAATAGGCAAGAATTATCGCATGAATTAAATGGCATACATGACACATTCCACGTGTCAAACCTTAAGAAGTGTTTTGCCTATAAGACGTTATATGTGCCACTTGAGGAAATTCAAGTGGATGTTAAACTTCGATTCATCGAGGAACCAGTGGAGATCATGAACACGAAAGTAAATACGCTAAAACGTAGCAAGATCCTAATTACAAAGGAAAGATGGAACTCAACGAGAGGTCCAGAATTTACCTAGGAACGAGAAGATAGAATGAGGACTAAGCACCCTCACCTATTTGCGAATGGCATTGTAGTTGATAACTCCTTCTGAATTTTAGGATGAAATTCTCTCAACCAGGGGATACTGTAATATCTGTCACCAAAACATGTGTATTGACCGTTGACATTGACCTTTGACTTTGATTTTGACTGATGTGAGCTTGGTCTTAATTGATTTTTGTATCAATGTTTGATCTGAAATTGTACTTAATGGGCCTATGTTATATTATTAGGCCTATTTTCCATAAGATGGCCATTATGTTTGTCAACGTACAATGTTTTGTGATTTGGGCCTAATCAAGGATTTTTAAAACGTGTAACGCTAAAATTTTTGTTAAAACGTAACAAAGACCAGAAAATTGTGGATTTTGCCTAAAATCTACTAAATAAACCTAAATTAATTCAAAAATATAAATGATTTAATTTATATGGCATATATTAGTTTGTTGGAATCATTTTAACACGCGAAATTAGAAACATAAAAATAGGATGACACGTGGTTTGAGACAAGACGGATTGGACAAAACCCCTTCCCTATTTCGGTCGAATCCATTTGAAGTGATTTTCTTTTGGAATTTATTTTAGAGTCTTGCCTTTCAAAAGATGTGTATTACATGATGTTTTGTTACCTTTTCGACATCCGAACAATCTATGCAAGATCGATGCGCGATCAACTCTATAAGCTGAAATATTTTTGTGATAAAAAATACTAAAATCGGGATTAAATAAATGATTAGAGGCAAAAGTTGTATTCAAAAAGTAATTTTAAAGATTATACTAAGACTCAATAAATATGGTCTAACAGAGTTACATCGAAGTACGTTAAGTATTAATATAGATAATAACTAAAACCCTAAATATGGTAAGATTTAAAGTTTAAATCTAATATTGGACTTGGTCTATCAACAAATCATGTTTTCGTAAAAATAAAAACCTTGATGGGTATTAAGGATCGGGCTACAAGGATTACATCCATATTGGTCATCTTGAAATTTAGTAATTCTTTTATGATTTGTATTTTAGTTATCTACTTTGCTTGTTGTGGACTTTGGACCGTGCTATTTCGAGGTGAGTTTCACGGCCACTTATAACATTTTTTTACTCGAGGGAAAAATATGCTCATTGTTTTTGGACTACGTCGTGTTAAATTTTATTTTAGAGTGGATTGGACTATCATGTATGGTTTAAGTCATTAGATCGAGTCTATGTTCCATTCATAAGTATTTGAGCTTATTTTGGACTTATACTTGAATGTTATGGAAAGGTATTGTTAGTACTAATAGGTTGACACCCCACCCTTGTTGTCGGTATGCTAGCTAGAACTAACGTGGCTTGTGTGTGCCCTTAGGTGAATACAATCCGGTTATTTGGACTAGTCAGGAGCTTATGTTGGTTTCTATGACTTCTATGTTTTCATACATCTATATATTTTGTACATGACTTACACGGAAACTTATTTGTACTTTTAAACATGTGACCTCACCAACGTATGTTGACTTTTTAGAGCATGTCTTTTCAGGTAACGGTGCTTAGGTACTTGGATAGTGGACTTTAGACAAGACCGCTCCTTCAAGAGCATCAGACATAGGAACATTAGTTTTGGATAATATGTTATTGTTGGATTTGTAATTGTTTGTATTGATCTTGTACTGGTTGTTCTCAAGTGGAACTTTTGGATTATTTATGCATTTATAGAATAAGATTATAGTATTGATTGTTCTTGACACTTGTTCTTTGTGTCAGACGATGTAAGGATGCATTAATAAAGAATTCCTTTAGAGATTCTCTTAGGCCCCAATGTGTTAAGACGATCCCGTATGTCACATCCTAATGTTTCCGTTACCAGCAGGGGTGTGACACTATGACTTTGACTACATTTATGGCGGTCTTTGACCCCAATGGTGATGACTGTGGTGATGGTGCAAGCCGGTGATGAGGGTCATAGTTTAGTTGGGCTTGAGGGTAATGATGATTATGGTTATTGGTTATCGAACGTGGTCTTTGTACAAGGTGGTGATATCAGTTGAGTTGGTAAGGTTTATCTATGATGATGCAGTAATAGTTCATTCTAGGTTCTTGACAACCATCAAAATAGATGGAGGTGCTGGTTAAGTTAGTGCATGAAAACAACTTCAAAGATGATTAGGGTTGTGAGGGTGGATGTTGGCTGTGGGATCATGGTAGTGATGGTGGTTCGTGTTTCTAGTGATAAATGTGGTAATGATAGTTGCATGGGTTGTGGATATCCGGTTTGATTGTTGATAATTGTTAAGTTGGCTGTGATTGAAGAAAGTGATGACGCTTATTGACTAGGATGATGGCGGTGGTGTTGGTGGGTTTTGAGAAAGGTTGCAGTAGCTGTCTTCATGTTTTTGACAACCACAATAAGGGATTGGTGGTGGTTGCTTATGTTTTCCCGATAACCTCAAAAAGAATTCTATGGCATTGCTCCACTTCAGAAGCAGCGGTGATGGTGGTTTAGCCACTTGGTGGCCATAAAAAAATGTGGCTTGAGGGGTATTCATGGTGGGTTTGATAGTTGTGCAAGTTGACGATGATAATGGTGGATTACGGTAATTTGAAGGTCACGGTGCTGATGGCGGTTGTGTTAGTGAGATAGGGTGGTGCTTGGGTCTTAGTTTGTTAATAGGTGTAGGTGAACCCTGTCAAACCAGGCCAACTAAAGATAACACTTGGTCAATGGGTAGTAAACAACGTGACCATAATAGGATCGAGTAAAGTATATGTGGTTTCAAGTACCTGAACCAAGACAAAGGTATAATCACACGCGCCACTCATTCGCACATGTGTTATTTACGTTAGCTCTATTGATAAAATATATAAAATATTAAATAAAGACGAGTGGCACTATGCTAATA
The DNA here is from genome assembly GCA_024085815.1 of Flaveria linearis. Classification (NCBI taxonomy): domain Eukaryota; kingdom Viridiplantae; phylum Streptophyta; class Magnoliopsida; order Asterales; family Asteraceae; genus Flaveria; species Flaveria linearis. Next base: position 41,783,010 of record CM044006.1, read on the forward strand.
ATTTGATTTAAAAGGATTAGTTTCAAACACGAGACTTGAAACTGACATAAGTAACATAGACGTGTTGTTACAAAACACAATGAAAAGGTATACACGTATGATTTAGTTTTTGGGATAAAAATAACTACAACTATCAGGACATCACAAATAATAGAACTCGGATTAATATTAATGTAACATTAACAACAAGTTTTGATAATTACAATTGTATACATAAGCTTAAAGGAACATGCAAGTATAGTCAAATAGTAATATCAATGTTGTTAATTTGTTATCGATATTATTGATATCAGTTTTATCTATCTATAACATTAATTCAATTACAAATATTACTACTGATATCAAAAGCACTAGCATTATAATAATTTTAGGTAATGGTAATTATGATGATATAATTATGTTAATATTTATATTATTATTCTTAATATTACTAACTAGTTATTATCCCCATCACCGCGTTGTGGCGGGGATTCTTTCTGTATCAAAAAGCTATCATAGACGTTAAGGGTTGGAGGTGCCACCTATGGAAAGTTGGTCAGGTTATAAACAACTTTTGTGTTGAAATCTTGACATGCTATCATAGACGTTAAGGGTTGGAGGTGCCACCTATGGAAAGTAGGTCAGGTTATAAACAACTTTTGTGTTGAAATCTTGACATGATGATTTTCATTAGCTGCTACTTCAACAGATTACTTTTTAAAAAAAAAAACTTCTGGTATCATCTTGAAGCTTATATTGAAACTTGCAGCATTACCCCCTTTAGCAGACCAATATGAACTTTATACAATTTAAAAAGAGAAATAGCAACATAACGCAAGTGAGGATTTAGGGACAATATCTTATCATAAAACCTTTAAAAAATGGATTCTAATGTTAATTTCTAGTGAGATTACATGCAATCATATGCATATTTAGCTATTTGCAAGCAAAATCTGATTGGAATCTGCAAAATTACCTGTAATTGTAAAGTACGTGAAAGAGAGTTTCTTCTCTTTCCCTCTCAGCAAGAATTCTAAAAGAAACTCGAGTATAATTCAACAAAACAATACCAATGGGATAATTGGCAGAGAGAGTCCCCGTGGGGTTGCGTAATATGTCACCATTGCCTTCTTCAAAAACTGACACTTTTATTTCTTCGCGCCGGTCTCCAACTTACCAGTAGGCTTGTTTGACAATAAATCAGCATGATTCAGTTTCAACCTTCAGATATCAATTTACTTGAAAGCGTCCATATATTGATTAAAATTAACATGGTAAAGTTAGAGAAACAAAATTAACCTATTCATCGTCTACTTGCACATGCTAAAATTTAAAACCTTTTACTTGAGACTTAAATATTTGGTATGTTAATTATTGTATGCTAACCTTCTTGTTTAGTAAGTTTCTTTATTGTTTTTAAAAATTATACATATTGAAGTTGTATGAACTTATAGTCTATAGCTGATTTAATTCTAAAACGGACATAGAACTGGTTAAGATCAATAGGTAATATGCACATACACCGTGATGAAAATCTAGTAACCATGTCAAATAGCTGACCTCTACCTTCTAAAAATTTTAGTTTGATTCAAGTTTTAAAACCCATAGTCGGTAATCAAAAGGCAACAAAGTAACAGTATTATTTGTTGAACCTGATTCTACATCAAAAGTCAAAACCCTTTGGAATTTAGAAAAAATAGTAAATTATCATTTTCATCTCTGAGGTTTGATACATTTTACCATTTTCATCCAAAAATAATTTGTTTCCTCTCAATTTCCCTGACATTTAAAACACTTGTCATTTTCATCCATTTTCGTTAACTCTATTTATTTTACCAGTTAAGTGGCTATCACTTGCATCTCATGTGAGGGGCATTTATATACTTTTGCACCTCAGCAGGAAAAACGAAACATAAATAAATATTGTTCAATTGCTACGAACATTCAAAAAGTATTTGATTGCTTTAAATATTTAAAGTTGACGTCCACTTAACGCGTAAATTAAACAAACGGGGTTAAAAGAAATGAATGAAAGTCATAGGTTTTTAAAATGTTAGGGACACAGAGAGGAACCTCAGGGACGAAAATGACAATAACCATTTAAAAATGACATGCAATTTTTATATTATTTGTTTATAAGCCTTTTTAGCATAGGATTTGTATATGGAAGATGATGTGGTTAAGCCTCTTCTTTGGTTTTATTTGATTCTCTCAGAATGTCATAAAACCAAAAAACTTACTATTCAGCTGCCATATCTTATCTATCATCCTTTTATTTAGGGTCCTAATGGGGACATCGCATGGGTTTTTGGGGGTGGACCGGTTCAAACGGTCACGGTTAGGTCTTGCGGTCACATTTTGGCACCTAACCGTGATCGCATGGGCTTGCTGTCACGGTTTGGGGTGTTTGTCCCCGTGACCGCATGGTCTTGCTGTCACGGTTCGGGGTGGTAGTCCCCGTGACCTCCTGACAACAAAACGACAAAATGACAAAATGGGCTGTTAAAGTTGAAAAGCGGTCACCAAACCGTCATGTGGAGGCCAAACCGTGACCTCTAGGGTACACGGTCTCAGTTTAAGGTACGACGTAGACGTGATTTTGACAAAAGGCCGGGTTTCCCGGCACAAACCGTCATGTGGAGGCCAAACCGTGACTGTTTGTGCCCCAGAATTTCACCTTATATACATTTCACCTTCGAACAATCGGCATATCCATTTCCAAACTAAAAATTCGTAATTTCATAATTTCGTCATTCTAAAAACACGTTAATTCGAAAACAATGTCGGGTTCGGGAGATCATTATCAAAAGCCGAAGCTTCCAGATTTGAATGTCATGACCTCGGTGATTCTGCTCTTGGGCTCGCAATCTCAAGCTTTTTCTTCTTGACTTACCCCGATATCGACGCTGGTAAACTCTCTGAACTCCGTGCGAGCAATGTTAGTGGTGAAAAACTCGCTCGGGTTGCAGTTCGCCTCGGGCTTTAGAAGTACATCCGTCACAACAAAGCTGATGTTCTTAGTGATAAGGTATTACATTATTAAGTCTACTGATATTCATGCCAGTTATACATTCTGTGTTGCTATTAAATTTAGGGTTTTTTTTCGTGTATGAGGAGTGCATACTATTTGAATTGAGTTTACTATTAGCCTATTAGGCGTACCGATTATACGTCATGCATTGCTATTGAATTTGGGGGTGGTGTTTTGATTTTGTTAGGTTTGGGAGTTTCTTATTGCGGTTGAGGCAGAAGAAGGGATAGTTGTGCACGGTGAAAGAAGGAAACCGACCCTGCATAACCAGTTTTCCAAAGAATCTGCGCTGCGTTTTGT